>CM046893.1:25671163-26042246 GCA_025688845.1 Cucumis hystrix
CTCTCTCTCTCTCTCTCTCTCTCTCTCTCTCTCTCTCTCTCTCTCTCAATTAAAAGTGAGAATTTGAGAGAGAGATGCTATGACTAGAAAATGCATAACAAAAGAAAGAAGAAGTAGGGGCCACAAACAAAATTAAAACAAAGAGAAAGGTGCTCTTTTCTTAATACTAAAGTCTCCAAAATGAGAATTCAAATGGAAAACCATTAAAAAAGAAAAACAAAGAACAAAAAGTAAAAGTAAAAAGAAAAAGTCTACTATATACTCTAAAAAACACACACAACCACAAATGAAAAGCCCCTAAAAGAAAACAAAGAGAAGAAAGAATTTGTGTGTGTGTGAGAGAGAAACTTTGTGAGATCGACCCCCAAAATTATCCCCCCATAAAAAAAACACTAAAATTTGATTGTGATGATGATGATGATGTTGAGAAGAAGAAATCTTGAGTTTTACTCCTCAAACAAAACCCTAATTCCCAAACTCTTTTTCCTTCTCTTTTTCTCTTCTTCTTCTTATGCCTTCCCTATTAGATCTCATCTCATCATTTATGCAGGTTGTTCCAATGAAAAATACCAACCCAATTCCCAATTTGAATCAAATTTTAATTCTTTACTTTCATCAATTGCTTCTTCATCTTCCCAAATGACTTACAATTCCTTTGCTATTGGAAATGATTCCTCAAATACTATTCAACTTGAAGGAGCAATTTTTGGGCTCTATCAATGTAGAGGAGACTTAGCCACAATTGATTGCTCAAAATGCATACGTAATGGCGTTAGTCAAATTCATTTGGCTTGCCCTTTTTCTTATGGAGCAACCCTACAATTGGAGGGTTGTTATGTCAGATATGAGCACTTTGATTTCTTGGGGAAGTTGGATACTAGTGTGAAGTTCAAGAAGTGTAGTGCGAGCTCAAGTAACGACATCGAGTTCTTTCGAAGACGGGATGACGTGCTGGCTGATATGCAAGCCGGGGCAGGGGCTGGGAACGGATTTAGGGTTAGTAGTTCGGGGTTGGTTCAAGGTTTTGCTCAATGTTTAGGAGATTTGAGTTCACAAGATTGTTCATCTTGTCTTGCTGATTGTGTTGGGAAGTTGAAAAGTTTGTGTGGATCAGCTGCAGCTGCTGATGTGTTCATGGGACAGTGTTATGCTCGCTATTGGGCCTCTGGCTTCTACCCTAATTCTTCTGGTAAGCAAAAACCTTTAAAAAAAATTGATTTTTTCTTCTTCTTCTTGCTCTCAAAAATCTAAAACCTTAGTTTTCTACGTCCAAAAGTAATTGTTTTTTTTTCTTCGTGAACTTACGGTGGTGGATGGAAAAGTGAACTTAACTCAATTATAAAATAAGAGTAGTACTTAATGACTAAGAAGTTCTACCGTTAATCCAAATACACTTACTCTTTATTGTACTAAAAAAATTAAAGTGGTGCATGAGGATGAGTCTTTTCCTTGAAGATGTTCTCCAAGTCATTGGTTAGGTTGGCATAATCTTAACACTATGCCTAAGTTTAGTTTGTGAGTCTATCTTAAAAAACAAAAAGGAAAATAACATAAAAATTTTTTATTTCACTTTTGTTTTTTTTTTAGTACAATACGAAGTTGGGTTGAAAACCCATAAACTTTCTACTCATTATTTACACATATTTTATATCAATCGAGCTAAGTTTATTTTGAAAGTTCACATACCAACTTTAACACAAGCTCAAATCTTTTGTAGGTATAAAGTTAAACATACTCCAAAACATTATTATTTAAATGAAAAAAAAAACTTATGAACTTTTTTTTTTAATTTCTTAGTGTTATTGATTGATTTTACTTTCACAATGTCCATGAAAATGAGATTGTTAATTTTAATAGACTTCAAAATTTACAAATAATATAATGGGTCAACAAGGTAATTCTTTTAATAAAAAGTAAAGCATTTTAGGGCATTTCTTTCTATACTTTAATTTGCTTTCTTTTTAGGCAATTTTGAATTTTGTTTTCCATTGTTGCTATTCCCCTACTTATTCCTGCTCCTTCTACTTTATGTTACTTTCACTACAAAAATATTTAAATTCTTTGTTTTCTATGTTCCTCTATTAAATTTTTATTGGGTCTATATTATATTGGAAAAGGTTGTGCTTTGCACTAATTGGAAAATATAAATCATTAGATCAATAATTTGTCACTTTAGCAATGTTAGCTTCATCATTCACCCAATTTTGCTTCCAATTATTTTCCCCATATTTTGGCCTCAAAAAGCTCCCACTTACCCCAAGAAAGAAGAAAAAAAACATAACAAAACAAAATAAGTGGGCAAAGAAAAAAGGAAAAGGAAAAGGAAAAGGAAAGTTGGATTGTAGAACAATCCCCAGTATTCATTTTTTAAGTGATAATTTGGGCCCATGAAGTGCATTTTTGTGAGAGGACAAAAAAAAACCACTTTTTTTTTTTTTGGATTGGGTTCTTTTTGGAATTTCAATTATCAAAATTATCTTAAGTTGTTTGTAGTCTTGTTAATTTTTAAAAAAGTTTGTTTTTGTTTTCCAAATTTCATTAAGAATCAGAAGTGATGTTAGAACGAAAATAAACATTTTTTTTTTCTTTTTGACGTTATGTTAAATCTTGAAAATATTCTCAAAAAGTAAATGAAAAACCAAGAAACTTATTCAAAAGACATGCTTTCATCTTTAAAAGATATGAAAATGTTATTAAACATAACCAAAATTTTCATTTTCCGAGCCTCACTAAAACCCAACATATAATATTGAACTTCCTTTTAGACCAAGGTTTTTAGTTGGGATCAACTTTTCCTTTTTCCTCATCAATTCTGCCCAAAAAACTTCTTTTAAAAAAATAATAAACAATAGAAAAAACCACACTTAATTTGTTTTGTATACAGAAAGAGACACACCCTCTTTATTTCATCACAAACGTATAAATTCTCATTTATTTTTTCTTGGTAATTTGTTTTTGAGTTCAGTTTCTCCAGGTGACGACCAAGCGGGTAAAACAGTCGCGATCATCATTGGCGTCGTTGCCGCTCTCGCCATCCTTGTTGTTCTCCTCTCAGTTTGCAGAAGAGCCATGGGTAAATAAAAAAACCAAAGCTATCATCTCTAGTTCATGTCAATTCATTTGCAAATAAGTAATTATAATTTTATATTGTTTGTGAAATGCAGCAAGCTGAGAGAAAAAGAAAGAGAGAATTGTGCTCTTTCTTGCTTTAATGTTAATGGAGAATATATGATGGAAGAGAAATCAAAGTTTCCCACAAAAATATTGTTTGTTAAAGAAATATTCCTAGTGATGACACTCTCTTATCTTCCAACACACCCTTTTTTGGTCTCAATTTTTAAAATATTTCATATTCTACCATTATTGAAATTAAAAATTGCGAGTGGGGAGCTATTCTATTTTTCTAGTGTAAAGTGCCACTCTCCAAATATCATCAATTTGAAAAGGGCAGTTGATTCTCTGTGATCTCTTCATATATTGCCCAACAAAAACTCTATCTAACCTTTTTTTTTTAATGTAAAGTTATTAAATTCATCTAGGTAAACATTGATTAATTAATAAAAGAGAATATCATGTTGAAATCAATATCAATAAAAAAGAAAGAAAAAAAAAGAAATATCGCGCCAGGTAGGGGTCGAACCTACGACTTTCTGCTTAGGAAACAGACGCTCTATCCACTGAGCTACAGGCGCTAATTTGTTAAGCTTAAGGAAGTATAAATATTTAATTCTTATTTTATTTTATATTCTAAAAGAAGAATAGTTTAAAATCAAACATTTTCAAATCCAAATAAATAATTTGAATTGCGAGTCATGCAACCAGAGAAAATGACTTTTTACATGAAATAAAATATTTTTATGAATCTTAGTATTATTTATATATTAAGATTTGAAGATATCTGGTTATGAACCCTTATCTAATTTATCTAAATAAAATTCTTAATAGGAATTTTTTTTATCGATTTTGCAGATATCCATCAACATATATAGAAAATTATATTATATATCTAGAATGGTAGACTGTCTTTCATAATTTGATTCTGCCCAAGATTCGTTCTATTGCCAAATTGTTTTTTTGTTTAAAAATTTTAAAAATATAGTCAATAGCTACACTAAGATTAAATTTCATGTATGATAAACTTTTAACTTTGTAATAACCATCTAATAAAAGTTTAGTTTTAAATTAATTACAACATTAGATTTGTGAACTTGAAAAGTGACATTTTCAATTTTATGTTTAATGGATAACTTTGAGTGATTTCCTCAATTTTCAATTGAAAGAATGACAACACAAAATTTAATTTTATGTTCAATGGATTTGTTAATTTTTAAAAAAACAATGTTGAATTTGTAATAGATATTAAACCCAAACTTATTCAAAAGACCTATCAAACACAAAATTAGTAGTTTTAAAGATATATACACAAATATATATTTAGTCAATAATTGTTTTAAATAAAAGAAAAAGAATGAATAAATTAAATAGGTAAAAAAAATTAATTTAACTGTTCCTAAGTTTATAAGAATGGATTCATTTAGTCTCGATTTTTCAAAAGGTATCTTTTTAGTTTTTGAATTTTTAAAATAGGTTTAAAATAGGTTTAGAAGATCCTTCAATTAACTTTATAGTTCTATTTTAAATAACTTCTAAAAATTATATTCTCAAAACTATTTTTTCTAATTTTAAATATTATATAATTATTTTTTAAATATAAAATATAAAATATTTTAACACCTAAATCCATTTTTAAAAAAAAAACATTTTAAAAACTCAAGGTCTCTGTTGAGACTGAAAATGTTCATTTTTAAATTTTTAAAACTCAAACACCAAAAAGTACATGTTCATCAAAATTTGGAGAATAGACAACGTACAGAGAGGATAGCCTTGTCAAAAACCCAACAGCAACCTCTAAGTAGATTTTCTGACTAATGAACTCATTGAACACAAACTTTTGTCTCCCAAGCAAAACAATTTTGATTGAACCTGCTGGTCCCTCATTTTAATGAATTCACGCATCAGAAGCCAATGGTCAAACGGCATAAAAAAGGTTGGGGTGAGCTTTTAGAATCCAGTCGACTCCACCAATGACGAATAAGAAGCATTTTCATCTGCGTCTGAAAACCGATTCTTGACTTCCTTTTCAGGAGGCGGCACCATGTTAGTCCTTGGATGTATATCAATTTCTATTCCAGCAATGTCAGAGAGTTCTCGCCTTTGAAGTTTTGCATTTTCTAAGTCTCCTTCCCAACAAGTGTTGGAGACTATTTCAAGTGCTTCCTCGATCTTATTTTCCGGCACAAAATTCCCATTTTGTAAGAGAACAAGGTAAACTTGTTCGGCGGAAGCTTTCCGAATCTGTGTTCATTATTTTTTAGTTAAAAACATATTCAAAACCACAAAAGGAAAGACGCAAAGGGTTGAGGAAATCCGTTTACGTCAGTCACATTCAAATCAGCTGTGAATGAAAACTGTGCAAGTCAAGCAAAATTCCAGAGTAAATAAAGCTTACTCTAGCTTAATAAAGGAAAGAAAAGTTATATATTTAAGCTGAGCTCTGCCATAAAAGTATGGGATTCAAACCTTCGGGTATCGGTGGCTAAGGAAAGTGAGAAGATAAGAGAAAGCTCGTGAATTAACGGGTTCTGGAAGTGAAGTAATATAACCAAGTATAGCAATTCCAGCATATAACTTGGAGAAGTCTTTTGAGCCCTTCAATTCAATATCCAAGGAACCCAAAATGCCATTACAAAAGCTCAACATGTGAACCTGGAATACATCCCGTAGTCAATTACCAATTAGTTTTTACTTTAATAAACGAATTGCTTGAGAATATCAAATTGATCATGTAAATGTTACGACCATGAAACATATACAGCAGTGTGTAAGCAAGTATAGCATTACACATGTTCCTAGTGCAAAACTCGGAAGGAGAGACTGATTATAATGGAGAAATCCACTTTCAAGTCATGAGGTAAACGAATGGCTGAGAACGCTTAATTTATAATAATTAAGAAAATCTGAATTTCTGCATTCGAGCTATTAGTTATAAGATAAAGTTGATAAACTATGTTTATGAGACTAATGACCAATTACTTGCCACTTTTTGCGATTAAAATACACTATCGTAATTTCGAAAAACATGTTAAACCAGAAATGCTACTCTACCCATCAGAATGTGGCAACTGGCACCAGCAAGTCACTGAATATGGTAATGACAATATATATAAAAAAAATGATATCCAATGAGAAAAAAAGATTTGGACACCAGCATTGCAGATTACTAGAGGTAAATTAAGATTAGAGATGAAAATAACGGACCTCCATGTTCAATATCCTTTTGCTGAAAAGAATCTCAATAGTCTGAAATAGAGAACAGAATATCAAATTAGGAAGTGTCTAACAATATCAAGGAAAACAAATCAAATTTCGATGCAATGAGAGGGCCATAATCTGAATTAAGCAAATACAGCAAAAAGATAAAATAAAACAATAAATGAAAATGAAGACTTCAAGTACCTTACCGGTTGATTTCTTACTTAGCAAATACTAATAATAATAATAATTTACTTAACTGAACTCAATCGCATAGCAAAATAACCTCCATGATAGAAAATCAGTAATTTATTAAAGTTCTTTAGCAGGATTGTCATAGTAAATTACCTTGAAAGTTGGTACAATGACTCTATCACATCTCTTATATCTTTGAAGGATCCAAAGAAGATCTGTAAAGAGCATGCCCTTCCTAGAACTTTCATCCTGGTATCCAATTGCATCTCCTTCAAGATATTCCATCAAAGCAGACATGGATGCCTTGCTTAATGAATCTTGCATACCACCAACAGAGACAACCAACCCAGACATTACAGTTTTACTATAACAACCAAATTGCAGCAGCCGTACAAAACGTGGATATGATACTGCAGGTACCTACATGGAAGTTTATTATGCAGAACATCAGCAACAAATTCTCACCCTTGATGAAAAAAATAACTTAGACCTTCTGAAACAAGTTATCAGAACTCACCCCCCACTTCATATCTTGATTATCAGGAACAATCTTTTCTAAGATTTCTCGGAAAGGTATATGTGGAACATGGACAATCTTGTTGTATAATATCCTTTGAAGAATGGTCGCTGCAGCTTCTCTTAATTTGTCCAGCTTCTCTACAGCTTGTTTGCAAATTCCTCCCACTAAACTAGTGGCCATTGTTGAATCAAAGAAGGAAGTAGTAGTTTGGTCTTTCTCAGCCTTCTCACAGTGAAGAGTCTCTGGTTCAGAACCGAATTCATTTACTGTTTTGGTGAAGCCACAAGAACCCCTCGCACAAAGAATATATGTACATTTCTCAAGGCCATTCATAGCAGCCTCGCGAACCCAAGAACCAACATCACCTCTGTTATCAACAGAGTAGTCGTCAAGAGCTTTAAATAAACTTGCCATTACTTCATCCTTCATTAGACATAGCAATGGTATGCCATCCTCGTTTGAGCATTCTCTTCCTTGAACTAATGTTTCACATACTGAAACAAGTCCTCTAACAGCATTCACTCGTGCTTCAGCATCCCTGTCATCAGGGTTCTCCTGCAAAGATGCACAACGTTTATAGAGGGAAATCACATTTTGTCCAAGAAGAAAAAGGGAAACGGTTTCTCTATCCCATGTTTTATATGAAAATTGAAAATATTGTTTTTATCACAGCACCTCAATTGCACATGCGCAACAAAGTTTCATAATCACATCTTTCCACCTGTTGGCCAATAATTCATAAGGCAAAACACTTAACGCTAGAGCAGATCCCCTTCTTACAGCCACGTTGGGATCATTCAACTGTTCCAAGTATTTTGTGATTATATTACCAGATTTGCCTGTGTCTGAAGCAACTAGATATGCTGGCACAAACGGTTTCAAAGATTTAACAGCAGCATTCTGCAGACCATAATCAAATATTCACAAAACTATCAAATAGATATGAATTAGAAACATGCAAGCATTTCACAGATTATAGACCAATCACCTGAATTTGAGAATTAGGATGTCTCAAATTCTCATTGAGGGCATCAAGCAACATTCGCTTTGTCTTTTCCAACAATGGCAAATGAGATAAAGAAATACACTCAATGAAACGTGAGACAGCTGCACGCATTATCTCTCCACCCTTTCCACGATATAGTCGAGCCTTTTCAATAGCAGGAACAATGCCAGCCACACGTTTCTGTATATCTGTAAACAACAGTTAGAGGGAAGGGTGGATTGAGTGGCCTAACCATAAAGCTGTGCCTTAAGTCTAATACAAACCAGAGGGAAGAATGTGCCCGCATTGATGTAAAGATAAAACAACTTCACCCACGGCTAACGTTGCACCATGCCGCATGCACAAATCAGATGAGAGAGTGCAAGGAATTAACTTCTCTACAGCATAGCTTGCAAAATATTCAGGATCATATTTTACAAGAGCAGAAAGGGCATATGCAGCAAGTTCTCTCAAGCCTTTATCCTGCAACATACAAACCATGAGTTATAAGCCATTAAAACTGAGAACACGTCACTATGTATGCTAAGGTAAATTGAACTTCTCATTTTATGAGTTACAACTTCAAACACATGCTGACAATAAAATTCTGTATTTGACAATTATCAATCACAAGTGTCAACAGATTGGGAGAGATCCCTCAATTGTGAAACTTATAAGAGCCAATAACCTGAAATTTTAAATTAACCATGAGCATCCTATAAAATAAAATGTGTAGAGACAAATATGGTCCCAAATTCAAACCATTGATAGTAGAAAAGATACATCTTCTGGTTAAAACATCAACGAAATCAAGAATGACCAAATGTATTATAATTATGGAAAGAAAAGCTAATATGGAGTTAATTTTCTTTCAAAGAAAAAAAAAATCATCAATTTTGAACTACTTGTAATTGTTAACTTAATTCGATCTCTATTCCTTACTGCCAAAAGAAGATCGTCTACAAAATTTGAGAAGCACACTATATATTAATCAACACCAATCATGAAATGCCAACAATTCTTGAGCAATAGTGTTTTAAAAAATTAGACACTTTATAAATCTTATGTGTTATGTGTTTTCACACTTGTTTGGATCGCAGATATTGTTTCATGAATTTGGATATTAAATATCTAGATTTTAAATGTTTTTGTTTGGATATGCTCATATGCATGATTAATTAATGTTAATGCTTGTGTTGTTTTTGCAGGTTTTGTTAATGAGATTTCAAATAACATGCTTATAACTAGACCAAAATTAAAAATGGCCAGAAAATTTGTCTAAATAACTAAAAGTTTTACATGCATTCTATATAAATAAAAGTGTTATATTTCAATCACATTTAAAAAAAGATTCAAGTATGAATTAACTCTATCTAATTTTTTGTCCTCTTTTACCTTTATTTTATTTACTTTTTGGCTTTTATTAAGCACAATGCTTATATTAAAACAATTTAAAAGCTACATATAAATCTCACTCCTACATATATCAAATTCGATTTTTTTACTCTCTCGTGTCCAATTTTTAACTCTCCTACTAAAATATCCTCTTTTATTTTATTTTATTCTAAAAAAAACCCACCTTTTATAAGGGTAAAAAAGTTTCATGAACGAAGATTGGAAGGAAAATTTTTATCCCCCTACAACTAATACCTAGGTTTTAAATTTTCAAAAAGCATAAAACAAACATGGATAATATTATCCATCTCAAAACTCAAGGATGACTACATTTGCCAAGAGATAAGGAAAACTCAAGCATGACTACATGAAAACAAACATTGTCTTCCTAGATTCTAACTACCATAACAAAACAGAAAGTCAGAAATCAACATATTGTTGGGTGCCAAAGCCACAGATGAATATAAGATCCAGGAAAACATAATCTTAATGATGCACGTGACCTGTACCAAAATTCAAAGAGAAACATCTATAATATGATGGTAGATTCACATTAAAATGAGACGCAACAGATTCTACGTCGACCTAAAATTAACAAAAATGTCTACTCCTTTTTTTCCCCAGTGGATAACAGACTGTGATGTAGTAGGATTCTAGTAAATTAGGGTGCTTTAGTCAAACCCTTAATTAATTAAATGATGTAGTAGGATTTGACCAAAGTACCCTAATTTACTCTAAGCCTTAAATTCCATTAAAAAAAAAAAGGGAAAAGTATGTAGGAAAAGTTAAGGAATACCCAATGACATATTTTGTTGCACAGCAGTTCATCAATGAACGGAAGAAGATACCCCTCGTATTGCGCTATACACACAGCAACTTTCAGGTATGAAGTTACTCGAGACGCAAGTGAAAAATAGTCAGCAGAATTCACTATATCAATCCCATGTGGATAATTCCCTTGTCTTCCAACATTTTCCTGAAAAGCTGCTGCAGCTGCTCTTCTACAGTTAACCTAAGCATCACATTTTGGAAATTCAACAATTAGAAGATAAAACAGAAACAATAATACCTCTGAATAGAAACAATAATTTCAGAGTTAGGTAGTGGTCGAAAATTAAAATTAATAAGTTTACAGGTTAACACCTCACGGTCATAACAAGCAACTGTTAAGAGGTGAGGAGCAAGTTGTTTCAAAATTTCTCTCATGTCTGTGTGATGATAGGCACGGCCAAATGCCCAACAAACATATGCAGCAGCATCACGCACATGAGAACCAACACTATGTGGACCTCTTCGGATATCATAATGCAATGCCTGTCAAAAAATTAAAATCTTCATAAGTAATAAAAAGAATAGCAGGAAAATAGTTCATAAAATTGCTTAAGCTCCCAGAATCTTGATTCCTGGAACAGTACCACCTTGATCACCAATATAACTGCCATTGGCATCCCCACAATAGCCACCTTGGCCACCTTGGCCACCAGCCCACCAACATGCCATAAATTCATATCATATCAAATACCACATCTTCTTCGCCACCACCTCTCCACCATTCTACCACCATATCCACATCCTCCTCATCCTCAAAGACCAACTTGGACACATCTGACAATCTTGGAATAGTTGTCAAATTCCTCCTCAATCACAAACTCCATCAAGATTTCAAATCCCATCAAATTTGATAGGTTTGGAGAAAAAAGTCTCTCTCCCTCTTTGACTCAAAGAGATGAAGTCATATGATAGGAATAATATTAGGATAACCTGAAGCATGTTAAAAATTGGCCAAGGAATTGGTCATAAATAGGTATGAAGGTAGCAATAGTTTAGTTGGTTTAAGCTTGAGTGAGCTCAAGGAGGACCTTAGAATTATCTGAAGAGTTCAGTAGTTTTTTTCTCTCTTTCAATACAATTCAAGTTCTCTGGTTCCTATCAAATGCCTTATCACGCATCTTTGATGCCTTCTCTTCCACGTAGTGAAAGGTCTTCATTTCTTAACCCAAAAGAAAGTGATAACAAAGCAGAAATTGGTGAATAATAAATACAACCTTCACAACAATAGGTACAACTTGCGGAAGACTACAAGGTAAGAGCAATCCTCTGCGAGCCAACTCAGCTAGTGCCAAGCAACCTCCATGCCATGAACCATCACCCTAAGAAATTACAACATGTCAGTTGTCACAACCGTACCGACTCTCTCTCTATAAATTAGTCAGAACATCCTAACACATTTCACACTAGAAACTCTAACAAAACCTCAATAATAATTGGTTTTTTGCAAGAGGGGATGTGGGAGGGGGAGGCAGTTTCAAAAAATAATGCATATGCAAGTACCTCTCCTGGGGAAAATAGTTCCAATATGGATGACAAAACCTCTTCTGAAAGTGTAGATGTAAGACGAGAAGTTACACGGCCTAAGCCCTTAGCAGCTGACCATCGAACAACGGTGTCCTGGGATCACATGCCATGCCACATTAATAACATTAATGGTATAATGTAAAAGCTAGATATTAAACCATGATGCAGACTGGCAGAAAACTGCAAGGAAATCTCTGAATACAAATTACTCATCAGTGACATGATAAAACCTAAAAGGCTAGTCCTTAAAGCCTCCAAAAACAAGTTCAAGGTAAAATTCAATAGAATAGCAGTCGTGGTATGTAGATAATGTTTGTTCCTCAAGCCTTACACATCTGGAGTTTTATACCACCTAATTACCATGGAAAGTTAAAGATGATACAGAGAAATTGATATCGACAAAAAGACTAAAATTGATATATATTAGTCATCATCAAACCTCTAAGTTTAAGGGCACATTCATATAAAAATTGCCCAACTCTGCAATAAAATCAATCCCTAATAAATCAGTAAGCTTACAGGACCATATATGAATTGTTCTTAGTTGCATTAGAAATGGTTTGAATCGACCAACTCCCAAGACTGGGAAAAACAAGGAGATTTAAAGCTACTGTTCCAAAAGATAAGTCCCAAGGTATGTGGTGCACTTAATCATGTTTAAGTTATGAAGAAAAGAAAAGTGAGAGCATTGAGCAAGAGATCCAAGTTTCTATCAGTTAGATACTTAAATAAAATCATGCTATCAAGATCCCAGCCTTTGTACATACCGTATCTTTCAATCCAGTGAGCAACATTTCAATAATCTCTTCTATAATTTCAGGGACTTCCATGTCTTCATCTTCCAAGATGGTGGAACCTTGACAGACGTTAGACAGCTCAACAGTATTAATAGGACTGCATTTTTGTGTTCCTACGGACATAGTAGCAGAAATATTGTCACCAAGGGAGCTGGTTCTACTCTGGGTCATATAACATAAGGAACTTGTTAAAGTACTTCAAACTGTAGAAACAGTGATCGAACAAACAATTGAAAAACCTCCAAATGAAGAAAGCCATGTGAATCAAGTCAAGACTACAAAGAAGTTAAGAATCAGATGGTAAAATGTAAAAGAGAAAAAATGGAACGGTCTGAACATAATCCAAACTAAAGCAATCCTGCATGACACTCATCGGGAGGAGGATTTGTCACTTGTCAGAACAACAAGGATAGGTGTGTAGTGATCAACAAAATTTCACCATACCCCCAGGGAAAAAGCAAAACATGAAGCTCATAAATTAAAACACAATTTCTAAGAAAATAGTGCGAAGTAATTCATTTCTGAAATAACAAACATGGAAGATCATGAATATAGATGAAAGATACTCTTTCATATAGCTTCTTTTTTTCTTTTTCGTAAGAAACTGAGCTTTGATTGAGAAACATGAAAGAATAACAAGTGCATGAAAAAAGAAAGCACAACAAAAAATGAGATTCGAAGAACCCAATACAAAAAAGCACTATAATCCAACAAAATCATAATTACAAAAAGGACTATTGAGTGACACCCATTAAGAAATATCTATTCTGTTGGCTTACAGAGTAGAAACTGAAGTAAAAGAGTATTATTACTCACCACATAATGCCATGAAGCTGCACGATGAGGCAAGCAAGTAAGCCCAATTCGCTGAGTTAATTTCAGCAAATATTTGCGAAGTAATGGACTTCGGACAGCAGTGTTGGACTTTATCAGCATTGAGGTGTCATTCCAAACTTGAGGTACGACATCAAGCAAAAGTTTTCTATCACCAGTCTGTCTTTGATAAATAAAACATAAGTGACCTAAATCCTTAGCTAGAAAATTTTAGATAATTATAAAATTTTACAATCCAAAAGATTTTAGACATTGAGATCAACAGCTTGCTTTCATATCAAAGTGCAAGCGAAACAAAGCTACATTATCGTTGATTCTCTTTGCATGATTGTTAAGGATATCTCAAGAATCTTTTACCCAACCTACAAAGTCAGTCCATGACTCAATAGATAGGAGTGTAGCACATTTTATATAAAAAAGGAACATAGGATTGCATTAAAAGTATAATGAAATTAGGAGGATCGGGTATTCTCTCTTTAAAAAAAACGCAAAGAAAAGTTATGAAACAAATAACAAATTCCAACAACATAAATAATTTTTTTAAGAAACTTAAATAAACCTCAACATCATAACAAAAAAATTCAGAATTACAATCTAAGCCCAAAATTTACAAATCTAGTCGAGAAGGGCAAGAAAATTAGCAGCTAAATTAGCATGTTCTTTCACCAATCAGTTAAGTTCAACATTGGAGTTTTAGTTCTTCAACCAAAAAATATATGAATAAAACATAAAAAGTATAACAATAAAATAGAACAAAAAATTATTGTCTACTTGACTATATAATCCTTTTCCGTTGAACTTGAAACAAAGGTAACAAAAACCTTGAAAATGGAAGCTAGCGCTCCTGCAGTGCCAAGCAATCGAAAGTGGTTCATGATATCATTTGTTGTAGTAGATAAGGCCTCGTGTGTCCATTCAGTAAAGCTGGCGTCAACAAATAAGTTTAGTTAGCATATTGTAACTTTGAGTATGAACAACAAAATTTTGAAACAATTCAGCAAGTGCACTCATATGAAAACTAACGAAAATTTGTGTAACTAATCCCCTATCAAATAAACTCATTTGTTGTAAAGTAAATTATATATCATTCAACAGATCAAATATTCCCGACACTAAAAAGTTCATTTTGGTTAAACTTGTTATTTATATCTGAAATAACAAGAAAGCAATAAGTAGATAAAAATAAGAATGAAACTGGCACCCAATTTACAGGTTATCTTAGATTAAAAAAATAAATAAACAAGTTGTAGTATAAGCAGTCTTATAACTTCTGAAGAGAAACCATGACTTTTGTTTGATTTGATAATAAAACCAACATGTGAGAGGCAACTTCCATGTAGAATGTGATACTATCCACCAGTAACAAAGTAATTCAAATTGAATAACATGATTCACAATTGAAACTATGATTTAAAAAAAAATACACTGAACCTGATAAAGGCCTTAGGCATATCCGGACGTGTTAAGAGCCTTGCAAGCAACAATCCAGCCATTGTTCGCATAGGCCCCGCACTTGAAAGGTAATCCTTGCAGAAGCTTATTATTCTCAACACTAATGGAGCCGGTTCAAATTCAGCTAAATCGTTGGTGTTGGATAAGCTTGAATCGACGGAGGAAATATCAAAGGGAACCAACACAAGTATTGAAAGCCACAAAAGTATCACACATTGAGCCTCCATCTCTCCAGTACTCTCTTGTCGTGATGAGGTCACTGAGTTTGTATTTTGACATCTCTCCAAGAGTGACACAGCAAGTTCCAAATCAGAAACCTGATGTGGAAAGAACCTGATAACATCCTTGTATCCACAGACGGTAACTAGAGTATAGATAATGATGCATATTGGCTTTATTACTTCAAGTAATTTGTCGGAATCAACACCAAGTGCAGTTGCTTTTGAACAAACGAGAGACATCAAAGGAGAGACTATGATCTCCAAGTACGGTTCTACCAATTGACCCTGTTCTTGATACTTGTCCATCTGTTGAACAAGAAGATAATTTTCAGGATCTCAAGAAATATACATTACACAAAAAAATTAAGGTTAGTTTCAATTTCCAAACGTAACGAATGAAACATTTCAAAATAAAACAGACATATTTTCAACAGTTTATTTGCCCACGATACTACGATAGGAGCCCAGTATACATCTGTACTGAAAATCCTATCCAACTCACTGTGACTAGCCTGCAGCGAGTGTTCAGTCAATACTACCCAAAATTTGAAATAACCCAAATAAACCAATGATTCCATTTTCATTTCAACGGATCTCAGAAATACGCACTGTACTTGAAAATTTAAACGTTAGTTAGATCAGAGCCAGAAGCTAAACAACCACCAATTCACTAGAAGTTTCCAATCCGCAAATGCGAAACACGATGCTGACACGTAATGAAATAGAGTTTTCGGGAAAAGGGATTACAATGGATCGGATCTTGTGGACGGATGAGATGTCGGAGACGCGTCCATTGGAAACGATGTCATCGAGAATGGACTTCACGAGCTTCCATTCTTGGAGGAAGTACTTCTGGATTACCCTCTCCTTTGACTCGTGCTCATCGTCGTCGTCGTATGACGTCATTCCGTCGACCTCCTCCTTCTTTGGGGCTGCTTCCGTCGTTGCCGCCATGTTCAGATGAGTAGAAGCTCAGTTTCCCGCCTGCTTCACTGAGCTTTTCAATTTTGTCGGGAAATAATGGTAAATTGCCAGAAATATGATATATCGCAAAGGATTGAAGACTTTGGGATTAATTTGTCAAAATTAATTAAATTAAATCAAATAAATCAAAGGGAAATTGCACTTTTTTTTTATACTATTAATAGAAGAAATATGACAAGTAATTAACGATATAAGTGTTCTTCCGTTTTAAATTTATTATTTTTACAATTTAAATTTATTATTTTTACAATTTATAAAATGTAGTGAGATTGATCCTATTATTTTTTTTTTTTTACTATTTTTCAAGTATCCTAAATCAATTTGATAATAAAAAAATGAAAGATGAAATATTCATGTTGTCCTTTATTAAATAAAACCCTAAATGGAAGTCGTATAATAGTGTAGTTGGTGTTTCGGTAACAATGACTCTCTTTTAGGGTTCCAAATGAAATTTCGTTTAAATTTTGTTTTACTTCTACTCCATCCATGAATTTTATTGAGACATATATTATAATACATTCGAAACAAATAAATTAAAACTTATCTCACAAGTTATGAGAAGACTTGGAAAAAGTAAATACAAGTTGAAAAAATTTAAAAACTAAAAATAATTAAGTTGAGGTTTCATAGAAATAAAAAATTAACGAATAGCTTTAATTTTGGTGGACAATAGTGTATAATTATTATTTATTGGATTGAAGTTGAATGGTTGTAATTCGGGGAAAAAAATAAAATTGAACTACATATGTAAGATTGGAATCTGAAATATTAAATAGTTTTATTTATATATATTATATAAATACGATAAAGTTAAGGGGGGCTTGAGCCATCTGGACCTATAATAAATTCGTCGATGCTTATACCAGTGATAATATTGTCTCGTCTTCAAACCATGTGCGACTAAAGCGGATGAATTCTCGCTTCTCTTACTAGTCTCTTGTTCTAGTTTCTCTTTGTAGCTTCTAACTCATTTTTCTAGTTCCTCGTCACACAGTGAATAATTATGGCGAGATTGTAATAGTTTATGCTTAAAGTATACATTATTTTAATAATAGTTACAATAGTATTTGGTGCATATATTGATTTAACTGGTTGGAAAAATATCAAACACATTGTAGTAGATAATAAGAAGTTGTTGAATGTAACACATTGAAAACAGTAGCAAGTGGTAAAAAGACTGTAGCCAACGGTAGTTTTTTTAAATAATGTTTACTGTAATTAATTATAGTTTTAGAGAGTCTTATCCCAAACACTCGTAAGATTATGTTATATTTATAGATATTGTGGTTTATTTTAATATGGTGGTAGTATTTAGGTTGGTTTATGATATCCATTACTCTGTCTTTTGTTGTTTAAAATTTAATTTATAGTTGAATTTAATAAGAGCTTAACTAACAAGTAGATGTATTTGAAACAAAAAAATAATAGCAACAACAATGGATGAAAATCCAACTAATATTTTTCCAACTTAAATTTGTGTAGAAAAGAAAATACAAAAATAAGATAAAATTGAAAAGGAAATTGGAATTGGTATTGGAATTCAGTGCACAGGTCGTTGCGCGCTCCAGCATCGATCCCAACATCCATCGCTACGCCCCGTGGTCATCTTCCTTCACTCTCAACCACCATTCACCTTGTTCTTCCTCAGATCTACACTCTCCGTCGCCCTCACTCTCAGGTTTTCTTCTCTTCTTTCTCCTACATCAGTTTCAGAGTGATTTATTCTGTATCCACAGATATTCTGAACGCCGATTATCGCTTCGTATCTCGTTATTGTTCGTATTTGTTTTCAGTTAACTGATTAACCCCCAATTCTAGATCTGGCGTAGCGATGTAGATGTTTTTCTGCTAATTTACTATTTATGATCTCAGCATGTTAATTGAAGAATTACTTTCTGCTACTTTTGTGTTTAAATTGGAGTGGAACGAACTCGGGAATGAAATTGAGATGACTACAGGGAACATTGAGTTCTGGAAGTGATTGTGTTCGTTTTCGTTTATTGCAGTTGAAGATGCCATCGGCTCAAGATCCGTTCTATGTTGTAAAAGACGAGATTCAAGAATCTGTAAGTTGATTGCTTGCATTCAGTTATGACTATCTATGGTGTTTGGATTATGTTCACTGACGGCATTTAAATTAAGCTTCTCTGAACCGTGTCTTCCTTTTTCTGCAACATTGAATTGTTGTTGATAGAAAATGAGTGTGAATTAGAACAGGGAAACTGGAGAGTGGTAATAGCGATTAGGCTTGCAGCTGTATTCGCTTGTTGCAAAATGAATCAATATCAACTAACGAGACGTATTGAGCTATTATACAAAAATGTGCAAATATAATTCTAACTCTAACTGAAATCTCCAAACTATGTGGACAGTAAATGCACATTAACCCAGTTTATAGCAGCTGTCAAAGATTGTATTCTATTATTCAGTAGACAACAAATACAATTGCTGTAATGTTATCTTCTCCTTTACAAAGGCAGCTGCTGTAAATTGAACCTTCTCATTTCCCCAGATGGCTTCTTGTTGATTATGATGAGATTTTCCTATCTCCCAAAACCTGTCCTTTCCTTTGTATCTTGTATTTCTGTCTCCACCAATATTCTTTGTGATGATAACCATCAGCCAAGAATACAGTGTTCCATCAGAAAAGTTAATCTTCAAGTTCAAATTGTAAGCAGTCGATCACGACATCTCAGTACCCAGCACTCTTTGAACTGGGATCTTAGTTATAGTAGAATTTATGTAGCTTATTATTTGAAGGTCTGGTTATGCGTCATTGTCGAGAACAATTGAATGACTCCTTGTTAGCATGTTCTACATTTTCTTGGTTAAATATCGATGAATAAATATTACTTGTTTCTGATTAAAGTATTATTAGATTCCTCAAAATGAATAATTAGAAGATTGTAAGATCTGTATGTTCCAGCTTATTTACTTCAAATTGTGGAATCCTAGAAGTAAAACTGATGTTGGAAGTTTGCTGACATGGTTCTGACTTCCTAGTGTGTTGATTTATTTACATTGGTCCTTCCAACCTCACAAAAGCTATTTTGTTGGAAAATTCCAGTACTATTCTAAACAAACGACTAAAGTCTTAATATTTCGGGCCCTTGCATGCTTCTCTAGAAATTATTTTTGGTTGCAAATAATTTATGTAGCAATGACATTTTGTTTTTAAAGTCAATGTTTATTTTGTCACTTTTTCTGGCTATATCTGCGTTTTCTCATAGTGTATTTTTCATCCGCACCAGATCGATAAACTGCAATCCAGCTTTCACCAATGGGAAAGGATATCTTCTGATTCTGGAGAGAGAGTACAACAAACGAAAGAGTTGCTTGCTTCCTGTGAAAGCATTGAGTGGCAGGTAATTCTTAATTTCTAAATCATGCTGTCTGCTACATTTGTTGTGAAACTTTTATTTTTATTTTTTTCCTTTTAATTTTTTATTTTATCGATGAGATTGGATATCACTTTTTTCTGGGGTTTCAGTGTGTGTCTAAGCATTGTGCATCCAATATATGCTTTGTCTGAAACTTTGCTTTCTCGATAGGAAGGTGGATGAACTGGACAAAGCTATTGCTGTGGCAGCTAGAGATCCATCTTGGTATGGCATTGATAATGCAGAACTTGAAAAACGAAGGAGATGGACGAGTACAGCTAGGACGCAGGTATTGCTTGTCTGACCCTATTTTCTTTTGTGTCAACAGATTGAATAAAGAAATAAACAAGTTGGTAATCCTTTTTTCTCCCATATAGTTATTGCATGTTCATCTTGTAATCCTTTTTTTTTTTACTTCTTTAGGTTGGAAATGTTAAGAAAGTAGTAGGAGCCGGTAAGGAGCAAACAGGAACTGCTAGTGCAAGTGGGATGCGTCGAGAATTGATGAGACTACCTAATGCACATGAAACAGATAGATCAAACTTATATTCAGCCCACCAAGCAAATGATGACTTCATCACATCCGAATCAGACAGACAGCTGCTTCTAATAAAGTAATGTGTATATTTCTCAACTCGGCTGTTTAATGAATCCTCCTGCTTAAGTAAAAAGTAGAAACCTATCGCTAAACTTAATAAGATTCCATAATAACAGAATAAAATGAGAGATGTCATTGTTTATTTGCAGTTTTCCATCTCAAACCTGGGTCTATCTCTGAGCAAATTAGTCTTTCACTAATGTGAAGTAGATTACTTGTAACTCACCCGGATTTTTTTCCCCTGTCAAATGTATATATAGGCAGCAGGATGAAGAGTTGGATGAGTTGAGTGCAAGCGTGGAGAGAATTGGAGGTGTTGGGCTTACAATACACGAAGAGCTCCTTGCACAGGTGTATATTTCATAGGTTGCGGTGCTGCTTATTGATTCTCCTATGCATCTGCAATCTGATGGAGTTTTTTAAACTAAAAAAAATTGTGCAGGACAAAATTATCGACGACCTAGGAATGGAAATGGACAGTACTTCAAATCGTCTTGATTTTGTACAGGTGTGTTCATAATCTCAGTGCTTGCCATATGCACAAAATTTGGCTTCAGGTTTACAATAATAAGATACTGATATTCTGAAGACTTTAGCAGTAATCAATGGGTTTTCCTTTTTCTTTTTTTGGATTTAAAATCTCGTTTTAGTCCCTGTCCCTTAACTGTCAAACTTATTCTGTTCTGGTCTCTAGAATTTAAAAATGTTTATTTTTATCATTCAACTTCCAAATTTGTTCTATTTAGGACCCTAAACTTTCCATTGGTCTTTGAACGTTTAAAAAAACAATTATTTTCGTATTTACACTTCATTTTTTGAACAAACTAATGACATAGTTTTGACTTTTGAGTATGTGTACTAGCATGCTGATATGAACATTAGCCTACAGGTTAGAGACAATTGTATATGAGATGGAAAAATACTATAGCGCGGATGAAAATGATTATTTTGATTATTATTTTGAAGTTCTGAGACCAGAATAGACTGAATGTCTTGTGAACTATTTATATAACAAACTTGAAAATTTCGTAACCAAGATGGTTCTCAACCCCCCCACCCCCCTGTTAAGAGAAGTAAATGCAAGATATAAACTTCAATTTCTTGTTCTTGTATTGAACTTGAACCTTACAGAAAAAAGTAGCTGTGGTCATGAAGAAGGCCAGCGCCAAGGGGCAGATAATGATGATATTGTTTTTGGTGGCTTTGTTCATCATCCTTTTTGTGTTGGTCTTCCTCACCTAAAGCCATGCCCCATCCATCCATACTTCACAAGGCATCAGAAAATGGATTCGTTTGATTAGATAAATTTTGAACTGAGAACTACAAAGAGGGGTCCTTCATGTACTTATGAGAGTTAATGAGAACCTAGCTGCTTCTATATTACAAAATGCAATGTGAAACTCGTTCACTTATTCATTATTTGTACTTGTTTGATACTTAGATTCCACCCTTTTCTTTGTTTTGGATTTCTTTTCTTCTTTTGATAGAGTTAGTATACCATCATTTCATGTAATTATAAAGCTTTTACATATTTACGATAGATTGAACAATTGCTACTTTTACAGTTCCTTCCGTTTCTTTTATACGATTTATAAGTCTCACAATCTATCTTTCTTTCTTTATTCAATCGAGATGTAATTATTGTGGTAAATTGATCGATTTATAAAAGTTTAAGATTTATAATTGTTTCAATGTCCAAAATTTGAAGTGTAAATACATATTTTTCCTAAACTTTTTATCAACAAATTACAAACTTCACTTTATTGTTATTTAAAAATAATAGGACCATCTTATAAAAATTGGTTGAAGCATATTTGAATTTCAATTTAAAATATTTCAACTATATCCCATCTTTTCCTACTTAAATTTTTCTCCTATATATATATATTTTTAAATAGTTTCGTTTCTTTTTCTATATGTAATAATTTTTCAAATGACTTTCTAGTTTCTATTATTTTATCTCTAAAAATAAGAATAATAGAAAGGCCATAAAATTTATTGGCTAAAAAGAGGGAGGAGGATTGTCTATCCGATGTTGAAGGTACGGCGCCAAAATATTTCCCCCAGCCTAAGACCGCCGATTGATGAAAGAGACGAACAGTTCTTGCTGCTAAACCTCTATGGGAGTAACGTCAAACATACTCTGAGAGCTTGCTTCGCCTCCGATGTTGATCAGTGAGCACTCTATTCAACTTATTTCATGATCTTCTTGTCAATATTACTTCCATTTTCCCTCTCTGCGACCTGTTGCTGTTTTATTTTCTAAAAACAAATCAGAGATGTTAAAGAGAACTATGAATAATCGTTGAGAAAAAAAATAGAGGGAGTTTAGGAAAGAACTTATCTCATAAGCTTTCTTTGTTGATTGTAATCTCGAATACACGGAGCTTGAAGATCTTATACGGTGGATGTAGCTATAATTGGCTGTGTGTTTCTTCGTCTTTTATTTCAAGTTCTGAGTGAGTGAATGTTCAAATCCCTGTGTAATTGATCGAGTGAGAGCTTCTGTAAATTCTTTATTTTCTTCTTCTTCATTTGCATGATTTTTGAAAGGGTTGGATATTATATTAAACTTGCCTACACCGCTTTTGGGTTGAATTGGTGATTTAAGAGAAAGAAAGGAAACGAATTTATTGGGATGACCCAATCGTTTTATTTCAGTGTAATTCAGAGCATGCTTGAAATCGAAAATTTGACAATAGGGAAAATTGTATCTGAATAATGCGAAGAAATAGTAAGTTTTGCCGTTGAGCTTGAACCACTTGCTTATTTACTAACTGTAAGTTGTTTGGTTCGTGTCCATGAGGCCATGGGCAGAGTGGAGATTTAGATTAAAGAGAGGGAATTTTGATGTTATTTCTAAGGACATTTTGTTGATAAAGCTGTGAAGAAATGAAGGAAGTATCAGCTCCAAATAGCAAATGGAAACGTATGAAACTCATAAAATTTTCTTTCATCGTTTTATCCTTTTTTGGAGATAACACAGGCCTGAATAATTAGTTTTGTGATTATTTCGTTGATTTTAAGATTATGTCTGAACAAGTTATGTCCATCAATAAAAGTATTGAATATTGGTTGCAGTTTCAAGATAATGTAATGGCAACTTCAATGAGGTTGTTATCCACCTATCCAAGAACTAGTAAGCTTCAATCTCCAAATTATCCAAGAACAAGAGTTTCAGTTTCGGGCCCCGTAGCATGCTTTTATGACACTTATGTGCTCCACGGTCACCTTCACCATCAATGTTGTTCCTTCTACGTGACCAAACCTTCAGTGCTGAAGAACTTCAAGTAAGTCATACCACGATGGTGGACATTCTATTATTTACTTAAGGTAGTTGTGGTTGCTAGGGTCTATGTTAGTTATGCTATTCTTTTATGGCGTTATGAACTTTTTATTCCCCTCAATGTCAATTTGTTAAAGAAATGAAAATTATTCAGTCAGTCAAGTAGCTACTTGTTTTGTGCTTTTTCTGCCCTCTCTCAATCATTGTATTTGTACCATTCAACTTGTACTATAGTTTCCAAACTTGGTAGAACAGTTTGATTTCATAATTTCGTAGCGAAGGGTATGATAATATTGTCTTTTGGCCCTTCCCTTGGTAACACAAGGGAAATAATGATTGCATGTCTCAAGGGGAAACAACAATATGCCATTCATGAAAGACAAAAGGATGGCATGGTGTCGAGCAAATATTCTCATAATTTCGCTGGCCTTCAAAGTGTCAAAGATTGAGTCTTTCGGGGTAGGGAGAGGGAGCACAGTGAGATTTGGTTTTTGACTAGATTTCACACATCTATTTGGACTTCGATTTCAAAGAACTACTGCAATTATTTCATAGGTAGTGTTACTTAGTTGGTCTCCCTTCTTTTAGTAGGGGTGTTTTGGTGGATTAGTTTTTTGTATGCCCTTGTATTCTACCATTTTTTCTAAATGAAAGTTGTCGATCTCATAAAAAAAAAAAAAAAACCATACTTAACAATACTTGAAAAAAGTCATCATTGTACATTTCGTGTGACATATTTGTAATTTGTTGTTATTTTTTTTGGTACAGGAAGATGGCCTTGTCCATTAGGGGGAGTGTGGAAGGGAATCCATTTGACACTCCTTCGAGTAACTCTAATGGCAGAACGAGACTGATACGGATTATTCAAGCTATTCGAACCAAGTTGAATGTGAGAATCAACGAGTTAAGAAAAAATCTTCCATTGAAAGTACTCTTCTTCTTGGTCGGGTTTTACAGTGCAACTGCATTTGCAACAGTTATTGGTCAAACAGGTGATTGGGATATTCTATCTGCTGCATTGGCCGTGGTTGTTGTGGAGGGGATTGGGGCCCTCATGTATAGGGCTTCTCTTCCTCTTTTGAACAAAATTAAAGACCTAATAACCATGTTCAATTATTGGAAGGCTGGACTTTCCATGGGTCTTTTCTTGGATTCTTTCAAATTTGAAATGGATGATATTTTTGGGTTACATAACCTCTTCCATTTATACTTACATAATGTAATTTCTATAATTTATTAACACATTAAAATTCATGATTGTAAATCTTCATATACTCCATAACTTGGATTTATGTTTTTCCAAGCTCTGAGTACATTTCATGGACCTGAATAATCCCTGTGACATGTCACATGGTCGCTGTTCAATCAAAGGCTTTCCTAAGATCTGTACCTCAAGAAAGCTTTTGGATTCCCATTGTCTACCTACTAGATGAATCTTCTGACTTATGAGTTGTAGGGTCTTTGAAAGCAGAAGGAAGATACTTTGAAAGTATATATATAGCAGTATTTTTGTTAAGGGGTAGGACTTGAGATAGAGTATGTAAATGGGCTGGAGCTGCAGTGAGGCCCATCAATAGGTAAGCTCAATTTCTGTTTCTCTTTTACGGTAACCCTAGCGGCGCCAGCAGTGGCTTTGCTGGCTTTATAAGAAAGATGTTTAAGCTTTTGCCACAAGGGAGAAAGTACCTCCTTGAGGTGCGTGATTGCGTTTTGTATTTTTTTTGCCTGCCAAGTAAAGGAGTATGGGTCCTTCATCGTACTATACATATTCTTGGTCGATTTAGTAAAGTTAAAAACACGGTTTTATTCTCTTAAAAAAAAAAAGTTTTATTATTCGTTGAAGGAACAATTAAAATTAGTAAACTTTAATAATATTTTGCACTATAAACATTAAATCAATGTCCCTTATTAAAGTTTAAATACTAAATTGTCACTAACTATTTGAAGTAGAAATTATGTTTGTTCAAAGACCAAATTCATTTTTAATCTTTAGTAGAAAAATCCTATGACTTTTGTTGTTTTTTTAAGAAAAATATATTCCATACTTTCAAAATCTTCACCAAAGTGTTTCAAAACTCAATACATAATTTTATAATTTGAAATGATCTCTAACAATAATATCATCATTTGAATAATTGGTCCTTTCCAACATATGTATTCTAAATACATGTCCATGTTATCACTTTTGCTAAACAGAAACTGTAAAGTTAAAGATTGACATTAATTTTTTTTTCTCCCTCTAAATGTTGTTGAAGTGACACCAAAACATGTACTTTCATATATATATCGTCTCTCCATCTAATCTTTGGCTTTAGAAAGTAACACAAAACTAATACAAATTATCAACCATACTTCACTTATATATTACAAAAAAATCAGTAAATCCCTATGGTACTATAAAGAACCACCCCTTAAATAAATACATAATAAGTAAATAATAAACTATTTTCAAATTAACTAAAAAGTTATTTTAAATAGCGAAATTGTTATAAAAATTAATTTGAAAGAATATTGTAAAAAATGGAATATTTGAAATTGGAAGAAATAAAATACGAAAATGTTATTTAAATAATAAATTTATTTGGCCCATTTTAACTGTCACGGGGCAGCAATTGGTAAGCGTGCTCTTCCACAGTGCATACCTTATTTTATTGGCTCGCTCTCACTTTGTTCTTCCCTTTCCAAATTTTCATTCACTCCTTCCCTCCATCACCTCCCTCCTTCTTCATCAGTAAGTTTCTATTTCTTTTCTCTCGACTTCCATTTCCATTTCAAGTATTTTCCTTCAATTTTTTTTTCTTGAAAAGTGGAAAGATAAAAGGGCGAAATGATTGTATCTTTTTCTCTCAGCTTTTGCGTTGGAATCAGTGAATTATCTTTTGGATTTCAACAGTTGCGAATTACGCTGTTTTTTGCTCTCCCTGTTCTTTTTTTGAGTCTCTATTTGCTGCTTATTCCTGTTAGTAGTCGAGGTTTTTCTTGCACTGTAATGTTTGTAATTGCTCGGTTGAAGTATGAGAATCTAGCGATTATTATTTTTTTATTTTTGTTCTTGTATGCCTGCTAGAAGCTTCCTCTAAGAGAAGATTATTCTAATGTAAATTATAGAGAATTTTTGTTATTTACATGGAATTTTCTTTCTCTGCTTGTCTCAATTACTTTTTTGCCCTTGAAGTCGTGCTTTCTCAATGGTCAGTGATCGCCATCTTGTTTCCTCCCACAAGCTCAGATTTCCGTTTTTCTATATATATATATATATATATTTGATTTGCAGTGGGAGAAAATGTTTGGGTTTTTGTTTAGGGAGCACGTTGAATTGACACCCAGAGCAAAATATAAACGTTCTTTTATTAATCGGTCAGGCTTACTGGCCTTTTGTATTCCTCTCTCCTAAATTTCTTATCCGTATTTCAGTCCTTTAGTTTGACTTGGAGGGTTTTAGTTGATTAAAAAGAACGGACTTTGAGGGAGACAATTTTAAACATAAGTAATAATAATTGCTTATTTGGATAGAATGATTGCGTTGGAGTTTAACAAGTAATGGTGGTAGTAGTTGCGGGTAGAGGAAGTAGGTGAAGTAACATTTTTTCAGTAAGCGCACGAATTGGGGGCTATGCAGTGATTTGATGAATCTTAAGAACTGTAAAGATAGCGTGGGTTCATTTCTTAACTTTGTTTTTGAGAATGCAAAATCTTTAGCAATTAAATTGAAGTGTTCACCTATTCTTCAGCATGATATGTTCAATTTACTTTTTTCCACATTGTAGAATTTGAATTCTAATTTTTACACTTCTTTCTAAGATAATTGATCTCAGCTCATTAGGTGCATCAAGATGCTCTTCGGCTTGAATTAGAAGTTCATTGCCCAATTTTAACATACATATTCCCCTTCATTTACAGAAATGTCAGTTTTGGGACGGAGAGGAATTCATTACTTTCAGAAACTAAATTCTGCAAATATTCCATCCGCATTGATTGAGAAGGGTCAGAATCGTGTTATTGAAGCATCTCTAACACTCATTCGTGAGAGAGCGAAGCTCAAGGTATGCTGGTCTGAAGAATAATTATTATCATTTCCGATAATTTTATTAGCTGGTTCTTTATAATTTGTTTCTTACTAAATAAATTCTAGATAACTTAATCAAACTGATTAGACTGTGTAATTGTTTATATTTAATCTATTAAATTAAGTAGAGAGATATTTGTTCAGCACAATTAGAATTACAACATTAAGCTTTTGGACTTGTTTTCCTAGGGTGAGCTTGTGCGTGCTTTAGGAGGTGCTGTAGCATCAGCTTCTCTTCTTGGAGTTCCTTTGGGACACAATTCATCATTTCTTCAAGGTCCAGCCTTTGCACCTCCTCGGATCAGGGAGGCAATCTGGTGCGGGAGCACAAATCCAACTACAGAAGAAGGTATTCTATTCTGTTGCCTCTAACCTCTAGGAAGTTTCATAAAATTTACTCTGTATTTGTTTAGTATGGTATCACAATGAAGGTGAGCATAATCCTCTGTTGCTACTTGAAATCGTATCACCTTATCTATTTTTCCGGATGGTAAATCATATTTTGTTTCATATTCTTGTATTTAAGATTTTTAAATTAGCCCCAAAGAGTCGCAGGTATAAAGTTTTGATAATTAGTGCGGAAATCATCAAAATAAGATATATTAGAACATTATGATTTCAGAATCAAGCAAGCAAGTTCAAGAAACCAATTGAGAAACCTAGGTTTATAATGTATAATGTGTAATGTGCATTGGTCGTCTGGACATTCATTGCCTGCAAGTTGGGCTCAACAAGACAACAGTTCTATGTGTAACCCCCTTGCCTAATAACTTGTGTTTGCTGAAATTATGAAATCCGTTGGCAATTCCCGTGCCAAGTGAAAAACAACGCTTTTGTAATGCAGGGAAAGAACTTACTGACCCAAGAGTGCTGACTGATGTTGGCGATGTCCCTGTCCAAGAGATCAGGGACTGTGGCGTAGATGATGAAAGATTGATGAAAGTTGTGAGCGAGTCTGTAAAGCTGGTGATGGAAGAGGTGAGTTACTCTGGAGCTTGTTTTTATTTATTTATACTTTCTTTTCTTTATAGTTTCAGGTTGACCTGTGGATTGTCATTGATTAGTGATGTTTCCCATCCACTTTACATGTGCAATGAAAAATTTAACAATTCTTTCAAGCTGTTAATGGAACGGATCTTATTTTCCTAGTCTGTCCATGTGTAGTATCGTTAACCTTATATGTCATCTATCCTCATAAATATATGGCCTAAACTATTCATAGTTCATTTGATAACTCGTCATCAGAGTTGCTATTTAAATCTCTCCTTACCAAAAAGAAGTGCCATGATTTTAGAACCCCTTCTTAATTATTATTTTGGTGATATTATTTTTCTAAAACCATTGGTGCTAGTACATATGTAGTTTCTTGGCAGTGGCTACTCTCCTTGTGTATATTGGTTGATTATGTTAATTTTTTAATCTGGATGCTTCAGGATCCACTACGCCCATTGGTTTTAGGAGGCGACCACTCCATATCTTACCCTGTTGTCAGAGCAGTCTCTGAGAAGCTTGGGGGTCAAGTTGATATTCTTCATCTAGATGCCCATCCTGATAATTATGATGCTTATGAAGGAAACTATTTTTCACATGCTTCTTCTTTTGCACGAATTATGGAAGGTGGTTATGCCAGGCGACTTTTGCAGGTAAATTTCTTTCCTTGAAATTTGTTTTTGTAGTATGAAATTTGTATTTTTTGTTTTCTTCTTTGACCACTACCTTTATTTTTGTATTTGTTTTGATTTTGCGAGCTAATGTCAAAAAGAGGGCTTCGGTTGGGTGTTCCCCCCCCCCGTTTAAGATAACCTAACTTGACCACCAAGAAAATTTTGATCAGTAAAGGGAGAAATGAGATGCTTTTGTTTTTGTTTGTTTTTTTAAGGAAAAAAGTATGTTAGTTGTTAGTTTGTTAAATGTGTCAGGAGGATTCTTCTTTCTGTACGAAGACTTCAATTTTCAAGTCCCTAGTGGTTGTGAAGGAAGACTCCTTAACTTTGCATGTTTATTATGTATTTTTTTCTTTTTATCAATGAGATGCCTCTTATACAGGAAATTAAAGAAGAAAGAAAATCTTATGTTCTCTCTCCTCCCCGGGGGCAGAATCTTGTAGGTCTTGCATAAACTCATGTTCTACCGAACTTGAGTAATGTTTTTTTTTTTTTTCATTTCAGGTTGGTATAAGATCAATATCACAAGAAGGACGAGACCAGTGCAAAAGATTTGGAGTGGAGCTATATGAAATGCGAAACTTTTCAAGAGATCGCGAATATTTGGAAAATTTGGTATCTCTCAATACATGCATAAAAATTTTACTAAAAAATACATGTATTGTTTTCATTACGATCTCATTTCTAAACAGAAGTATGATGCCCATGCATGTTTACACTCCTAACAATGTTGTGTTGTATCATGTGCAGAAATTGGGAGAGGGCGTAAAAGGTGTTTATGTTTCAATAGATGTTGACTCTTTAGATCCAGCATTTGCTCCAGGAGTGTCTCATATTGAACCAGGAGGTTTGTCTTTCCGTGATGTTATGAACATTGTCCAGAATCTCAAAGGGGATATTGTGGGTGCAGATGTTGTTGAGTTCAACCCTCAGCGAGACACTGTCGATGGGATGACAGCCATGGTTGCTGCTAAGTTGGTAAGAGAACTCACAGCTAAGATAGCAAAGTGAAAAGCAAAGTCTTGTGTAATTCATCCATTAGGATTCTTGGTACTATTTCTTGCACACTATAAAGACCTATTTTTGCAGAGGGAACTCCTAATCACTAAGTAACAATAGTGTTCACTGAGTGATGAAAATTATAAGGTCTTATCTATGTACCCCAAGTAACATGCTGACCATTCCTTTAGAGCATATCTTCTTTATATAGGGAGGGTTTAGCATTCATTAGTTGATGAAATCATAGAAGAAGTCGAGAGTAGTAATTATAATTTTGTCATTTTGAAGTTTTGTTCCTTTTATGCATTATATATTTAATAAAATTACACAAAATTGAAAGTTCATCCAAAATTGATGGTCTCTTAAGAATGGTTGAACCTCAAAATAACTACAAATGTGTGCATAATTCAACGGTAATTGATCTCCGTGAAAAGAAGGTAACAGTATTTCAAGTAAGACTGTGCACCTTGTATTATTTCAAACCGGTTTGCCTACACACTCTCTATTATCAAACAAGTCTTTGATAATATGCATGCTATGTCTTGACAATCTTTGTTCCCTGAAATTTTACCCATCTTGAAAGGGATTCTCACTTGAACTCTCTATCAGGCTCCTCTTCTTGGTCCCCATCTTGCTTCTCTATTATTGAGCCTTTATACTGTTTGGCACAGACTATGTATAAGGCCAAGTTAAAAGCAGTCAGTGCGGCTGATAGAAAGAAAAATCTGTCCAAATGACCATCGTTCAGGTTGGGAGGAACCCAACCTGGATTGCCATTAGTTTTTGTGATAGCCATTACAATTGTTAAAATAAGGCTTGCAACGTAACTTCCCATTGCCGTTGAAGACATGGAAAGTCCCATTCCCAAGCTTTTCAATCCTTCTGGTATTTGTGAAGTGAAAAAATCCATCTGAGCTACGTAGACGAATGCTTCGGCCACTCCCACAAGTACATACTGAGGTGTTTGCCAGAAAATACTCAAAGAACTAATTTCTTTGCCACTAACACCTGCATGCTTCAACCGTTTTTGCTCAACGAAGCCTGCAATTACAAGTGCTACTATTGCAATGGCTAGGCCGATCCCAATCCTTTGTAGCTCATTTGGGGGTTTTGGCTTTCGTTTTGCAATCCTAATGTATAGAGGAACAAGGAGCCTGTCATAAAGCATGATGAACATGGTCGTGCTTACAATGTCGAAGGCTGTCATGCTTGCTGGAGGTATGTGGAAGTTTGACACGACGAGGGTGTCCATGGCAGCTCCTTGTTCAACAAAGAGAGAGATCATTTGAATGAACACAACAGAGGAGAAAATAGTGCATAACCAAACTGGAAGGAGCCTCAAAATGCATTTGACTTCCTCAACTTGAGTGACAGGGCAAATTTGCCATGGATTTGGAGTTTGGCCATGGTTGCATATCAAGTTAGCCTCCTCTGCTGTAAGAATGGCTGCTCTGTCCAAAAATCTGCATTATTAAAAAAAAAAGGGAAAAAAAAATCATCCACCAAAAAGTTTCTCGTCAGGATTGACTTTTAAGGCTTTCAGTCATATCACACCCACCCTAGGTAAGGAAACTATAGTGAAGAGTATTTATTGACTAGGGCAAACATATGTCACCAATCATTGTAGAAAATCTGTTCCTTTCAAAATATTTTTTAAGCATGTGCACAAAAGATCATGTTGGAAGAAATCTAATTAAGAATAATGTATTGTTACGCTACCAAAAATAATTTTTCCTTACCAACCTTATTTATTTATGTATGAATTTTTCCTAAAACCGCACGAATATATATCACATGAAAAGAAATAATTAAAAGATATATTAAAAAGGAGAAAAAAAGGACCCCACTTACTTGAAGCCTTCAGTGTGTAGCATTCTCCTTGTACCCTGTTTCCCTAGTCCTTCATAAAGACCTTCTCCATTTGAAGGCATTGGAAGATTCATTTTCTTCACGGAAGCCATTAGAACTTGAGAGAATCTTGATATAGGATTACCACAAGGTTTGGACTGTCTATATCTTGGAGTTCCACTCAAGAACAACAGATAGGCAAGCAATCCACACACAGCACATATCCAAAATCCCACCATCCAATGCCCCAAATTCTCTATATAAACCAAAATTGTCTCTGCAATCAAACACCCCATGTTTATTGACACATAGAAGTAGCTGTAGAATGAGGTCTTGGCTCGGTTTTCCTTAGGATCTTTGTCATCGAATTGCTCTGCACCAAATGTAGCCAATGCAGGCTCAGGAGCTCCGTTCCCCAAGGCAATTAGATAGATCGATATGTAAAATATTGAGAGTTCAGTTAAGCTATGAGGGTCGCATAATTGGCCTATTTTGCCACAGCCATTGGGTTTGAGCAGAGATATGTGAGTTAATAAGGAAAGGGCTATCAGACCCTGCAAAAAGAGAGCGTGAATTTAGTTCTTGCAGCAAGAATATTGTTAATCCCTAACACTACCATTTACCAAAAGATGTTGTAACCTCAATCTCACCAAATAAAGTTCTTGTTTTAGTTTTGTAAGTTAACTTATTGGCTATTTCTTTTGAAGCCTAATTTCAGAAAAATCATGGTTAAAAAACTTCAAATAGTCCCTAGGGTGCCAAGACAACTGGGTGCTATTTGGAAATACCTTATGGGTTCAACTTTTTAGGTTGTGAAAACTTGACAACTTAAAAAATTCTTATTGCTAAAGTGATCTTAGTTGAACTGTAATTGACATAACTTTCTTTCCTAAAGGTCAAAAGTTCAATCCCCCGTCCCCCGTCCCGTTGTTGTACTAAAAAACTTACAAAAATCCTCAGTCTTTCAAAGTTGACTCTAAGGAGAGCTAGGCCTACGCAAGGATTAGAGATGAGGACAATTCAAGAAGTAGGCCCTCAACACACTACTTGAAAAAATCCCACAAGTTCCAAAAACTAAATAAGGAGTAGAGATTGTGTGGTAGTTCATTCTGCCAAAAAAACCTTTTAACTTGTGTTCTTAGACTTGTGGGGGAGTCAAGGAGCAAGAGAAGAGGCTGACTTACAACAATGAAAACAAGTTGAAAAATTACACAAGTGAGATATCTTCCCAAGTATGAGTCGCTGAGAAATGCACCCAACAAAGAGAAGCAATAAGTGGTTCCCATCCATCTGCTGAACGTATTTGCTGCTTCAGCGTTTGTTTGCCTCAGCACTGACTTTGAAAACAGAACCAAATTCACTTCGACTCCAGCAAATGCCAGTGTGATCAATCCTTGATTCACTGCAGCAGTTATCAAGCCAAGCATTCAACGGATTAGGGTGGGGGGAAGTCAATTTTTTTGTATATGACCTCGAAATTGGAGATGGGAAACAAAAATGCTGCCCAACAACTTCCAGGCAAAACCAAAATGCTAAAAAAAAATTCTTCCATCATGTGGGGATAGAGATGTTCAAACTTTTGTCCTCTTAAGTCGAGGACATATGTCCAAACTAGTTGATCTATGCTCAATTTGGCAAAACCAAAATGCTAATTGAATGTTATTTAAAGTGCCGATTATGAAATGAAAATGGAGTTGAGATTCTGTCTCTTATATATGATCACCAAAAATGTTTTTTTTTTACCTAGCAGCAGCATCCCACAATTCCATCCACCAACTTTTCTTCGTTTTGCTGTTGTTTTGTCATTTTGATCAGCCAAAGCACCATCGTCTAAGCTTGAACTCTGAAACCTTTCTTGGCCATTCTCCAGCAGGTGTAGATCTGCCACCTTTTGCAACATTTTTGATACTGTTAAACTTTTATAAAATCCATTTCAATATCAAATGAAAGCTAAAATAAAATATATATTAAAAGCTATCATTAGTGTAGCATTAGAGATTAAATTATATGTATAAAATTGACTGTAGCAACTTTGACCTTTGATGAAGATAACAGTTCAAATGGTGTCATCTAAAGTTAAGATGACGATGATTAATGATAGCAATCAACGACCTTAGAATATTTGCATTTTCAGATGTTCTATTGTTCTGTATTATTTCTTGTCCATTTCCTACAAGTTGGTGGAAAATTAAAAAAGGGGAAAACAAATGACTCGAAAATTGTATTGTTTTGAAAGATAAGTTGTTGAGAATCCGTACTCTAATACTTCTCACACTGGTGGGTTAGAAATTAGCACACGACCTAACCAAGTGGTTATCAATCCAAATTAGTTGGGGGGAAAATGATTTTACTAGGAGTCAAACATAGGACCAATTGATCTTAAATTAAATCACTGTTTAACATTACACCATAGCTTTACCAAAACAATTGTAGAAAGTTATGGTCAAGCAGGTTAATGAAGGCATTTAGTCTATGAAAACACATTTGGTTCTTCAGTTGTTTAGTGATTGAACACATGTAAGAATTTTTCTTACTCTTACACCTTAGTAGAACTTTTTCAGCAAGGCCTTATCATTACATATATTAAACTACAACAATCAAATCATCATCCACATTTTAGTAGCTTACCATTTAGCCCCGTTTGATAACCCTTTTTCTTGAAAATTTAGCTTACAAATACTACTTTCACCCTTGAGTTCTTATGCTTTGTCATCTAATTGTTATTCAAAAACAAGATTGTGTTTCTTTTTTCCCTTTTATAGATTATTATACTCTTGTCTGTTTCGCTTTCCCTCCTTCGGAAGTTTGTATTCCTTGTAATTGTTTTTATTTTTATTTTATATATATATATATTTTTTAATTTCCTTTATGTTGTATCTTATTAAAAAGATATATATTTTCGAAATTCAAGTAAAGTAGTTTTAAGAACTTGTTTTTCTTACTTTGGCTAATGAATTCAAACGTTTCTTTGAAAATAGGAAAGACTCAATATAGTAAAGAAAGTGTGAAGAATTAGACATGATTTTCAAAAACAGAAAACAAAGTAAGAACTAGTCACCGAATGAGATGTGTTAATGTAAAATGGGACTAAATCGGAATTATAGACTAAATGGCATTGTTTAAACAAAAATAATAAAGAAAGGTGTTAGTCAAACATGATCTCAATTTATCACCAACAACAATTTGTAATAGAAAAAGCAAAAGAAGGTTAATCAAATCAATTCACCAACTTAAAGTGAAACAAACAGTGAAAAGCAAGCCCTAACTATTGTTGATAAAAATGAACTTTTAAGAGAAAGAGATAGAGACGACAAACGGACAATGATAGCACAAATTGACCGATGTGCGACAGTAGTAGGAGGCAGAATCATAGAAAAAGGGGAATTGAAGTAAAGCAAAAGCAAGGGAACCATAATTAGAGCACATTAGTCGTTATCACCTCACCTGAAGTTCGTCATTGGATTTGAGGTCTGGTTTTGACTCCATTGCCCTAAAAAAAATTGGTTCCACTGCTGGTTTATGAAGAAATTAGAAAGGAAGCGGAGATTGGAATTGAGAGTAATTAAGAGGGAGAGGAAATTGAGTAGTACTGGAAGTAAAGCTGGCCATGCATGGCGGAAGCTTTGAAAGAAAGCAAGTGAAATTGTATGGAAGCTGACTTCGGTAGCCACGGACGCTTGTCCTTCACATACTGCCATTCGCCCGTTTTTCGCTTCCTTTTGCATTTGTTTCTTTCTTCATGCTCAGTGAACGCCGAAAGTGGGACTTTGGAGGTTTATTGCTTTGTCTTTTCCTCAATTTAATCGGTTGTTGATTCGATGCTTCTATACTTTTAATTCAACATGCAATAGCTTTTAACAAATTGTATATCATTAATATTCATAACCAAATTTGGTATCAATTTTAGAAATAAATTAAATCTAACATCCCACACAAAGAGGAAAACCTCGCACCAATGTGATAGTTGTCACGATTATGTTAGTATCTGTATTTCAACGTACTCCAAATGTCATAAATTCTCTTGATTTTAAAGAAATAGATTTATTATTTACTGATTAACTTACTTAGTGGTTAATTAAATCATTGCATGACATTGTGCAATGAATAGTGACCAAAATAAATGCAAAAGTAAAATTCTTAGTTAGTAGGGATCGACCTTCATATTTAGGTATTGTTTTTCTTTTCATGGTTGACCATATGAGTCAACTTTAATGAAGTCTACAAAATTGACCTATGTGACTTTCTAGTTAATTATTTTGTCATATTTTTACTCGAACCATTAATTAATTGAATCAGTTTTACATTGATAGATCTGTCACAAAATAGGAAAGATTAGTTAGTAGAACCTTTATCGAGTAACTCTTTGTACCAATGGATTTTAAAAGCAGCATGAGTCTTGTGATAGAAAATAGGGTAAAAGTACAATTGTATTTGAGATTTAGTTTTCTATCATTTTATAAATACACAAGTTAGTATTAGGACATGGAGTGATTTTGAGATGGTCAAATGATGCCGTTTGAGCTAAAATTGATTTTAGAAAAATGTAAAATCTGTTTCAAATTGATCGTGAAATAATTTTCTTAAAATATTGTTGCTCACTTATTTGTGATTTTTTTTATCGTAAATAGTGGAACAAAAAATGACAAGCAATATTACACGTCAAATTGTTAATAAAACAAACAACTATATATGTTTTAACTTTTATTTCAATATCTATGATAATACTCAAAATTCAACAATGCATGTAGGAATTTAATAATAAAAATAGATATTTACAATATTTATTTTGTAGCATAAAAAATTATCAAATAGAAAATACAATTTTCGAGTAATTGGACAACCTTAGATTCACGGTTATAACCAAACATAATAATTATAAATACACGAAATATCAATTTTAAGAGTTTAGTACCAAACATAAATTTGATAGATTAAAAATTAATTTTATAAAATCATTTCTACCTATATCTCTTTTTAAAATAACTAATTTAATTATCACTTCTAAAACTATCTCTTTTACAATTGGATAAAAAGGATGCTTTTAAAACAAAATTGGGAAATGAGGTCTCGTTTACATTTCTTTTTTACTCTTTTCATGCCCTACTTTAGGGGAAGTTGTTGTCCCTTTTTCTTTTCTCTTTTTAATTTTGTTTTCTATCCCTTTTTTCTTTTCTTTCTATTTATTTCCAACACATCCTTTCCTTTTAGTACTTTCTTTGTATTCTTTATATTTTTCAACCAAATTTATTTCAAGTTATAAAAACTAAATTTAGATATAAAACTCGTTTTTTAGTTGTTCTTAGTATAACTTTTTCTTATTTGTTTCAACTTATTTCTTTAATTTGGATAATAACTTTTCCTTAGTATAATTCATAAATAAATACATATCCTCGCTGACATTATGTACTAGTTGTTCGTGATGCGAAATAAAGAATTCAAAGCTATATTTCAACAATAAGAAATTGAGGCATTCCAACGTTTCGCTCTACCTCATTTTGAACTCGTTACTCTTCTTTGGGAAATGCATTGCCTTTCTAAATTATATTGGTCATTCATTCTTCTTTTACCTTATGCGCTAACTTTTTTTTTTCTCTCTTTTTTTTTAAATGTACTTTCAAGTTTGGATAAAGTTTTGGATTCTCAGTGTATTAAATAGTATAACGTTAATTTTCTGATTACTTTAGATTTGCTTAATGGTTAGGAAAAGGATTTCGAATTTCGACGATCGAAAAACCGCAAGAGCTTTGAGATGCTTATGGGTGGAGTTAACAAGTGGTTAGGGTTAAAAATAATTGAGCTTTTGGATAATATTGTTAGCTTTTGTTTGAATGTTAATTGTTTTGAATTGTGAAGGTCCTCTTGGACAGGGTATTGTCCCTAAAGAAACCCAACTTGGGCCACAAAAGAAATCAGACTACAAAGCCCCCTGGCCCATGGCCCATCACATAATAAATAATCACTTTACTTTTAATTTTTACATCAAAATTAAACTTATTAACATTATTATTTTCATCTTTTGTGACAAATATATGTTATCAAAATCCAATTTAGTTTTAATTTTTTTTTAAAATTTGTATTTTGTTATTGTTATAGAATTCAATGTTTATTTTTTAAAGCGTGGTAAATTTAATAATAAACCATATTCGAAAAACGAATATAAAAATATTTTTAAAAAAAAAGTTAACTAGCGGTTGAATTAATATGCAAAATATTGAAAGTGCAATTAAGTCACGAAAGTTGCATAATTGGCCTATTTTGCTATAATCATTAGATTCGAGGGTAGATGTGTTAGCTAATTCAATGTCTTTTTTTCTTTTAAGATTTCACTCATTAATGATATATACATTAGATTATTGAACAAATCTTTTGAAATAGTACTTTTGTAATCGGAAAAAACACATAGTTAATATTTTTCATGATTTTTCTATAATTTTTGTGTTTCCTCATTTTGATGTTTTTTTTCTTCTAGTTGCTCGATTATTTTATGCTCATTATTACAACAATATAGTGAAATCTAGTTTTTTTCCCATGGAGTTTTATAAATTCATGCTCTTGACTAAGTCATTTCAATAAAATATTCGATTGTTGAAGGAATATGTAGTGGAGCCTTGAGAATAGTCATCAAGTGATCCATGTTTTGAACTCATAGAGAGTGCGATATAATGAAAAGTAGTTAACGTATAGATAAAAGCTAGACATACATAAATTATTCGAGAAGAGACAATTTGATTGCTTACTATTCTATGGAAAAGATTATTGTGAATACGACCAAGGCCTTGCATTCGCTATATAAGAAGGAGAATGAGGAGTACATAAACGAAAAGATAGCTACCTCTAGTGCTGTGAGACATTTGTATAAAATTCTTGTTTTTTTTTTTTTTTATATTTCAACCATAAACCCAATACAACAAAAAAAATAGTATTAATTTTTTTTTATTTGTATAAAATTCTTGTTTTATTTTATTTTTATTTTTATGGTAAACCCAATACAAAAAAAAATTGTATTGTATATTTTTTTTTCATTTATATAAAATTCTTGTTTTTTTTTTCATTTGGAAAATATACGGATTGAAGAAGAGAGAATGATTTTGGTATGGAGAAAAGAGAAAGTGAAAATAAGAAAGGAGAAGAAATAAGAAAATGAAATAGAAGGATTACCTTGAGAGATGGAAGGATTAAGTGAGGAAAGAGGAAGAACAAGGGGAATAACAATATTCCTTTCCTTCCCCAAACGGCCTCTAAAAGTTTATGTTCCAAATTAACAATATCATACATATATACACATGTTTATTTTAGATAGGTAACACTAAAGTAAAAATTGAAGACTTGATTCAATGAGTCAATAATTGAGGGTTATTTTCAAAAATAATGTGTTCTCTATAAAAATTTACAAAAATAGGGTTGTTTAGGTGTTTTGGCAAACTATTGTAAAAAACAGGTGAGTTTTTGAAATTTGACGAAGTCGTGTACTACTACTGTACTACTACTACTACTACTATTATACCAATACAGTGACATGCATTAAATAAGTATTATTATTATTAGTAGTATTATACAAATTATTAATTACATAATAACTTTTATAATTCCAAATAATAAATCTAACTTCATACAATATAACTAAATTTATTTAATTTTTTCAATGAATTAAGAAAATGAAATAACAAATCTAAATAAAATTATTTTTACAATAAACAAACATACCTTGTAAGACCGGAAGAAACAATGGAGACAATGGAGGATTTAAGGAGCATGCAACAAAAATTAAATTATTTTATCAACATAATAATAAAATCAAATAATTAATTAATTAATTTTAACAACAAAATTGTGTACCCGATCTACGATTTTTAAATAAATATACCTTATGACACAAATATTAAACCGTAGAGAAAAGTTAAGCGGAAAATCAAAACAAAAGAGAGGAAGAACAAGGAGGAAGGGAAAAAAAATTGAAAGTGGAAAGGATAAAGAAATTGAACTGTCTTAGGAAGATTGAAATTTTTTTGATAACAAAATGAGGGAGAACGAAAGAGGAAGAGGAAAGATGAAGAGAGGAAGAGAAAATTAGAAATTGGAAGGAGGGAGAACGAAAGAGGAAGAGGAAATTAGAATATGAAACGGGGCAATGAAGGCAGAATGAAGAATAATTAAGGTTTTTAAAAAGAGGAAGTCGTGTACCCCGTACACGACTTCCTGCATTAGCGACACGTGGCAGCATACCGTGAACCCTATGGTTGACTGTTGATCGATTGTACGAAAATCGTGTACCGGGTACACGACTTCCACCCTACGCGACAAAATTGGCCAGCTGTATGGGAGTCGTGTACCGGGTCCACGACTTCAGTCAGATATCGTAGGCCCGGTCCACGACACCACTGAGGTTTATTGAAGTCGTGTAAAAATTTCTTTCACAATCACCCTAATTTTGTGATTACTTTTTAAAAATACACTATTTATAAAAAAAATTCAATGAAATAACTCAAATCTTTTCCGTACCAACTCCTCCATTATTTTATAACATATTTGTCACATTAAACCTTCGTCTTAAAGCGACCAGTGAGAGAAATAGAAAATAACCTAAGAAAAAAGTGAGTATATTTCAATTTCACATATCTCTCCCCACCAAACTTCCCATCTTTATACCCAACAACCCACCATAACATCTTACTTTTAATCAAAAGCATACTCTAAAAAAATATACACAATAATTTGTAGGTGAGTCAAAATTAGTTGGCCCCTCCCTATCCCTTCTAATAAAATACAATATATTGACATTAACTCAAACACTATCAACTGAAGAATTAAAGTTTTGACTAAACAATTTTTTCTTTTGGTATTATACAATAAACTTTTGTTAAATAAATATTGTTGTTGTTATTATTTGAGAACAAAAATGCACACACACATTGACATACCTTATGTGGAATTCAAATAAGGAAGCTTGACTATCATCTTGAAAAAGGAAAACAGATTGTATTTTTCAATAACATCAAGTTGAATTAAATAAATAAACATTTTTAAAAATAGCAAAATAAATTAAAATATCTAGAAGCTATAACAAAATTTTGGATTCTATCAACTGATAGTCTTTTATTATTATAACATATTAATGACTATCAGTGATAAAATTTACTATAAGTTGTAAATATTTTGTTAAATTTGCTATTTTTGAAAATTTCACTTAAACAAATCTCCAAGGTATTTTTTTTTTCTTAAAGAAAAATTTGTCTAAGCTGAAATTATACATGTGTGTATATATATAAATACAAATTTAAGAGATTTCTTATAACACAATTGGGGATCCAAAGCCTACAGCAACATTTTATGAGCACCACATTACTTTTTTTAAAGCATACAAATATATACAAAATCCATTATTTTAAGCATTACGACCTTACTATATATTATATATATAATGATTATTAGAATTCCACCAACCAAAAGATATCCTTATTTGATTTATATTTTTACAAAGAAAATGTTTAGCGGAGAAGTCGATGAGTGCGGCCAATAGAAATAAAATACGTTTTTCTTTTCAAGATGAATTAAAAAGGTATAAAGTGATACAAAATATATACAAATATTTGGCTGCTAACTTTTTCTTGGGATACCGTCGGCTCCCAATTATAACTCTTTCAATTAAGTTTTAGTAGATTTTTCTATCATACATAATTTTATAATTTATTGAATGCATGAGACAAATTATGGAGAATTAACAAAATTTTGGATTGGTTCAAGGATTAAAAAGAACTTGCATGAAGATTTTTTTTAGTATTTAAAAAATGGATATGAAAGAATGGGTTAAATACCCATTTAATGTCAACAAAATATTGATGATATGTTAACTTTGGAATGGGAATTTTCATTAAGAATATTACTTTGTTGAAAGACATTAGTAGTAGTTTACATTTGTGAAGACTTTTAACTTATTTTAAAAAGTAGTTTTTGTATCTAAAAAAAATGTAATTTCATAATGTTCTCCCTTCACTTTAAACAGAATATAAATAATAAATAAAAGTGAATAATACATTAAACATTGTTTTAAAATTTAATTAATAAATTAACAACGGCTGTGATTGTATGTCACTGGACAAATCCAACGGCGAAGATCTGACCTTTGTTCATCCATCGTCGTCAACGAAAAGCTCAACCAACAAAGTTCCATTTTCTCCGTCGAAATTTAAAAAGTGAAAAGAAAAAAAGAACACTCAAAACCCATTTCTCTTCAAAAACGTCACCAAAACCTCTCTGCTTCTCAACTTTTTCGACCTTCTTCAGCTATGGCTTCTACTTCGTCTGCGGCTCTTTCACAAGCCGTATTGCCACGGACCATTTCCCACCATGCTTCAAATCCTTCTGCTGATCGCGTTTCTCTTTCCTCTCGCTCTCTTCCCACTTTCTCCGGCCTCAAATCCACCAACTCCGCAGCCGTCGCCGCATCATCTAGACGGAACAGGTCTTCTCGGAGTCGATGTGGAGTGGTTCGAGCTTCGGTCGCTGAGACGGTCGATAAAACCACTGAGACTTCGTTGATTGAGAAGTCTGTCAATACGATCCGTTTCCTCTCGATTGATGCTGTGGAGAAGGCGAATTCGGGTCACCCGGGATTGCCGATGGGTTGCGCTCCGATGGGCCATGTTTTGTACGATGAGGTTATGAGGTATAATCCCAAGAATCCTTACTGGTTTAATCGGGATCGATTCGTCTTGTCAGCTGGCCATGGATGCATGTTGCAGTACGCTTTGCTTCACCTTGCTGGATATGATAGTGTTAAGGTAGCCTTTGTCTGAGTTATTTTTTACCCATCTCGTTTTGTCGATTTGTTTGAGTTTGATCTGCCTTATTCTTCTGTTCGGATGCTATTTGAATTTTGTGATTCCGGATTGCAATTGGATCTCCAAGGCTGGTTCTGATTTTTATTATTTATCGTTCGGTTCCTATTTGATCATGGTACTCGAATGGGCGATTGAAACTTGTTATACTGTTTTTTTAGAAGTTTGCCTATGGAAACTATATGGCCCGTGATATAAACTAGTGTTTTTCTTCATTGTGAGCTGACTTCTTTCTTTCTTTTTTTTTTTTTAAGAATTTAACTTCAATTTTTTGTTAAGGTTTTGGGTTTATTGTTTGTCAAGCACGGTCAATTTACCCTGTAAAAGGCCAATTTTTATTCTCGCTGGCTGATGACTTTAGATTTGGTTAATGATTAGGAAGAGGACTTAAAGAATTTCCGTCAATGGGAAAGCAGAACTCCTGGGCATCCCGAGAACTTCGAGACACCTGGAATTGAAGTAACAACTGGTTAGATTTTTCTATTGAGGTTTTAGTATTTAAGGTTTTGGAGATTATTGTTGCTTTTGTTTGATTGTCAATTGTTTTGTATTGTGAAGGTCCTCTTGGACAGGGTGTTGCAAACGCTGTTGGTTTGGCACTTGCTGAGAAGCATTTAGCCGCTCGTTTCAACAAGCCAGATAACCAAATCGTCGATCATTACACGTATGATATATGACACAAAACAGTGAACTTATTTGATTCATTATAAAGAACGCTTCTTAATGATGTTCTATCCTTTTCTTGCTCATTTCGTTCAATCAACAGGTATGTTATACTGGGAGATGGGTGCCAAATGGAGGGAATTGCCAATGAAGCTTGTTCGCTTGCTGGGCACTGGGGACTAGGCAAGTTAATCGCTTTCTACGATGACAACCACATCTCAATTGATGGTGACACAGAGATTGCATTCACTGAGAATGTTGACAAACGATTCGAGGCTTTAGGGTGGCATGTCATCTGGGTGAAAAATGGAAATAATGGTTATGATGAGATTCGCGCTGCCATTAGGGAAGCGAAAGCTGTAAAAGACAAACCCACTTTGATCAAGGTATGCAATCTCTTTAGAACTTTTGATGCTCAGAGCTCCTGTTTTCTTGCCTAGTTCTGTAGTATCGTTCTTAGTTTCAAATCGTATGAAAGTAAACTTTAAGTTGTATCATATGCAGTATTAAGGAGTTTAAGGGAAAGTTGTTCTTTATATTTACGGAAATGAATCTGAATTAAGCTTTACTAAGCAGTGGTTATTTTCGGTGACTTGGGTGTGCTGAGTTTTAACTTCAAAATGTTGTAGGTGACAACAACTATTGGTTACGGATCTCCAAACAAGGCAAATTCCTACAGCGTACATGGTAGTGCACTGGGTGCGAAGGAAGTTGATGCCACAAGACAGAACCTTGGATGGCCATACGAGCCTTTCCATGTGCCCGAAGATGTTAAGAAGTATGGATACAGAAGATAAATTGACTGTCAAATTTTTCTAAATAGTTTTTTTTATAGTTTAGTTGAGTTTAAAGGAGTTGATTCCTTATTTATCTACACTTGTTTTGTCCCAAAGGCACTGGAGTCGTCACACCACTCAAGGAGCTGCTCTTGAAGCCGAATGGAACGCTAAGTTTGCCGAATACGAGAAGAAATATGCAGAGGAAGCTGCTGAACTTAAGGGTATTATTAGTGGCGAACTACCTGCTGGTTGGGAAAAAGCATTGCCAGTGAGTACCCACCCTGGACATGGCTGTTTACAACACTTTAAATGCAAAACTCATCGAACTGACAATTATAACATGTGATTAGATTTCACTTTTTTCTTCATGAAAAACTACATTGTACATTGTTATTGCCAAAAGACTGAGCATTTTCATTGCGTTTGCAGACATACACCCCGGAGAGCCCAGCGGATGCCACCAGAAATCTTTCCCAACAAAACCTTAATGCCCTTGCAAAGGTTCTTCCTGGTTTCCTTGGTGGAAGTGCTGACCTTGCTTCATCAAACATGACCCTGCTTAAATCATTCGGAAACTTCCAAAAGGACACTCCTGAAGAGCGTAATCTTCGATTTGGTGTTAGAGAGCACGGGATGGGAGCCATCTGCAATGGAATTGCCCTTCACAGTCCTGGACTCATTCCTTATTGTGCTACGTTTTTTGTTTTTACAGACTACATGAGAGCTGCCATTAGGATATCTGCCTTAAGTCAAGCTGGTGTAATCTATGTCATGACTCACGATTCAATCGGTCTGGGTGAAGATGGGCCGACCCATCAGCCAATTGAACATCTGGCAAGCTTTAGGGCTATGCCGAACATATTGATGCTCCGACCAGCTGATGGTAATGAGACTGCAGGGGCATATAAAGTTGCAGTACTTAACCAAAAGAGACCTTCCATTCTTGCCCTTTCTCGCCAAAAGTTGCCAAATCTTCCTGGAACTTCCATTGAGGGAGTCGAAAAGGGTGGATACATTCTCTCAGACAATTCCTCAGGCAACAAGCCTGATGTTATCTTGATTGGAACTGGTTCCGAACTTGAAATTGCTGCCAAAGCAGCAGAAGTACTAAGAAAGGAAGGAAAGGCTGTTCGACTTGTTTCCTTCGTCTCCTGGGAGCTCTTCAACGAGCAATCAGATGCATATAAGGAAAGTGTTTTGCCTGCTGCTGTTTCTGCCAGAGTGAGTATTGAAGCTGGAACAACATTTGGGTGGGAGAAGATTGTCGGAAGCAAAGGAAAAGCAATCGGCATTGACCGCTTTGGAGCAAGTGCTCCTGCAGGGAAAATTTACAAAGAGTTCGGTATAACCGTGGAAGCTGTTGTTGCCGCTGCTAAACAAGTTATTTAGAGCAGGTTAGTTGTAATTCGCCGAAACGTATCCAACAGCTACAATTTGTTTGAATTTGGGCGGGAATTTCTGTAGAGACCACTTCCAAGAGATTTCGTTCTAACGACACAGATCTCTTATGTTGCAATAAAAAGGTCTGAGTATTCTGTCCATTGTGTGTCTATGTTTTTCTGTGAAGAGGCATTGTTTGACGACGATAGAAACTAGGATTTCTCTATCTTTCTCATGTTCTTTTTCCCTTTTCTCCTCATAAGTAATAATATCACTATCAACTTTTTCTCTCTGTTTTTCCTTTTTAGTACGAATGGGAGCGTGTTGATTTAAGTCACAAACTCCTTAGTAAAGATATCAATTGTTCTAGGCTCTTGTGGGCTTAATGCCGATATGAGTTCTTTTCACTTATGTTATATACCTTTAAACAAATCATACGAACTTAAACTAGATTTTAATTATTAAATGGCCAACCTCTGTCATAAAAAATCATAGCTCAACCAATAATATTGATAACTAGCCACATACCTTTTACAAGGTATTAAATTCACTAATTATTCAACTTTATGGTTGGATTTATTTAGAAGCTATATAAATACTTGGACTGGATTACAATGTCACCAGTTAAAGATGATATACATAATATTAAAAAGAAATCAGAAAGCACACACATAACTGCAAAATAAAGTTTTGACTTCCTTGAGGTTGAAGGTCGATCATTCATTTTGCTATTGTTGTACTCTGTTGAAAGAAAAAAAAAAATCTTCAATTAACCCCCTTTGCAAGAAAACCCTTGGAAGAAAATCTAATGAAAAAGGAGCAAAGAAAAGAAGGGTTACAGCTAATGAATTTGAGAGACGACCACCCTTTGGGAAGGTGGAAGGGACATGCTTCCTAACATATAAGGTTAAATAACTTCATTTTTAATTGTATGATTGTAAATTATACCCCTCCACGTCCAAATATGGTTGGTATTTAGTGAGTTTTATTATAGATGAGATTTTCAAAAGAATTGGAGAAAGTTTCTTGATTTTCGTATTCCGGTTGTGCTTCAATCTATGTTTAAAAATTTATGATTTTTTAAAATAAAAAACTATAGGAAGGTAATTTTCTTTTTTAATTTGGCTAAAAATTTAATTGTTTTGATAGTAAATATAAGTATGTCAATTACCTCTAAGCTTGGCTTCAATCTCGCACACATGATCGTGGTCAACCGAAAGTCTAAGATACTCCTTCGTCATAGATTTAATGTGTCCAAACGAAAAAGTTTATCGAGAGATCGATAAAGTAACAACAGTCCATTGCAATACATCTGGTGACAACGGCACAGAGCAGAGTGTGTGGATTTAAAATCATTGGAGAGTATTACCTCAATAACATTCGGCGGAATATAAGTCCTCTTCCTCTTTGATGGATGCCATTTCAATTTTCTATGTCAAAGCTCCCAATGAATCCCAACGAATATTCAAAGGGTTGAGGTTGTGGTGTGAATTTGGATAGGGCTTCTTCAATTCCGCCCGAGGTTGGGAATGACGGTGCCTCGAGGTTGGATTGTTCATAACTCCTTGCCATCTCTCATCTTTGTCCGCCCTGTCAAGGTGGCCTATCTGTTGGTTCAGTTTGATGGTGTCTTTCTTTTTTCACTGTAGTTGACTTGAGTGATCTTGTTTGGGCTTTGTGCGGTGAACCTCTCTGAGATGAGTTTGGGCTTTGTGTGGTGGACTTCCTTGAGACGAGAGATTGTGTGGTTGATGTTCCAGTGAGGTGAATGATGTGGTTCCATATGTTTTGTTAAACTAAATATTTATTTGAAAGGTTTAGACGCTTAAAATTATAGAGAACTTAAAGATGGTTTTTTCAACTATAGAAAAACTTCTTAAACTTTCGAGTTTATTCATTGATATAAGTTGCTTCACTTTTCAAGTCAAGCATAAACTTTCACACGAAGGATCACATGATCAAGTAATAAAAACAAAATAATGTTCTCTTAAATCTACATTAATACAAATTCAAACAGAAATAATATTTTGATTTGGGGTTTTGTTACTTTTTCTAATGTATCTATTTTTTAAGAATATCACCATCTTTATACATGGGTAATGACTATCTTTATGGTAGGATTGATTTCTCTTTCTTTCTACAACGTTTTGATATTATGTGTTAGAAAGTAAAAAAAAAAGTTGAATGAAAGTTGAAGAATAAAAAAAAAGTTAGAACGGGAGAAAATAGGTTAAATGTGATAGGCATTCGATTTTTGTTAATCATGTAGCAAGAATAGAATTTCACTTTCTTACAAATTAATATACAACATAAAACGTTGAGTATAGTTTTCAAATATAGAAAAATAGGTGCAATGAATTTTGTCGGATTTTTTATTATTATTTGAAGTGTAAATAGTTTGTTTTTTATTTATTTATTTATTTTTTAAAAAAACCTATAAATTATTTATAAAATATATAGAAATTCATCCCGCTCTATATAATCATTTTAATTTTGATATATTTTATAAATAATTTCATTTTTTCTATCCATAATTGTGAATCAACTTATTAAATTTTGTTTTTATGTTTGTTTTTTTAAGTTTTTTTTTTTTTTTTTTTTTTTTTTTTTGTGTTTATAGTATATAGAATAAGCAGTATCGAGTTCAAATTTGTGTATCAGGTTATACTTAATAAGATATGAAAATTAAAATACAAAAATGAGAAATATATGTGTATGTGTATGTATTTACAATCACTTTATATTATTTTTTAAAAAATAAAATACCTAAAAAATGATTAAAAGAAATTGGAACAATTGGAGAGAAAGAAACAAAGAAAAGAGTTTTTCTCTCTCTTGGAATCCATTGCACAGGTCGTTGCGCGCTCTCGCATCGGTCCCAACATCCATTGCTACGCCTCGTTGCCCTTTCCCTTCACTCTCAACCAGCATTCACCTTCTTCTTCCTCAGATCTACACTCTCCATCGATTTCACTTTCAGGTTTTCTTCTACATCTCTTTCAGAATGATTTTTTTCTATATTCATAGACATTTAGAACCTCGATTCTCGCTCACTATATCGTTCTTTTTCGTGTTTGTTTTTATTTTCTAATTTCCTCTCGTTATCTGCGTTGAATTTCGTCCGTTGATTCTTTTCTGTTATTTTTAATCTTTCTATCTGGGTTTTTCAGGTCCCAATTTGCTGGTTTCTAATCCACTTTGTTTCGATCTCTGTCTGGTGCCCTTCCTTGAATCTCGTAGGAATCTTTCCTGAGGTTTTTGTTATCTATTTTCCTATTGTTTATATATATATATATATGGATAACTTCTGCTAATTTTTGTTGTTGTTTGCTTGGATTGTTTTTTCCGTAATAATTTTTGCTGAATTTGTGGTGGAGTGTGCTGAATTTGGGCATTATTTATGTTTGAAGTGTGCCGAAACGAAGGAAAGCTACGTGTGTCGAATTTGGGAATTTGTGATGTTGTGGTTCGGTAGTTCTTTCAGTTTCAATGATTTAGTATGAAATTCGATGGTAATTGCATTCGTCTTATTTCGTTCGTGTTAGGGGGATTATGGAAATTAGTGGAAATGGGCTTGCTATGCCTTTTCTCTTGTCCCGGTTTACTCTGCTGTTAAAAAGTTTTTCTGTTTCTTTCCATCTACACTATCCGTTGTAAAGCTTTGATTGTGTTTATTTGAAGAATTTTGGCTATTCTTTTAAAAGCTGGATTCGTAGAATTCCCCTTTTTTCAAGGGATCTGGTGTTCTAAGGATGGGTTTGAATGAGTTCTGGTAGCTACCTCAACTGATAACAAAATCAGAAGGAAATGCCCCTGGGAGTTTTTTGGGTTAAGTATAAGAGAAGATGACTGCATTCTCACCATAAAAATTGGGCATGGAAAAATTACTAGCATCGGGTTTAATGGTTGTGCTGCTTATAAATCTTTGAGAATTTTTCTCCCAGACTGTACCTAATTTTATGCTTTAAAATACTAGAAGCATGGCTTTGAGTTTCCTATAAGATGGGAAGAGAAGTGGAAGCTTTTCTTTCAGAGGCCTATCTATGAAAGGGAAATTGGGCAATTAACAGAGCTCATCATCCTTTTGGAGAAGCAAAATATAAGTAATCTTTCTGAGCATCTACCATGGACGCTACACCTGTCTGGAATCTCACTTACAGTTTCGTCTTCCATAATTTGTACACTAGTGCAAAAAGCCTCAAAAGAATCAGACTTATCTTCTAAGACTCTCCTATTTCTTTCTTTCCAAATATCAGCAACAAATTCAAGCAAACCACAACCCCACAAAATTTTGTGATTTCCTTTTAGGTTTCAGTCGTTGAGGGCTTCTAAGAGCCAATCCTCAATCACATCTGGACGGCGTACACAAAAGTCAAACACTCTACGGAGAAGGTCCCAACATCATGAAGCAGAAGGGAATCTAAAGAAAAGATGCTCGATCCCTTCAAACACAGGGAGCAAACTGAAGGAGAAATATACACAACTCAGCTTCCTTTGTAGTCGTTGTTGAGTATTTAAGCTTTTATGTGCTGCTAGATTACATAGAAAAGCTTCATTCTTCTTTGGAATATTGAACTTCTCTATCACCGTAATAATTGGTGACTTGCATTTTTTAGTAGTTTCTTGTAGTTTTCTTGTTGCCCACCCTTTTGAGAGTGAACTCCCTCAGAATATGCTTGTAACCCTTTATATGTTTCTTGATGATGCTACTGGAATATCCAATTTCATTCTTTTTCTTTCTCTTTAGCAAAAAACTTGGTGTTATTGTATACTCACCTTCTATGGAAGATATTTTTCTGTCATCAATGTTGATCTCGTTTTCTTTTCTGAACCATTTTCGCACAGCTGTCAAATGGATGGACCAACTGGTCGCAGCGGCGGTGGCATGGATATGAATGTACCGAACTATAAGCTTGGGAAAACCCTTGGCATTGGTTCATTTGGGAAAGTGAAAATTGCGGAACATGCTTTAACTGGTCATAAAGTTGCTATTAAGATCCTTAACCGCCGAAAGATAAAAAACTTGGATATGGAAGAAAAAGGTTGGATTATTTTTTAATTGCACTTTCAATATTTAAACAATATCAAGTTATTTACGGATCTGTTGAAACATCACATTTTTCATCATTTTGATTCCAAGGCTTGTTAAACCCTAAACCCTAAACCCTAAACAAAGTATAGGTTTTGTTCAAATTGCGTTAGGGGGTTCTATAAAAAAATTGCCTAAGTGGAATCTACTTACAAGTTGAAATTTTAATTTCTTTAGATGGTTCCCTTCGTTCCTTCTACCTGGGCACTACTAGAAAAAGGTGTTTATGGGCTTTCCTGGATTTAAAAAAATTGTTCATTCATCCTTTTTACACGATGAATGCTTTTATTTTAATTTAATTTATTTATGAAGTTTGTTTTGAATCTAGGAAGAGGCTTACACTTTTTTCTCTCATTATGAAATTGGTGCAGTGAGAAGAGAGATTAAAATATTGAGATTGTTCATGCATCCTCACATTATACGGCTCTATGAGGTTATAGAGACCCCATCAGACATTTATGTTGTGATGGAGTATGTAAAATCTGGGGAGCTCTTTGACTATATTGTAGAAAAGGGAAGGTTGCAGGAGGATGAAGCCCGTAATTTTTTCCAACAGGTATGTGGCAAATATAATTTTAAACATTGGTTGCAACTTGCACTTCATGTTATCTTCCATCTTAGTTATGTGTGGGAAATTCACCTTCATGGGGAACAGATCATCTCTGGTGTGGAGTACTGCCACAGGAATATGGTAGTTCACAGAGATCTCAAGCCAGAGAACTTGCTTTTAGACTCCAAATGTAATGTGAAGATTGCTGATTTTGGTTTGAGCAACATAATGCGTGATGGTCACTTTCTGAAGACAAGTTGTGGGAGTCCCAATTATGCTGCCCCAGAGGTATGTTTGTAGCAGGGGAGTAACTCGCAAGGAACAATTGCCACTTTGTTGGGTATCAATTTAACAATCATGACTTTTTAATATAATATTTAGGTCATCTCCGGGAAATTATATGCTGGACCTGAAGTAGATGTCTGGAGTTGTGGTGTGATTTTGTATGCTCTTCTATGTGGCACTCTTCCTTTTGACGATGAAAACATTCCCAACCTATTCAAGAAAATAAAGGTATTTCTTTATTTGTTTCCTTCAGCTTAATTTTTGTTATGGCTGGAATAAAGTTGATCCGTGAACTTGTACTTCTGAGTGGAGGTTTATATATATTGGTTTGTTTGTTTAAATGTTAGTATTTGCATATTTGGTCTGATTATTTTGAGCTTCTCAAGGATGATAACCTCCATCCATAATTTATTAGTATTCTTAGTATCTTAGATGAGGGTCTTCAAGGGCATTGGAGAAATATTGATTTATTTTAGATGCTGATTTTATGTGATTAGATCTTTCTTATGGTGGTCAAGTTGTCTCTGTTGCACACATTTAAGTTAATGTATATGCCTTACAATCAATTCAAACCATCTCGTAAGTGATGAAGACTCCAAAATTTAACTAAAATTTTGCTGTCCTTCAGGGTGGAATCTATACTCTTCCAAGTCATTTATCATCTGGTGCTAGAGAACTGATTCCTAGTATGCTAGTGGTTGACCCAATGAAGCGCATCACGATCCCCGAGATTCGCCAGCACCCATGGTTTCAGGCTCATCTTCCACGCTATTTGGCCGTGCCTCCACCTGATACAATGCAACAGGCAAAAAAGGTTCGTTATTAAAATTTAAAGAATCTTCTCTATAAAATGTGTTGAAACATATCTAGTTCTTTAAACATTCATTATCTAAGCATTCATATTACAGTATTATACATTACCATATAAAACACTTAAAGAAACCTTTGAATTTTGTGCCCTTTGTGAAGCTTGGGAAGATTTTTGCTCTTCGGCTTTTAAAAAACACGTCCTGCTTTATATTTTACAACTCTTTTATTGATGATTTACTGGGAGACAATTTATCAGTCCATAGATTTTATCTCCCGTCATTAGATTTATTTATTCATTACCATTTTAAGAAACATAATTGTTTCATTAACTCAAGAGACTCTCTCTCTCTCTCTCTCTCTCTCTCTCTTAAAGGAAATTTCCTGATCTATGAACATATGTAGAGCTTGCATAAGGAAGACCACTCAATTCACTATTTTGGATCATAGACAGGAAAAGCTTACTATATTGTTTATGGTTCTGGATTTCTTTTCTAAATCTCGGGATTTTTAGGTCCGAGCGCATTTTCTCATATTCTACCTTTCTGCTCAATATAGTCCGACTACAGGATTTCCTTTTTTATTTTCTTTTTAATATTGGTCGATAAAATATAAGTCGACCTAAGATGTATTTGATGCCCTTTCTTTTTTTTTTTTTTGTGAAAACATAAGTTCATCTGCTACTAATTTTTCTATTTATTTAAAAAAAATTAGAGCTTGTTTGGAAGTATGGTCTAAAAATAGCTTTCTACATTGTTGAAAAGAATCTGTAGGAATTGGCAGGGTAGTTTTTTAAAAATGTTTCAATGTCGAAAACCGGAACAATGTTTTACTGTTCACTTTCTTTTATTTATTTATTCTATTTTTTTTTAAATATAAAAATTAACTCTTCATTTGTAGTTGATAGGATTACTACGCAGTAATTAGTTGGCCATTGTCTTGCTTCATTATTAAGGCTTTTATTATATTATAAGAGTAGAACCAGTCACCCATATAACTATACAACTATTGAAATACTCGACATTTATCTTGCTTCATAAGATAATTTAGTTCCTTTCCAGTTGTTCTATATTGATTGTTAATTGCTAGTTTCTCTTGTCTGAGCATTTAAACCTCTTCCTTTTATTTTATTTTATTCTTTTCAGATCGATGAAGACATTCTTCAGGAGGTTGTAAAGATGGGATTTGACAGGAACCAGCTGGTGGAATCTCTTCGTAACCGAATTCAAAATGAGGTGCAGCATTAATTAGACTTATTCTCTTAAGAAATTTGAAATTCTTCCTTGCTAATGGTTACTGATGATCATTGTTATTGAGAATATATCACAGGCTACTGTTGCTTATTATTTGTTGCTGGACAACCGGTTCCGTGTTTCTAGTGGCTATCTTGGAGCTGAGTTTCAGGAGACTATGGTATTTTTATTTCTTGTTCTAGTTTTAAGCTTCTAGTCTGATAAAAACGTATTCCTTTTTTGTAATATTAGAAAAAGCATTCCTACCACCCTCCAGAATGCATCTTGTTGAAGATTTCCATGTTAAGTGGCAAAAGAAAAGAAGTCTGGGAAATTTTCTGGGCTCATCTTGTGATGCATCTCTCCTGTATTTCTGTTTGATTGTTATAGTTCCAGTTGATTTTTTTTCCTACTTGTTTTATGAAGTGTTAAATTTTCTATATTTTTTTTCTATTAAAAAAATAATTATTCACCATTTATATTTTGTTAATATTTGCAGTCCAACATTGTTTTATTTTTATTGTTTGGTAGGAAACTGGATTCAACCGTATGCACTCTGGTGATCCTACAAATCCTGCTGTAGGACACCGTCTTCCTGGATATATGGATTATCAAGGAATGGGCTTGAGATCACAGTTTCCTGTTGAGAGGAAGTGGGCTCTGGGATTACAGGTTGGTTTCTTTGTTTTAATATTTATCAAGCATAATTTGTAAAGATGCATTCTTGCTATTTTTATAATGTCGGAAGATGGATTGATATGTGTTGCTTGAATTTTCTTCTCACGGATGTGTAGTTGTATGTGTGCGGCACTGCGCATCAACACTCAGTTTTTGTTTCTTATTTTTTTTCTCTCTTCCTACGTTACTTTTTTGAGTAACCTAGCATCTGATGCTACCCAATATATGGATTATGATTGTACTCTTTGGTCTAACATGGCAGTCTCGAGCTCATCCTCGTGAAATTATGACTGAAGTTCTTAAGGCCCTACGGGAGCTTAATGTGGCTTGGAAGAAGATTGGGCACTACAATATGAAATGCAGATGGCTACCTGGAATTCCAGGCCATCATGAAGGCATGATCAACAACCCTGTGCATAGTAATCATTACTTTGGGGATGAGTCTACCATCATTGAAAACGACGGCGTTGTAAAATCACCGAATGTTATTAAGTTTGAAGTACAGGTATTTTTTCTCCCTATTGGGACATTGAAGAAAATGTACCATTTTCTCGAGTTGATTGAAATGCATTCCAAATTTTTAAATATAAATTTTCATCTTGTCGGAAACCTACTATGCCTGTAGAGACTAGGACTTTTGATTAACACGTTTCCTAAGCTTGTTCTATTCTCTGACTTGCTTCATAAATGAGTTGTCGCTATTAACATGTTTAATATAGAAGATAAGGTTAGGCGAGAGTTACATCGCTTCTCAATAATAATCTCAAGCTTCATTCTCATCCGTTTTTGCTTCGGTTTTGTTGTCAGCTGTACAAAACACGCGAAGAGAAGTATTTGCTTGATCTACAGAGGGTTCAAGGCCCCCAGTTCCTTTTCCTGGATCTTTGTGCTGCCTTCCTTGCCCAGCTTCGAGTCCTCTAAAAAGCACATAATTTCAACTCATGGGATGATGAGCTTGTGAATGAAGATTTCACATGCATAACTTATTTATCATCTTACAGAATCTTAGTTCTCCTTCCCTCTTTAGATGGATAGTTCAGTCTTGTGTAAATCTGATTTTCGGTTGTAGAAGTTGTCGATCTCGGCATCCAATATTGATTGGTGATGCCTGTTACCTTCCCCTCTACATTACCAACAAAAAGGAAAAAAAAATCTATTTAACTTCATATGAAGTGTTGTAATTTAAAGACATTCTTGTGTTTCATATCTCTTTCGCTTGCAGTTGCTCCTTGGCTGTCGTTTTCTCTTTGTCAAGATTCCCAAAATCCTTTCTGTCTTTGGTAATTCTCTTAAACACCTAAACTTGGAAGTTCTTTTCATCTTTTGACGACTATATTGAAATGATAAAAACCCTCTGATGGAATAGATGTAAGTTGGTTGTTGAACAAACAAATATCCACACATGATCGCTAGTATACGTAGGAAACACTAACAGTGTTTTGGTAGAACATTAGTGTCATTATCTAGTTATGACGTTTGAGTATTCTTACTCCCAAGTGGCAAGTATAGAGAATGGTTAATGAGAATCAGAGAGATGGCCGAGGGAGAAAGATCACATATTTCTAGCTGCAAATTTTGCAATAGCTAGATAATCAAGTAGACCGCATACTGATTTGGATATTTGAATAAATTTTTAGTAGTATTTATGTTTATAATGTTAAATTATATTTTTGGTTTTGTTTGAATTTAATCATTTCTATGATTTATTTTTGTTTTTATCATTATTATTTTCTATCAAATATTTGTTAGATATTACTGATGGTGAAAAAAACAACGTATACGTGAAGTTTTGTTCATTTAATTGTCCGTTTTCCCTAAACCAACAAAAAGCAAAAAGCTATCTTTTTCTTTCTATTTAACTCCTACTGCCTAGCTCGTAATTACTTCCCTTCACAGTATCCCATCTTCATAATTCTATCCATTTTGCTTAAATTATGTAACTTTAATCCTCAACACAGTTTCTATTATTTCCCTGTTGCAAAATTTGTGGTTTGTACAATGGAGACTAATTAAGGTCAGGATAATAGAATCACCCGTACATTGCATAACAAGCTAAGTGTTAGCTTCGTCACTGGAAATTGAAATAACATCAATGAAAGATGGAGAAGCCAATAGGTAAGAGGAAGAGGACTTGATTGCAAATTTAAATCTGTCAAAAATACTAAGATGATTGCAAGTTTAGAATTGTGTTTATTAGATCATTCATCATTACAACTATACTACTTTGTAGTTGAGTTGAGCTTTTAATATTGTGTTTGAATTTAATTTCTATGATTTATTTCTGTTTAGCAATTTTAGTTCAACATTGGAGGATTCAATCCTCCAACCTTTTGTACTAAAAAAAGTTATGAAACTATTTTGCAACAAAGAAAATAAGTCTTCAATCAACGAACGAAAACTTATCTATTAAATTATTTATGAAAGCAAAGCAACCCATTTTATTTAAAAGAGAAAGTAGGCATTTCAAGTGCTTAAGAATGTTTCCAATTATCGAAAAGAATATTTGAAAACACACAAAAATTAATCTAAACAGGTTTACAGCAAATGAGCTCCAGCTACCGTAACCTATCGATTAATGTAAATAGTAAGTGAAATTTTGTTTTGGGCCATAAAAGAGATTGGCCTGTAAACACTGGCCAAGTTCCCACATCGCTAACCTTCAAAAATAGACACAGGTTGGAGGGTATAAAATGCCGTTGCATTGCCACCATCAAATTCACGGAGCCGGGCGGTAAGCCCATAGCGAACTATTCTTTCGCCTTTTACTAAAGAATACCGTGTGCTTGCCGCATTCACCGGCATACGCCTATTTTTGGAGGATTTTCTCGAAAACGAGAAAGTCCTATATTCCTAAGCTCAAACTTTCTTTTATTGATTTGATCTATGATTATAATGATGTTGATTTTATACGAAGTATATATCTTTTCATATTTGTAGTATATATTATGTTTGTGTGTACATTCGTTCTGTTATGCCTTTAGGTGTCCTTACTCCTTAGGTGTGAGCTCTATTGCATTTCATGTTGAGTGGTTTTTTTTTTCTTCCTTTGCTAAGTCATGTTAAGGAAATAATGGCACATATAAATGATGATATATTAGCTACTAATTAACGCGAAATAACCTATAAGTTTAGTACGACCGAGGAATAATTTATAGTATCACAGTTAGACCAACAAGGAATTTGTTTCCTTTGTGAAAAAACTTTTTTAAACTTTTTTAAACTTTTTTATAAAAAAACACAAGAAAGATGTAAATGATGAATTAATCTGATGTTTAACATAAACTGAGATTCAATTTTAGAATAATGGTGCGATTGGGTAGGGCAGTTAACGTATTCATAATTGGAAAAGTCAGAGAAAATGGACATGAATTGAGCTGTATAAAGTATGCAAAGAATACTGTTTTGGTGGTTGATTTCACCGCATGCCTGTTTTTGGAGGAGTTCCTTAACAGAGGAATTCCTATATAATTTAAAGAAGTAATTTATAGGACTATATGATCTGTAATTAGAGTATTCAATAATGGTAGACAATGTCCATTTTGATTTAAACATGTACACATACCCATCATAAGAAACCAAGTATTTAGCAACAATCCTTTAATCCCTTAGTCAATAATCTATAGAATCATAAGACTGGTGCTAATCTATTCAATTGGGCACCCTACAAAATCCTCTACAATATAGAATGAGCATTTTTGTAAGTTAAACATGCTTTTCTTGCTATTTATAATATAATGCGAGGAAAATGTATATAACTAATCATGTATATACACATAGTCAAGTTATATTTTAGGTGTCAAAGTAAAATTATTTTAATGGTATTTAGCATGTGTTTCAATTTCATCCTATGATTGTTGTAACAAAAAAAAGATAGTGATATTTTAAAGACTAACTGAGTAAGATTATTATAATACTATTTGAACATGCACTTGCTTTCTTGAGCTCGGTAGTTTTTGTCTAGAAAAGAAAACCAACCTTCTAGTTTTTCCAAAAAAAAGAAAATTTGAATGTTTAAATATTATCTTAAAATTTATTGACAATTGCTTAATGGAAAATAACATATGGACATCAAAAGAAAGGTAAATTCACTCTTAGCATATAAAATATTGCAATCAATATATCTTTTATCTCTCTGTCAACTATTGCAACAATTGTAGAACAATTAGTAAAATTTAAAAACGTCGTCAAATCTTGTTGAGCTAAACTCGTTTTCATTTAGAGTTGATATATATATATAGAACAAAAACTAGGCATAGGCACTCGCATATGCACCAACACATCGATAAAAATAAGTTTTCAAAGTTTGTTTGTTTATTTTTCTTTCTTTCTTCTTTTCAGATAAAAAGTCAAAGCGACGTCGTTTAGATCTTTTGTTCAGCTTTGTTTCCCGTTTCGTCTCTCCTCGCTTTCACTGAGGATTTGTCTTGCTGAAGAAGAAATTTGAAGAAAACCCTTAACCTTCTTCGTCTCTGATCCATTTTACTCTGTAAAGATCTTGTTCTTTCTCTCAATTTGAAGTCAGATCCACCACAATTATCGATTTGCTTCTTCTTTTCGTTTCTCCACCTTCTTTTTTTTTTTTGTTGATTTACTTGTTTAGTTTGTGGGATTTTCATACAGAACTCTCAAAGATGACTCAAGACGCCGAGATGAAAGAGCTTCCTGCTCCATTGTCGTCTTCTTCCTCTTCAGTGTCTCCCTCAACTCTACAGAGTAAGAAACGTTTGCCCATATTTTCTCAATCCTGTTTTTCTGCGTTGTTTATTTGAATGCAACTCACTGCTGTTCTAGGGATTGGGATATCTTCTGATATATTGGATGTTTGGTCTTTAGGGCTTCATTTAATTCTTAAAGTTCTTGGTTTTGAATTTTACTCGTGATTTATTTTTTCAATTAGATTTGAAAGAAATTGTGTCGCTCATTGAGACCGGGGCCTATGCCCGGGAGGTTCGGCGGATTGTTCGTGCCATTCGTCTCACTATGGCGTTGAGGCGCAAGTTGAAGGCTTCTGTTCTTTCTCAATTTCTGAATCTTGTACTCCCCACAGGGTCTGAGGTGCACACTAGGTTATCCTCATTTCTTCCGAAGGTACTTAGAAATTATTGGCTAGTTTGTTCTTTTGTTACTGTGTGCCTTTGATCCGTGTAAGTTTTGGTTCTTGGTGGTAGTGTTCTTAGCCTTCAAATTATTGTACAATTGCTTAGGAGGATGACTGTGAAATGGATGTTGACACGGCAACTCAAGCTCCTGCCAAACACCATTTGCCCGAGATAGAGATATTTTGCTACTTGATTGTGCTAATATTTTTGATTGATCACAAGAAATATGGCGATGTAAGTTTTTTTGCAAATGAATCAGTGTTTTTCTTTCTTTTTCTTTTAACTCTTGTCTGACCATCCTGAACACTTACCGAAATGTTCAGGCTAAGGCTTGCGCCTCAGCAAGCATTGCACGGCTTAAGAACCTTAATAGGAGAACAGTCGATGTTTTAGCATCCAGGCTCTACTTCTATTACTCCCTCAGCTATGAACTCACTGGCGATCTTGCAGAAATAAGGGGGTTAGTTTATCATCTAAAATTGTAATAGGGTTGTGGTAGTTAATGTTATGTCTCTGTATGGGTCTAGTGGTTTTAATATGGAGTATAGAAGTGAGGATGAATGCGTAATTGTATAGATTTTTGTCATATAACATTGAAATTTTTTATTGACAGTAACCTCCTAGCCCTGCATCGCATTGCAACCTTGCGCCACGATGAGTTGGGTCAGGTACTTCTTCCAATTTTTTCAGTGGATTATGCCATGAGTTTATTATGATGACACCTTATGTATGGACAACAATGTGATGTAGGAAACCCTACTTAACCTTCTACTTCGTAATTACCTCCACTACAACCTATATGATCAAGCTGAGAAGTTGAGGTCCAAGGCACCCCGGTTTGAAGGTCACTCAAATCAGCAGGCAAGTTTTAAGTTCCTATTTTAATATCTTTTTTTATTCTAAGGAAATAAATATCTGTGGGTTCTTGAAATACTTCTATGATTTAATATGGCAGCATTGGTAATAGAAATGCTTGTAATAGTCTAATAGATGTAACGACCTTACTTGAATAGGATCGATCTATAGGTTGTACTATTGTGTCCTTGAGTACTAAAAGATATTCTAGTAGTTGTAACCCAACTATCATTTAGATAGTTCTAGCATGTTCTAAATTTTGTTTTACATTGAGTCAAATTGATTCAACAAATATTTGGTTTGGAAGATTTATCCTCCTAAATTATTTTTGGAATCTACGAACCAAATAGTGAAAATGATGACAACTGTATTTCTACTTTTTTTGTGTAATAATATCTTGAATTTAAAATTTTAAACTGCATGCTACACTAGAAAAAAAAAAAGAAAAGAAAAGAAAAAAGAAAACAAAGCCTAAAGATAGTATTCTATTCTATAAACTAATTTCATTTTTGTTAAATTAAAATAGGCACAATATAGTATATTATAAATTATATGCTATTGTAAAATCATTACCATGCAACTTTTATAATATAAAACTTGTTTGTAACCTAATATTTGGTTGGTATTGTCTACTATTGTATTGTTTATGCTTATAGAAAAAACTAAATTTTTAGTTTATATTTTGGACAACTGCTTAAATTGGGATGCAATTTCCAAACCTGTCATCAAATGTATATTTGAAAACACAGAAAAAATGAAATACAACTTTGTTCTTCATTGAATCCTTTGTTTTTAAATTTATGGTATTAGATAACAAAAAATACCCTTAGATAACCTGATGTTGAAATCGATAAAATTGGCATGATTAGCCATATGCTTGTGAAATTGTAGTATATAGCAACCGTGTAGTATGTTAATTCATAAGAATCTAAGCATCATATTCTGAGATGTTATTTAGTATTAGAACTTCAGTTATTAGCTAGAATGGAAGATATCTGATAATGATTGATCATTACAGTTCTGTAGGTACCTGTTTTACCTTGGTAAGATCAGGACCATTCAGCTGGAGTATACAGATGCAAAGGGATCTCTTCTACAAGCTGCTGGGAAAGCACCCATTGCCGCTCTTGGTTTTCGAGTGCAATGCAACAAATGGGCAATCATTGTTCGCTTGCTGCTAGGAGAAATCCCTGAGAGAACCGTTTTCATGCAGAAACATATGGAGAAAGCTCTGAGGCCATACTTTGAACTTACAAATGTAATTTTTGTTGGTTATTTTTTTTATACTTTTCAGTTATTTTCTTTCATTAACTTTAAAGTTGGTTAGCTATAGATAGTCCCCGGGTGGATCAATATATATTAAAGGAATAGGATGGGCGAAGCGGGGATTGCTGTGCTACTGTCAGGATCCTTGTTAGTGGAACCCATAGGTGAGTTGCGGATAGTATCGATAGATAAGATATATGGGTGGAGGGGATAACATAGGGCCTTTTGGTTGAAGAATTAATAGTTTCAAATTTTCCATGGTTCGTCATCTAGTCTAGTTGATGGCAGTGTGATTCCAGTTTATTCTTTTCTTTAAATAACAATGCTTTTCTTTTTCAGGCTGTGAGAATTGGTGACTTGGAGCTTTTCAAGATTGTTGCTGAACGCTTCTCTAGTACTTTCAGCTCAGATCGAACCAACAACTTGATTGTGAGGCTGCGACATAATGTCATCAGGACTGGGCTTCGCAACATTAGCATTTCCTATTCACGCATTTCTCTGGCTGATGTTGCTCAGAAGCTTAGGTTGGACTCAGCAAATCCGATTGCTGATGCTGAAAGTATTGTCTCCAAGGCAATTCGAGATGGAGCAATTGATGCGACAGTCGATCATGCAAATGGATGGATGGTATCAAAGGAGACTGGTGATATTTACTCGACCAATGAACCTCAAGCTGCTTTCAACTCGAGGATTGCATTTTGCCTGAATACACATAACGAGGCAGTGCGTGCCCTTCGGTTTCCACCAAATTCACATAAGGAAAAAGAAAGTGCTGAGAAAAGGAGAGAAAGACAACAGCAGGAACAAGAACTTGCAAAACACATAGCCGAAGAAGATGATGACGACTTTTAGCTTGCTTATTTAAAATGGAGGAGATGGTATGGATCTTTTGTGCATGAATGAAATAAATACAGTTTTATTAAGAAATTTTAGGGAGAGAATTTTTGATCCATTGGTGGTTCAGATGGCCCTTTGCCGTTTTCTTTATTATCAAATTATTTGTGTTTGTAATGCCCGGGTGCTGCTGCAACTTTCTTCATTTATGGAATGTCCTTTGAGATTTCCATCTTATACCTTTACCTCTTAGTGATTGCTTATCTCCAAGTAGAAGATTTTGTTCTTTGTACTTAATCTGACTTCCATCGTTATTACCTTTACTTGCAGTTCAATTTTGATGAAAAGTACTTTGGGTAATTGTCCTAACCAATTTATGCTTAGACTGGGCTGTCTTGATTTAGTAGCCATTATGGTTTGATCCCATGTATTTAAATGAAAAGATAAAATTTATTTAGTTTAAATTAATAACAAAGTATCCTCAACGTTGGAGAAAACGGAATGATGAAATGGACACAAAAAAGACACTGTTTTCATTTAATGCAATCACAGAAGCCAAGTCCTTTAAAAGCAAGGTCGCTTTTTATATATATATATAATAAATTTGACAAATCCAAGATATATTTAAAATCTATGATAGATCAGAAATATTTTTACCAAAAAGCCAAATGATATTTGTTATAATTTGGCCTATATTTTATGATTTTGAAAACTGTCATTAATAATAAAAAATTGAAACTAATTTTTAATTAACTAAAGAAAATCAAATAGGAGTGATTAACTATTTCTAATTTTTACCCATCTATAATGAATAAAAATAAAAATGGAGTGATGAAAGCCACAGGACAGAGCATAACTCTCAAGTTGGTAATAACAAATGGTTCGTAGTAGTGTTTTAGGTAACTTAGCCTATGAAAGATCATCTAACATAAAATACTAAGGGCTTCAAAATTAAATAACTTAAAAACCAGATATGTTTCATTTAAAAAAATGTTGTTCCAAAAAGAAAATCTATCTTGACTAGCATTAGTCAAAGTCAATCAATTTCTAAGCCAAATGGTAAAAATTCTGTATCGGTTATTTTTCCTTGATCAATTTCAAAAAGATTACTTTGCAGATAAAAACTTGATCTGAATTAGAGGCACTTACACTTGCACCCCGTACGAGCAATTGAAGAAGCAACAGTCATTCACAAAAACATTGAAGAAATCAAATTTGCAATAAGAGTAACAAAACTTCAATGACTCCAATCTGAGGCACAAGATGGATAACTGCCAGACTTGGCACTGATTAAAGTATTAAACATAAGTACTAAACGAAAAGTTGAATCCCCAAAATAACTCCTTAGTTTTTCTTAGTAATCATCGAAATACTTGCTTCTAAGCAACGAGGGTGCTGGCCGTGGTGGATTCACTGTAGAAAATGAACACCCACGGTCAATTAGACAGTTCGGCACTTAAAAGAATACAAAATTGCCAATGTTTAGACAATTTCACAATAAAAAGGATGCAAACAACGATTAAGAATCAGAAAAAACATCACAAACTAATAACTTTTATATATGGTTTGACATTTTGACATTTTGTGATCTAAGACCCTCAGAAAGTCCTCATCCTAATGGTAAGAGTTTGAGAAATTGGGAGACATACTTGCGGGTTGTTTGTGGGCCCTAAATTTCAAGTGGGTGGAGTGAGCTTTGTTTAGAGCTCCAATTAGAATAGTTGGTGTTTCCAACTATTATAAGCTACAATTATCTACAATATTACTATTTCAAATCCATAATTGCTACATAGTTTACAATTTCCTACCCATTCTCACTTTTCTTTGTTACTACGTTCACTATTTAGTCTCCACATTAAAATAGTTTGTACCATAAACACACACTATTATAACTTACAAACTATAACAACCCTTACTATAATAACCAACTTAGTGCTCCAAAGGGCCATTTTAACCTCTTAGTTACAAACCTAAAGGTTAATAACTTATTAACCGATGTTTTCACTTATTGCTGGTTTTGAGATGACTAACCATCCTTGGGAGTAAGAGATGGGTGGCTATAGCATAATGCAAAGACTGGAACCAAACACGTATAATAGATTCTCAAGTCTAGGGCAGCAGATGCAATTCTGTACAGACACTTCGCAGTTTGGCAATCCAATGTGCAACGATAAATGAACCTATGTATTGAAACATCACGAAGCTACATTTTAGTTATCTTATGAGATAAATCTAGTTTTTGCCACAGACCTATACATCCCCCTAAGATTAAATCAATCCCCCACCATCCCCACTTGTTGCACTCAAAAAAGAAAGATCCAATTGCTATTATTATACTGAAATAAACCAGATACTAACTGGTTATCATCCTTTATACCCAATTTCTCTTTTTATCCTTCTAGGAAAATTTGGAAGCTAGAGATCAGCAGCATGTGAGAATATATAAACTTAGTATACACTATGCAACATTTTCATGCAAAAGTGCAATAAATAATCCATTGTCTTCTGCTTATCAAAATACTTACTACTTCCAGACAGGGGGGAGCTTCTTTGTCTTCTTGTAATACCGGGCCAGGCGATGGATCCTGCTCTCGACTAAAATCAACCTGAATTTGGAATCCTTATCTTTCCTGTTCCTCTCCAAATGCTTTCTGATCGAAACAGCTTTTTTAATGAGATGGTAAAGATCCTCTGGAATTTCAGGAGCTAGCCCTGAGGGATGCAAGAAAAAACGGACAAAAATCAAAGAATAATTCGACCCAAGTATAAAAAAAAAAAATTCAAGGAGGAAGGGTACGGAGGGCTCACCATGAGCCTTCAAAATACGCAAAATTTTGTTCCCAGTAACACTTTTGACCTGAGCAATCCCATGAGAATCACGGAGAATAACACCAATTTGAGAAGGTGTCAAACCCTTCTTGGCAAATTTGCAAATGTTTTCAGCGACCTGATTGGTTATAGAAAAGAAATTAATTTCTAGTTCTACAGATAGTAGAAAAACAAACCTCCCATCCTTCAATGAGAACTTGAGAATGACTAACATTTAAAATGACATTCTTATAAAGAAAAAAACATTTAAAGTGACACTCAAGAGCAACCATCAAACTTTGGCACTCAGATGACACTCAAATACATTTCATCATGCTTCACTAAAATGAGCACTGCAATTTTAATTATTATTATTTTATTTTTATTTTGCTAATCACATGAACCATCCTCAGAATGGAATTAGATGAAATCTACATTTTCACACATTGGAAACTTGAAGCATTGTAAAAACATTGGAAACCTCGATATTAACTAATGATCGAATGGCTTCACAACAGAATGGAATTAGATGAAATCTACATTTCACACATTTTCCATTCCAAAATTTTATATTTCTAATCAATTATAACGACCAAAGCTTAATCCAAAATAATAGAAAGAAAAAAAATTGGCGCGGAATTCTCACATCCTGGGAAGAGATCTTCAACCAACTAGGCGGCGTCCTCTTGTAAGGCAGTGCGGAAGCTGAAATACCCTTACTGCAAATGCAAAGAAGAAGAATGAAAAAAAAAAAAAAAAAAACCATTTAAAAGCTGTAAACAGATTTTTTGATGAAGCTTAAAAGCAAACTTTCTTCGGTGAAAGTAAATACAAACCCTCGACTATGCATACGACCCATGGCGACGGCGCGTGGGGAAGAGACGGATGGCGATCCTCAGAGGTTGAACACTACAACTTCGTCTGCTCCTTCGCTGAAAGGCAAGACTGCAAAACAATGGCAGCTATTAGGGTTTTGGTTTTGATTTGGGAATTTTGGGCTGGGCCTATGGGCCACCAGCCCTGTCCATTATTACTATGAAATTTTTTTTTATCATTTCTATTTCTTTAAAGGACAAAAATTGAAGGAGTAAATCATTCAACATAGGGAGAATGGAGCTAATTTATACAAATTAAGTTGCCACAATAATTTGATTGATGTTAATTACAAATTAAACTTTATATTTGTTACATACTCTCATGTTAATTATACATATGTGTGACAAAATTTATGTATTTATGTTTTCTAGGTTAATTTATTTATTTAGCTTGGCAATATTGCTATTACCAACTAGTTTATTGTTGACATTTAAAAAAAAAAACATTTAGTTCACATGAGTCTTTCTTATATGCATTTAGAAAATATGTTGATGTAGTGTTTTTTCTTACATGTAAGTAATAATAATTATGCTGTTAAAGAATAAATAATGATGATTATTTACCTAATTTTAAAATTTATTAAAAAATAAATTGAATTAAGACAACTAAAATGGAATTAAACTTATATCATATGTTTCATATTATTGGATACGATCAATCAAATTGATCCTACTATTATAAACATAAATCAAACTTCAAATGATTAATGGTAATTACGAATAAAGTTTTAAAATAACCTATCAATTCAATCAGACTAACTAAAATTAATTGATCATTTTTCCCTTTTTAACAAATTGTTCTCAATTGATTTAATAAGAAAATGAAGAACAAAGTTGGATTGAATCCCAATTTTGCTTTACAGATTTGACTTTGTGATCTTTAAATTTAATATGATGGGATATTAGAATCAAGCATAACATGTTATTTCAAATGAATATTATATAGTTTATAATTAGCTAAAAGATAAGCATCAACCTTAATTATAGTGAGTTTAATTTTGACAAGCAAAATTAATTAGAATTATTGCTAAGTATTTGTTAACAACATGTATTCGTTTTAATTGTTGGCCACACATCATTTCTCAAAAGAAACAAGAATTAATAGTTTACATCCAATTGGTATTTTTCTTTTATATATGTATATACTATTATACTATTGAAATTAATGGTGGTTTGTGATGCTCTTCAACCTTTTGTTTTAAATTAAAAAAATTGAATTATTAACCAAAAGTTTTAAGAACACATGTATTTATATTCTTTCTCATTCAAAATTTAAAAACTTTAAAAAATTTAATCACATATCTGCATCAAGTTTGAGGTCCTATATCTTATCAATTTGAATGGTTTAAATGTACTTAATCATGTAGCTATTAAATATGCATTAATTGGTGGACATAAATAACAAAAGATAAACTCTTTTTTTGTTCCTTGAACCAAAATAAAAACTAATGAAAACATTTCTCACACATATATATATATATTAAAAAATCAATACTTTTTAGAGATATGTTTTGTACATTTAAGGTACGAAAGATTAAAATATTTTCAAAAAAATGTAAAGAAAAGTGGCAAGACGATAAACTTTGATCGGACAATTCGATAGAATGCGTAATACACATATATTAGAAAAAACATGAGATTATCTCCTTCATTCTTTTTAGTTGATTGAAAAACTTGGATCTTTATTCATCTCCCATTTAGACGATTCTTAACCATAATTCTTGAGCCTTGTCTCCCTAAACGACACGACTTTAATGCTATATATCGTAACAAGTCGGTTGCACCGTAGCTCATAAGGTCAAATATTAAAAATATAGTAGTAGAAAATTAATTATTTGTTCACACGACCAACAAACAACAATAATACTAATACATGTGTAGTGACAAAGTTATAATATCATCACCAATGTATTTTGGATTCATCGTTGCAATTAGCCTTACTAAACACAATACTTTTTCTCGGACCTTAATCCTAAAGTCATTCCTAACAAAGGAAAGTCTCCATAACGAAGTAGTATATACAAACTTGAATATTAATATAATTGTTAGTCATCACATAATGTATCAAACAAACCCTAACAACCTATGATCTAAATATGAAACAACCCACATCACTCTTATGTTTTCTTTTCCATATGTAGTAAGAGGATGAATGGTGTTTTGCTAAGATAGACGTTAGATTAATTATCTACTAAACCACTCTATTTAATTCATGGAACAATGATAAACCATCTTCAAATGGATCATTTGATGTTGTTGGGGTAGAAGGTTGATCCATATCATATGATCATAGTGTGGCAGCACTTCAGGTTAACTGAGATTTTTTTTTGGTATAAAAGTCAACATTGCTTAACAATTAAGATTTTCATACCTATAATTATTCAATAATTCAAATGGTTCAAAATCTCATATATAAGTAGACTATGTAAATTAAAATAATTAATATAAATTAGGTTAATCTAACTTTTAACTTTTATTTTTGTTGTATCAATTTATTGATAGGAGATTTCAAGTTGTAACTTAGAAAATAAATAAAAATATGAAGAAAAAAACCACACTGGTTGGAAGGAGACTATTAAGCATAGTTACCATTAAACAGCTTACAAATATTAAACATTATTTGGTTTTGTTTATACATATTATATAAAAACAATGAAGTTGAAGAAGGACTCGATGATGGAAATATATTAACTTTGCCAAATCATAAGAACAATACTAACTTTACTGGTTATAAGAATATTTTATAAACCTACAGTTACATATAATTTTCATTGTGTTTATATTAATTTCACTAAATAATTTTTTTGAAAATGAATATTTGAATAAAATTAAGGGAAGAAGATAGGATGTTAAAGAAAAGTTAAAAATGGTTTAAAATATGAGTGATACAAGAATCATTAAATGCAAAAGAAAGGTTAAAGAATAGAACCAAAAATTGAGAATGAAAATGAATTGAATAGAAGAACGGAAAATGCAGTTAAGTGCATCTACACCTACACCTACACTGTCCAAATAAATATTCAATTTCCTAGAAACTAATAAAGAAAACTCAATTCTTTTCAATTTCCAAAACTGGAAGAAAAGAAAGGAGATCAACTTGTCCTTTTCTTCGTCCCTTTGTTGTGCGGAGAATTGACAGTTTGACACCTCCTTCTCTCTCTCTCTCTCTCTATGTTTATATAAAACTAAAATCTATAAAGACAAACATACCCAAGAACACAAAGATGAAGCTCCTTTGGTCTCCAGAAACAGCTTCTAAAGCTTTCATAGATACCATTAAATCTGTAAGTTAACAGTTCATATTCCGAATTTTTTCTTTTTTTTTATCCCAAATCGCTGCTCACATTCTGTTCTTAGTGCGAGAATTTCGAAGAATTCGGCGTCGCTGAACTTCTCTCAGCCATGGCTGCTGGCTGGAACGCCAAGTTGATTCTGCACGCTTGCTCCCCCGCAGCCGCCTCCTCCGTGGTCACCACCATTGGACTCGCCGTGGCCGCGCGGCACACTGGCGGACGGTACGTGTGCGCGGTGGTGGACGAGAGGTCGAAATCGGAGTACGTTAAGAACTTGCAGGAGGTCGGTGTTTCGTCGCCGACGGAGATTATCGTTGGAGAGGCAGAGATGGTAGGAGTGGACTTCGTGGTTGTGGATTGTAAGCGGAAGGATTTCGGTAGGGTTTTGAGGTTGGTGAAAGTAAGCGAGAAAGGGGCGATTTTGGTATGTAATAATACGTGGCCTAGAAGTTTCGAGAAGCTCCTACCCAAGGGGACACGTGTGGTTAGGTCAGTGAACTTGCCGGTGGGTCAGGGGTTGAGTATTATTCATATAGGATCTTCCTACGGCGGGGCCGGGAACGGTGGCGCTATGATGTCGACGAGCAAGCCCAGGAGCCGTTGGATGAAGCACGTCGATGAGCGTTCCGGTGAAGAACACGTGTACCGGGAGCGGATCTAAACTGATCTTTTGGAGGGAGTGGTTAATAACTGGGACAAACTCACAGAAGTTAATACTTTGATATGATCAGGGTGAACACATAAATCAATTTTGTCCATGTTGGAGCCAAGAATCAAACCAGATCATTTGGTTTTACAAACCACAAACATGGCATTCCAACCAATTTTTCATAAGAATAAAACTAATAGATCGGCTTTATTTGAATTTTATTACCGATTTGCTGGTTCATTTTTTAATGGTTTCTTTTACATTCCTCTTTTCATTTTCACTTTGTTTTATTGAATCATCTCCTTTTACTAGTCCTCAATTGAAATGAAAAGCCTATTCTACTTTCTATGAAATTGGAATTTAGCTTTCGAAACAACCAGTTTGGTTTTGATCAATCTTTTATTAACAAATAAAATTTTGACCAGTGTTTTCTTTATCAAATACAAAAAAAAAAAAAAAAAAATCTAACTTCATACTTTATAAAAAGTCTTAACCCTAAAAGAGTTGAATTATATAACAGCCTTTTGAAAGAACTTATAAATATAACCTATAATATAATTCGTTGGTGATACAATAGCTAGCCCACTTCCATAATTGTATATTCAATTTCTACAACGGTGTACAATTTTAACACAATTATAGTCGAAGAAAATTACAACCCACTGACACTGACTACACAAGTTAAGAGAAAGTTCTTTGTTCTTTTCTTTCGGCGGGAGTACAACTGAGTTCATTATAGTCGTACGTTTAAAATTGCAACTCAATAGGTTAGAATATACATTTTTATTTTTTTTAAAAATGTAATTTTTAATTCCATACGTTGAAACAACTGAAACTTCTTAACCATAACAAAATGTTTCTAAAGGTAGCAACAGCAATACTACAGTATTTGAATCAATTGTTTGAATTTCCAAGAAGTAACCTGAAACGTTAACAAAACTACAACCCCTCAAGAGAAGAGATGCTATTATTTATTTACTTTCGTTTAACTCAATGCAATATCTCTTTGTCGTCATCACCCTTCTATTCTATGTTGATCCTGATTACTCTTTTGGAACTGTCCCTTCCACCATCGTTTTCATTTCTCCTTTCAGCAAAAAATGGAAAACCCCAACTTGAAATCTCACTGTTCCTACTGCCACTGGAATCTGCATTGTCAATGTTAAATCAAAATTCAACACCAACATCAAAGGGCAAACTGAAGTGCCATTTTAAAGTCAATTTACAGACAGAACATCAGTTGGTGTATTTGAGAGGGTTATGAACCAACGATACGGCAATTGGCAATGAAAGATCGTGTTCCAAATGTGGTTAGGTTAGAGTGGGTTGGATAGAAAGATGCTTCTGAAGATGTAGACACTGATGTGTGACCATCTCTTTTTTTGTTTTTTTGTAAAAACTAAATCTACTTCCTTCAGCTATAATATGTAGTAACTTTCTGGTGAATTGAAGTTTTCTTTTAACTAAATTCCAAAAACAAAAAAAAAAAATTTTAAAAGCTAATTTTTAGTTTACAAAGTTTGGCCAAGAAAGGAGACAATGAATCAATGAAGGATAGGCTTTAATTTTTAAAAACAAGAAATCTAATCAAATAGTTATACGAGGCCTAGGTAATCAAATTACCAAAATTGGGATCCATATGATGAAATCCAGCATTTGGAACCTGTCTATGCCCTTCAAAATTGCCGTTCCATGCTTGCTCAAAACCAGGAAGCTCTTCTGTAAGAAAGTGGTGCGACAAGACATGATGTAATATTCTACATAAAGAAACCAAGATGATTTTATTAATTATAGTTGAACAGATAAAGCAGACCTTCGTCCAGATTATGCAGAGTTTGAACTACGTCCACTTTACCATCCGGGTTCAGTTTCCTCGTAAATGAATGACCCTGCAAAGCAGTGCAATTGTTTTAGTCCCCAGCTTTCTATATCTTCATCATACCTCAAGCAATAAAGATTAGAAGCAAATATCGTAAAGAATAAACAAAAAACAGAGAGTATGTAACACTGCATCATATGGAAATTGGAAAAATATACTACCGGTGCTCTCTAGATCTTAACTATTAGATTACAAACATGACAAAAGGCAATTTTCACGGACAATTTTCCAACAGCTTTTCATATTAGCTACATGGTTTCACACGACTGACAAGGGACAACCACTCGAAACTTGCATCAAACAAGCAGAAAACTTGGAGGGGGAAACATTTTCAGAACAAGTCCCTAGAGTTTAGTAGGTTTTATGCATTAAATGCCAAGCCAAAAGATAATCAAGGACAAGGACAAATGGTGAATGTCAGATTAAAGGTCAGAGTTCATTTCCAAGCATACCTTATCATGAATTCCTCTAGAGACCCTATGAGTGGCCTGACCTGTTGTCTTATCTGCTTCTTTCGTCTCTTCAAGCAATACCTGATTCACAAGACCTGCTATCAATACCATATACTTCATTCAAAGTTTACAGTCATTCCACAAGAACTTGACTTACTCCCTCATTGTCAACCCTTCTAGTTCTGGTCGAAGAGTAGTATGCTCCATCTACACCCCCATACGTGACCTTGCAAGAATGGATACTGGATTTACCAGCCTTTGGCTGAACTCTAAAACTATTATTCTCACTACCTCTTTGAGTCATTATCTGGCGCTCTGGACGTCAATCAATGAAACAATCGAAGCATGGTAAAATCGTAATCATTAACGTGGTTTGTGAAAATAATGGACATCAAATCAAAGCTCAATTACCATCATTGGAATCATCAGGATGCTCAACGGATGGCTCCTGGCCCGACCTAGAATTATTCTCACTCCTGCCATGTCTCTGATCCCTAAGGTCATCATCTTCCTCCCTCTCCTCATCAGAGCAGATTTCTTGAATCACAAGTCCCGGTGCCCCATCTTTCTTTCCTTCATCGTAAGCAGCAGTATGGGAACCGGATATACTCGATTCGAACATGCTACCGAATGGGCGAGTAAAAAAAGGATCATCAAATGGATCCCTCTCCCCAAAAAGGTTAGGTGTCATACCTCTACGTGATCCAAATAAACCAAATCCGGGAAAACCACCCATGAAGTCGCCTGAGAAAAGTGAGTCCTTCCCTTCTGCTACCCTCCTTTGCTCCATACTACTATCTGCTAATTTCAGCTGAAAAACAGTAATCTGGAGACGTTACAACGAAGAAAACAGTTCACAGAAAAATAATTCAGAGGCAATCCATATAGGATCCAGCGCTATGTACAAGCATGCGAAGAACAAAGCGGAGTGAGACGACTATACATATGACTGAGAATTCCACCAGTTTTTCCCAGATTACACAAAACTTTAAAGCAATAACAAAAAATGAGAAGAAGCCAATAACTACAACAATCAACTCAAAACCTCATTCAAATGGTCATAAGACTTCTTGATGCTTTCAGCAATAAATAATAATCATATTCAACAAACCAAAATAAGAAAAAATAGAAAGAATAGTTTCACTATTAAGGACTGCTATGAGAAATGAGGAAGGAGAAGATAGGAATTACCTGAAAATCTTCGGGGGAATGAGAAACCCGCGAACACGGGAAACCGCGAAGAAGAAACTAGAAAAACCGACGTTCTTCTCAAATGGCCGTTGAGGTTCTTACCGCTTTATATACCACGTCTAACTTCCGCGAGAGCTCCACGTGTATATTCTTGAAAGTTCCAAAATAATTTATTTTTTTCCTTTAATTCATTTTTTTCTAAATTACTTATCTAAGTTAATCAAAATAATATATCATCCAATGACGTATAACTTAATAAAATTTTCATTTGCTTCATTAAATCTTTTATTTTAGAGACTTGTATTCAAGTTTTGTTGAGTTTGGTTGATTTTTGTCTTTTTAGTAAATTCTTTTTATTTATTTATTTGGTGGGTCTTCCGCTTCTTTTTATTTTTATTATCTATTATTTTTACTTAAAAAACTAATTATGGAATTATAAGTTAATGATAGTTTTGTCACTAAGCTAACTACTGATATTGATATTATTGAAGCATATAAATGTATATATACATATAGAGCGTATAAAGTTGTTGTTTTTAACACTTATAAATTAATTTATAGTATCAATATTATAACTCCTTTTTAACTTTCTCCAAAATATGTTAGTGACTCAAAAAGTTAAATTTTAAATATCCCTAACTATACACGTTGTTTATAATTTCAAGTTCTTGTTTTTAAAAACAAAATTTATGGTTATAATAAAGAATACACACTCAATCACAAGGTTATAGATTAAGATCTTAATCAATTTTCTTCCTTGATGACAATTTTGTTTTTGATTTTATCTTACCATGGTTTGCTAAGTTTTGAAATCTTAGCCCAATTACAAAAGCACAAAATCAAGTTTTAAAGTACTATTTTTATAATTTTAAATATTTGACTTTAGTTATTTTAAAACAAAGGTAAATAATCTATTACAAAACAAAAACTTCAATAGTGAAATAAGTGTTCATAGAATCAATCTTCTTTCAAAATTTGTAAACTTAATTTTAAGAAATTAAAAACCGAAAACCAAAAAGTGATTGAATGATGCGTTTTTACTTAAATTGTAATATTACAAATATGTTAATATTAGCGAATACTTAGACTAATAATTAGGTAATTGAACATATAGAGTGGAAAGTATATATGTGAAACAGTTGTTTATGTTGAAGTTGATCTAAAAATGTGAATAAACAGTGGAAATAATTTAAAGTAAAATGTACACTTATAGAATGATTAGGTGTGAGATTAATTGCATTTAAAGAAATGAACAAAAAAGTGAAGCATAGATGAAGAAAGATGTGTAGAAATAGAAGTTGCCGTGGGCAAAAGACTAAGTGCTAATTGTATCAAAATTAAACTATGAATCTTCAAAATTTGTACAAAAACATCTTCGTTTATAGACAAACTGCCATTAATTTTCATCACAGACTCTGCTTTGACGTCTTGTCCTTTTCGATCGGACTGTCAAAGCCATAAACATCCGCTTATTACAGCAAATCTCTTTTGTCATCGTCGAAAACAACCAACTTTATTTTCATTCAAATCCCAAATGGCTGTTTCTAACAGAATAGTTCTTTAAAGTATTTTTTATAAAGAGTGAGAGAAATTTATTTACCCTCAAAGTGTTTGAAGTTTCTTTTTTCAATACAAACATCAGGTGGGATTATGCCATTTACAAATCGTTTCTACACAGTGTAGAAATCGAGAGAAATGGAAAGTGTGGTGAAGGGGAAAGTTTGTGTAACTGGAGGTACTGGATTCGTAGCTTCATGGCTAATCAAGAGGCTTCTTGAAAATGGCTACTCCGTCACTACCACTGTTAGAGCCGACCCAGGTCTTTTCTCATTTCTATTTTTTGGTCTCTGTTTTCCTTTCTTAGATTTTCATGGTTGAGACTTTCTGATGCTGCTTATTTGCTATTGGTGATAATTTATTCAAACTTTGATGCTGGGTTATCTTATCTTATTATTGGATTGTTAAGGATAAAATTATTTGGTAAGAATGAGTGGTTTTGAGTCTTAGAAATGGGCTTTGAATTGGGATTTCTTTTCCCTAAGCTCTACTTGAGTCATTTGAATATTATTCGAGTCTTTTTGTCCTGGTTCTTGCTGCTATGGATTCTTTACTTCATTTCACTTCTTTGACTTCTTTTGAGGTTTGCATGTTTGGTGTTTGATGAAATTACTGTGAGAGTTGATCATCTCACTGCTATTTATGCACAGTGGCTTCGACTGATTACTCCTTTAAAACAGTTCAAATATTAAACCAGTAGGTTATAGAATATTTAATTTTTCATACATGTTCTTAGCACCATCCCATTATTACTTGTGCGTTTAGGAAAGTCAAGTGGTAGAGCAGTTTTCATGCCCCCTCTTTCAACTATCAGTTTGTGGGTTCAAGTCTTGGATTTTACACTACGTGTGGGTTTAGTTATATTGACCAGAACATGATGTCATGGGAACACAGAACTATTTATACTAAACAGCCACCAAGTTCAAGTGGATAGGTTGGATATTATATTATTGCCGACCCTCATGAGTCGACCTAATAGTAAATAAAGGATTTAATGTCTATGGTGGCGACTTACTTAAGATTTAATATTTTGTGGAAACTTAATGTCTAATTCTGGTAGGATTTGACAAATTATCTTGTAATACTAGCTGAGATGAAGGTAAGTTGAACAGAACATTCATAAACATTCTAATAACAATAATAAGAAAGTATATTATATCCTTGCCTTAATAGACTAATTATTATAGTTTTGTTTGTAGCATCTGCTTAATTTTAAGAGATTGCCCTCATTTATTTGAAGTTTTTGGAATTCGTTAAGGAGTTTAAGAGGTAGATCCGACTACAACTGAAGTTATCAGTGAACAAGTATGAATTTATAAACAGGCCACCAAAACAAAATCATTATCAAATAGGTTATAAGAGATATATTTTTATCACTGAATAGATCAATTGTTGAACTTGGTCTTCCTCATCTAAATTTGCTTTCATTTTAATTTACACAGAGAAGAGAAAAGATTACGGCTTCTTGACAAATCTACCCGGAGCATCAGAAAAGCTGCAAATATACCAGGCTGATCTTCACGACCCGAACAGCTTTGCTCCTGCCATTGCAGGTTGCATTGGAGTCTTTCATCTTGCTACCCCAATTGACGTGGATGACAAAGAACCTTTGGAATCAGTGATGAGACGAACGATTGAAGGAACATTGGGCATCCTTAAACTTTCTGTAGATTCGAAAACAGTAAGGCGAGTTGTATACACTTCCAGTGCAGCCACCATGCAGTTTAATCACCACAAAGTAGACTTCTTGGATGAAAGCTGTTGGAGTGACATTGATTACATCAACAGTATTGCACCGTTGGGAAGATCATACCCGATTTCCAAGACTTTAACCGAGAAAGCAGTTCTTGAGTTCTCTCAGCAATATGGATTAGAAGTTGTCACTGTCCTTCCAACGTATGTCGTTGGTCCCTTCATTTGTCCTAAAATTCCCGGCTCTGTTCATGTGATACTGTCTCTGATATTAGGTATTTGTTGTTTTCACTTTTAAAGTATCTTATGCTTATTGAATGCATCTTCCACTTTACTTATAGATTTGAAAACCTGTTAGTACGGACCCTCAAGAACAACAAAAAACATAAAGAATACTAAAAGTAGAAATATATATTGCAATATCAATGGAGAAACTACAGTATACGCTAGCCTTTTGAGAGAGCTTCTCTCTCCCAATTTCCCTCACTGGAAATTACTACCAAACTTTTCAGACCTTGCTTCCAACTCACCTCTTCTATTTATATCCTAAAAGTCCTAACAAACTTATTAGTTAATTACTAATATGCTCCATTCCTTTTAATAGCCATACTAATAATCCTAATATTTTTCGAGCTAGAGTCTTACAAAATCTACACAGTTTTGTAGGCAGAGTATGGATTGATCTTAGTTCCAAAATGATCTTAAACATGTGACTTTTGCAGGTAATGAAACAGAGTACGGATTGATCTTAAAATCAAACATGGTGCATGTGGATGATGTGGCAAGAGCACACATTTATCTATTTGAAAATCCAAATGCAAATGGGCGATATGTTTGTTCTTCTCACATAATCACATTGGAAGAATTGGCTAACTTCTTTTCTGCCAAGTACCCAGAGTTTCAGATACCATCTCCCGAGTGAGTTCCACTACGTATTACTTGCCCTTGTGGTTACAATTTTTTTGAAAATATAGTTTTCGTTTGACTCAAATTGAGTTTATAAACACTATGTCTACCTATTGATTTATTTGTTTTCTTTTTTTTGCCTACCTTTTATGAGTTTTCAGATTCCGAACCAAGTTTTGAAAACTAAAAAACGTAGTTTTTAAAACTTGTTTTTGTTTTTGGAGTTTGACTAAAAATTCGAACTTTGATTTAAGAAGGATGAAAACCATGGTAAAGAGATTCTGACGAACATGAAAAAATTTCAAAAACAAAAAAATGGAATAGTTATCAACTTGTGGATTTTGATTATGGTGTCTATTCATTCATTTTTTAAAATTGTGATTCTATGCACCCATCCATTCTCGTAGGTAACTAAACAATTATATGGTATGCTTATTGAATAAATATTGATTGATTGCATGACTTGATAGACAAATTATAGGAGAGTTGATACCTGGTAAAAATAAAGTTGCTTGTACTGTTACCCCTTATTTGAAACATCGTATCAAATCTCATTTATAAAATTCTTTGTCTACATGTTCACTATTTTTTTAATCATTTATTTGTCAAATGCTAAGTTTTTCTTCTATTAAACATATCGGATCTTCATCATCTAGTTTATAACACGGAATAAAGTTTCACAACTCAAAGTGAGACGTAATTACTTATGTTGAGTTTAGAGATTAAATAAATACAACTGGCTTGTTGCAGGTCTTTGAAAGATGTCAAAGGCTACATATTCACTGATGTCTCATCAAAGAAGCTTTTGGATGCTGGTTTTCAATACAAGTATGGTGTTGAAGAAATGCTTGATGGAGCAATCCAAAGCTGCAAAGAGAAGGGTTATCTCTAGCTCATGTTTTTGTAATAATATATATGAAACAAAGGAGAAGTAAACATGGAAATGATGTTAATCAAAGTTCTTGATTGCAAAGTTTGAGGTTAATTTCTCTAGGCGCTTTGGATGATACGAAATCTGTATGCTTATAATTGGCTTTGAAGTAGTACCTATTTCTGTTTAGCATAGTCTGTTTTCTTCTGAAACATATGTACTTTTAGTTGTCGTGGGGTTCTGAAGCATGGAACTGTTCTGTACTTTGAATTTATTTTTATACTGATCCTCAGTCTTTGAAAGCCATATCTTGGGGCTCTGTTTATTGGATTGGATTAGGAGACTTTTCACACCCAATTATTATTTTTAATATTTAAGCACAGTCATTTTCATCAAAATTTTATATGGGGATTAAAATTTTAGTTTTTTAGTTTTTTTGTTTTTTGCAATTTCCGTATAAAATAGTCATTTTGGCTTGTATTACTGTTGAAGATCTCACGTTGCTTGGTGGTCTCACATCGAAAAATTCAAGAGACTTTATGAATTACTAATTTTCTTGTTAATTAATTTTGAAATGAAATTTCATGTTGTCTAATACAACATAGGTTTGTTTTATATCATTTGTTACATAATTGGCTGCACTTCATCTTTGGTGAATGAAAATGGCTCTTTATCTAACTACCTTCAGTAGCAATGCGTCTCCTCCAAATAATAATTTTTGAAAATCTAGCACCTTATCACTTATAAACTCAAAAAGACAAAAAAAAAAAAAAAAAAAAAAACCAACCAAACAAAGAAGGTACATAAATAAGAGCCATGCTACCTCTTAGTTTTGCAGATGACAGAGAGAAATGGAAGGTGGGATGAAGGGGAAAGTTTGGTAACAGGAGGTAGTGGGTTTATAGGATCGTGGCTCGTCAAGCGCCTTCTCAAAGATGGTTACTCCGTCACAACCACCGTAAGATCTGACCCAGGTACGTCAAGGATTGAGGTTAGGAAGAAAAATGACTCTTTAGTTTGTCGTCATTTGAAGTGTGTTATTATTATAAAGTTTTTCCACTAAGCTATGCTAACTTGGATCGACACTCTAACACGGTTTTTTTTTTCTTATTTACAGATAAGAAAAGAGATTATAGCTTCTTAACAAATCTACCAGGAGCATCAAAGAATTAAGAATCTACAAATATATAACGCTGATCTAAATGATCCAAACAGTTTTAAAGATACCATAAAAGGGTGTATTGGAGTTTTTCATGTTGCTACTCCAGTGGATTTTGTGGACAAAGAAGATGCGGAAGTGGTGATAAGAAGAGCAGTGGATGTAACTTTGGGATATTGAAAGCCTGTTTAAATTCAAGAACAGTCAAGGAGAGTTGTGTACACTTCAAGTGCATCAGCCATACTATTTTGTAATAACAGCAACAAAATGGAGTGTTGGGATGAAAGTTATTGGGGTGAGATTGATTACATAAATAAAATTGTAACAAGGGGAAGATCGTACCCAATTTCCAAGATATTAACTGAACATGTGATTGTTAATGTAAATGATGATGGAACTTAATGGCAGGTAATGAAGATGTGATAGTATGGAATAATTATAAGAAGAACAAATGCAAATGGGAGATATGTTTGTTCTTCCACATTATCACAATACAAGATTTGGCTAAATTTCTCTCTGCCAAATACCCTTAATTTCAAATACCATCTCTAGAGTGAGTTCAACTCTACACTACCATTATTATCATTATATATCATCATACTTTTTCTAATTCCCAAAAGGTTAATTATATCATTCACCCATTAGCTATTCAATTGAAAAATAAAAATTTTATTTGATAATTTTGAAGTCTAGGGATCTATTAAACTAAAGAGTAATTTGGTCAAATAACTTATTTGATCCTTTTTAAAGTTATAAGATACATATTTTATTCACAGACTATTGTTTTTTTAATGCTAAATACTTTCTTGGTTGGATGTATTTGGTTATTGTGATTAAAAAATATTGAATTATGTATCCCAATTTCGAGGTATGATTTTGTTCGATGTTAATGTGTTATCATTAGTGTTTAAATGATGAGTGGCATGATTATATTAGACAACGTGTATACATGTATGACAAATATAGAGCACCATGTTCTATAATTGAAGTACCATTATTAGCTTTATAAATCAAATACTTTTTAGGATATAATATTCTTATATCAGTTGTTATTGCTTACTATATTAATGTAAAATAAACCAACATTTGTGTAAGAAACATGTATCTTAATTAATTATTGTGTAGTTATGAAACATAGATTAATTAGAAGACTAATCATAATTTGTAATTTTGTAATTTTGTAATTTTTAAATAAGCGACTTAGCACTAATTTAAAAAATTATTCAAAGCAACATTTTAGAGATTTGATTTGACAACTCGAATTCTCTTTTAATGTTTATAAACTTTGTTTTCTTAGACAAAAACTAATATAAGGTTGGTTAACATACATCAACAATATATTATATTCAATATGATAATATCATGCATGGATGGTTTGTAAATTTTTCTTAATAGTACAATAAATTTGAGTATTAAAATGAAAACTTGACCTTCTAATCCCGAGAAAAATATAATTTATTTTATATGCTACGTTGAATTGGGTTAAATCATACAAATCAAATTATCATTATTTAACAAAAATATAAAAAATTGCTAAAAGGAAAGGGGGATTTAAATGATAAATTTCCGAAAAAGGAAAAAGAAAAATCGATAAATGAAGAAAGAAAGTATTTGGTTGAAAACGTTACCGAAGTTCCCGCCTTAGCTTGTATTGCGCTTCTGAAGACCTTCCCTTCCCTTCCCTTCCATTTCTCCAATTTTCCTGAAACACAAATCGCAAATTTCTCTCTCGTTTCTTCTCTGAAATTTTATGTTTCTTTTTATCTCAATTGTTAAAATCAATCGTTTCTCATCTTCTTCTTTTGCTGCTCATCAATGTCGTTCTCGGATTCCGATTCCTCCTCCATTGGAGGACATAACGAGTACAAGAACTTCCGTCAAACCAGTCGCGATCGTAAGCTTTTCTTCTTTTTTTTTTTTCTTACCTTTTAGCTTCAACAATGCCTTTCTGCTTTCTAATTGTTTGAATACTTGGAGTTTGGAGTCTTTCCACAGATTGCTGATGCATTATTAAAGAATCTGAGTTTCTTATATTGTTCTGGGATTGCTAGTTCTCACTCAATTGCATAATCGCATTGAACTTTTCTCAGGATTATTGTACGAAATGCTTGGAGCAGCTAATACAGAGAATTCAAAACCTTGGAAGGTGTGTTTCTCGAAATTATGTTTAATCCTCATTTTACATGTGATATGAAGCTTTTATTCTTCCTTTTCCCGCTGATCCTTCATTAACTTGTATGCAGGTACTAATCATGGATAAAGTGACTGTGAAAGTCATGTCTCACTCTTGTAAAATGGCGGATATCACAGACCAAGGAGTTTCACGTACGTTCAATTATATTTATTTATTTCTTTTGTTTGTATCATTTTCCATGTAAAATATTGTCATTCATTTTCTTATCTATGTGGTATGCGCCATTCTAAATCCTATTCTAATATTTTTTTTCATTATTTTGTAATCGTTATTCCATATCCATCCTAAATTTCGTCTCTGCTCTCTTTTCCAATATTTTCCATTATCCGTTGTCTCTGTTTATGATGTAAATTCTTCTTTTACTGCAGTTGTGGAGGACCTGTTCAGAAGAAGGCAACCATTGCCATCTATGGATGCTATTTATTTTATCCAGCCATCCAAAGAGAAGTAAGATTTTTGTTTTTTCGTGAAACAAGTTTTCGTGTTCTTTAGACTGGTAGGCGTTCTCTATAAATCACAATTTATCACCTTCTTTTGCTCTTCTAGTACCCTATATTTTCAACGAGCCTGCAATACTTGTAGATGCATTAGAATTTCTCGTTGTCCTCTTTTATTTGTCATTCTTTTTTTATTGTAGTTGCAATTTGTTTTCCGTGAAACAAATTTTCGTGTTCTTTAGGTTGAATGTACTAAATTTGATTTCTTAATTCATTAGTATTCTCAAGAGGGAGTAACATTTAAATTTTTTTATAAAAATGTATGCTTACTTTTGGGCTTGATCCTGCAATTATTGGAAGTTAGAAAAGGGGTTCCCTTTACTTCAGTGTATGCTATGAACTCTGAACTCTTTTTGACCGTATCTTTTTCTAGCATGCAGTGTTGTCATGTTCTTGTCCGACATGTCAGGAAGGGAACCTTTATACAAGAAGTACGTAAAGTGGTTTTGTTTCCCCCCTACAGTTTTCTTGCAATATTCATATTGGACATATGCTTCGTTTCCTGATTGTTGCTAATGCCTTTTTATTTGGGTTCCAGAGCATTTGTATTTTTCAGTTCACCCGTCCCAAAAGAATTTGTCAATCACATTAAGTGTGATACAAGTGTCTTACCCCGCATAGGTGCATTGCGAGAGGTTGGTCATGTCTTCATTTTATTCTTGAAAATTTTCTTTTGAGATATATGATATTAATCACCATCTTTTCCTTCGTTTCATATCATTTTTCATTTCCTTTTTTCCTCCAGATGAATCTCGAATACTTTCCGATTGATAGCCAGGTACTTGATACATTCGTTTTTATTTTCTTCTGATGCTAAGTCCTTAACCCTGTAAATGTCCTGTGGTTGGAATTATCTCTCCACATTCCTTTTAGTAGTCGTCTGGCATAATGCATGTGCGTGACTTTTGATCTTTGTTAGTCGTTTGTGTGGTTTGACTGGGTGATTCTCCAGCTTGCTTGTTACAATCAAACGCAATAAATGATGCTTTTACATCTTCCATGTTCTAAGTTTTTGCTTCACATTTTGGTTTACAATGAACTGAGAATTGACAATGACTTTAATGCAGGCTTTTTTCACTGATCAAGAAAGGGCATTGGAAGATCTTTTTGGTGATATTGAGAATTCTCGTAAATTTGATAACTGCTTGAACACAATGGCAACTAGAATAGCTACTGTTTTTGCCTCACTAAAGGTATGCCACCCTAGGAATGGTGTGCTAAGCTTTCTATTTTTTTTTTTCAATAAAAAGTATTTTATTTTATTTTATTATTTTTGTGCGTGTGTGCGTGTGTTTATTGAGTTTGAACTATGTATTAGATTAGAGCGACTCTCTGTTGCTGCACTAGCTACTACGATTTAGCAGCAAGCATGCGCAGCTGACTTAATGGTCCAATATGTTCTTGCTCTGCTTTGGTTTTCTCCCCGCTTAACTTCTTAATTTTAAGAACTATAGCAGGACAGTCGGCTAACGTTTATTCTGTATGGCTGTATAAGTGTCTAAGAAGACATTTAATTTCTTTCGGTAAACTTAAATTGGGGGTAATTATGAAAAGCCTTTATCACCGGCTTTCTACGTCAAATTATTTCCTTGTCATGGATCAAAACAATCAAGGCTAACAAACTGCAATTGTTTTGTATTTGATGTTTGGTGATTGATACTAATGAAATCCTCTCCCTTCTTTAGGAGTTTCCATTTGTGAGATATCGAGCTTCCAAGGCTTTAGATGATCCCACTGCGGCATCACTTCGTGAATTAGTACCCACAAAACTTGCTGCTGCCATCTGGAACTGTATTTCAAAGTATAAAACTACCATTCCCAACTACCCTCAGTCTGAAACATGTGAGCTGCTCATCTTGGATAGATCCATTGATCAGGTTACTTTAATTTTTGTTTCAAGTGATGTTGTAATTTTTTGTCTGGTAGTTTATTTACTGTTTTGAACTGAAACCATAGATTGCCCCTGTTATTCATGAGTGGACTTATGATGCTATGTGTCGGGATTTGTTAGAAATGGACGGAAATAAATACACATATGAGGTATGAATCTTACTAGTTGGTGTGTCGAATTCGTTCTCTTGCTCAACTTCCCCGTTTTCCTTCTTTTTCAAATATAAATTTGTACACATTGTCTTCCTAGGTATCCAGTAAAACAGGAGGTGCACCCGATAGAAGAGAGGCCCTTTTGGAAGACACAGATCCTGTTTGGCTTGAGCTTCGACATTCACATATTGCCGATGTATGTCTATTATAGTCATTAAAATTTCCCCTATCAGATGATTTGTTTGTTCATTGTCTCTTTTCTCAACTGAATAACAGGCTAGTGAACGGTTACATGAGAAGATGACCAATTTTGTATCTAAAAACAAAGCAGCACAAATTCAGCAAAATGCAAGGTTCGTTTCAGTGCTGTTGTGATTGTTCAGATTTCACATTTATTTAAAATAAAATATAAGTTTGTCATGGGAGTTCTCTAATAGTTAATCACGTCAATTTGTGCCACTACTTTCGCCAGTTCTAAATTGAAGGCGTTCTGTTTTTCCGTCTTTCATATTGCTACCTCTTAAATGTTGAAGTTGCTCCTTGCAGAGATGGAGGTGAAATTTCTACTCGAGATTTACAAAAAATGGTTCAAGCTTTACCACAATACACAGAACAAGTTGAAAAGATTACTCTTCATGTTGAGGTTTGTTTTTCATGCTGCAGAAGGTTATGTTGCTTCCACTTTGAGAACTAATCTTATCTGTGATTAGCTCGCTCCCCTTTTTGGATGTTCTCGAAATTCAGATTTGCAAGTTATACATTTGCCAACTGTTGTACTGAAATATACAATGAAGTTGAGAAGATACGATCGCTTGGGTTTGATTAGAGGCCAACAGTTAAAATAATAGACTATTGCGTTTCCTCTGTTCTGTGTTGACTGTTGTCTTTTTTTTTTATATAATACAGATTGCTGGAAAAATAAACAAACTGATTAGAGAACTGGGACTTCGAGACCTTGGACAATTGGAGCAGGATTTGGTTTTTGGAGATGCCGGAGCTAAGGATGTTATTAACTACTTAAGGACAAATCAGGTCATATGCTAAAAGGAGTGAAGATACACAGTAGTCAAATGTGGTTAGAAAAGATCTTGTCAATTATTAATCATTCTTCAACGTTCTCTGTTCCTGTGCAGAATGCAAGTCCAGAAAATAAATTACGTTTGTTGATGATTTATGCGTCTGTCTATCCTGAAAAGTTTGAGGACGACAAAGCTTTAAAGATAATGCAGGTAATAGAGAGAAATTTATTTTATCTAAAAAGGTTTTTTATCCATAGAATGCTAAGCATTTCTCCTTCTAAAAAACGAAGTCTGTAAGCAGCAAACTTTTGTGCTAAAGAAATGGTTGTGCATAGACAGTTGAACTACTAAATAATTCTGTAGAGACTAACCCAAAAAAATGGGGAAAAGTTACGGAAATTGGATATATTATTGCATACGTTCTAGAAGAATTTTTATCAATGGAAGGAAAACAGTTCACATCAAATTGTTCAACGTATGTATACTTTTGTACATCTTATAGAACCTCTCTTAAGTTATTATTTATGGAACATAAATGAAATCGGTATCATTTGGAGTTGGGCATTAGCCATTTTAATCGTTTCACCTTCTTTTAGCTTTCTTACACATCTTCTCCTCGTGCATTTGATTCTACTTTAAACATTTGATTGATAGCTTTGAAAATGACTACATTTACTAATAGTTTCAACTTTATATTAGTTGGCTAAGCTATCAACTGAAGATATGAAGGTAGTGAAGAACATGCGGTTGCTGGGAGGGTCGGATTCCAAAAAGGCATCCTCAGGTCATAGTTTCTCCTTAAAATTTAATGCACAAAAGGTAATAAGTTATTTCCAGATATTATTCAAGTTCGGATGTTGAAATTTAGAGCAACGCTGGTGCGAGCACCCCGATGATTTAACACTTTTTATTATCAGACTAAACAAGCAACAAGAAAGGACCGTACTGGTGAAGAAGAAACATGGCAACTATTTCGATTTTACCCCATGATTGAGGTTTGCTAATAAGGAGCTTTTTGGTTAAAGTATTTAACTTCCTCTTCCATAAAAATTAGAAAAACACTTGGGTGCAGCATTGGCTACACCTATCTTCCCACTGGTTACCCAAATTAGAACATGCCGTGTGGCAAAAAAATGGTTTTTCTTACAAAATTAACTTATTATATTATTACCATGTGATAAATGATGGGCTATATGAAGTAGGTGTAGCTAGGCTACACCTTATCTCATTACTGTTAAGATTATCAGCTTTTGAGGTTGATATAAAAAAAAAAATGAAATTTAAGCCCTTCATCTAAAAGGAACCAAAGGGGATATTGAAATTGACTGATCTCTATGAAAACAATTTTGGGTTTCAATTGTTACATGATACATGACGGATTTTAATTTTGATCAATTTCACGATCTTTCTTTTTCTTATCAAAAAATGAAAATGGTCTTTTTATGTCCTAGGTACTTTGATCTATTACTTTGACAGATTTTAATGTAGCAACAATCATATAGTTGAGGAAGAAATATGGACACTAGAATGGCTTAGAATAGGAATGCCTCGTTTAAAGAGCATAAAGTAAAACTAAGTTGTTGGCGTCGCCTTAAGAATGAAGTTGCAAAACTATGGTCAAATGCTTATAAACATCTTTTTTTTCTTCAGGAGCTTATTGAAAATTTGTGCAAAGGTGATTTATCAAAAAGTGAATATTCATGTATTAACGAACCTCCTCCGGTGACTGAAAAAGCTCCCCCCAAAGGTTCTCAGAGTGCAACTAGTCAGACAGGTCAATCTACGGGTGGCCCAAAATCAATGAGATCAAGACGAACTGCAAATTGGGCACGATCCAGTATCTCTGACGATGGATATGGAAGGTCTGTCAATAAGTCTGGAATTTTTCTTTTATTTTCCTTTAATAAGTAGTTGTTCTGTTTGAACCAACTATTGCATCAACGAGCTGGTGATGTGTACGATGCCTGTTAGCAATAATAGACGTGACAAATACTAGTTCTACAAAACGGTAGTTGCTAGGCACACATTGAGCCCATGTTCAGTGTAATAAATAGACACAGGGAATAAAATAGGGGGAAAATAGTAAATTTCGAGACATCAAACTCATTTTCTAAGGCATAAAAGCATGTAAACTTATTGAATTTGAACTTCTTTAGAAAAAATTACGAGTATTTAGAAAAAAATTGTATATTTGAATAAATGTGTCATGTAATGCCCATGTCTTAGATTTTTAAGAAATGGCTTGTCACCCCGTCATACCTCATATCCATGCTTCTAGGATTTAACTATTTTCGATGATTTTGTGATTTCCAAACTAATTTACGTTGCAAGATAAATTTACACAATTGTTTTGGGGATTAATTTCAAAGCTTTAACATCAAGTTCATCAATAAAGACTATGAGCATGTTTCAGTGACTCTATTTTGAAGGCTGCAACTCTTGATTTTAAGAAGATGGGACAACGTGTTTTTGTATTTATTGTTGGCGGAGCTACTCGATCCGAGGTATGATTTTCTGAACCATCCTCTTACTTAGTCCCAAATAATTTTGTATCATTCATACATTTGACCTTCAATTGATTTTCGTTTTGTATTGTTATTGTTACTTTCAGTTGCGAGTTTGTCATAAGCTCACAGCAAAACTAAGGAGAGAAGTAGTGCTAGGTTGCTCCAGTTTGGATGATCCTCCCCAATATATCACGGTACTAATTCGCCGCCCATTACCTTAATTTTTTTCTTCTGATTGCCATGACATATCATATAATCTTCTGTTCCTAAGTTTCCGTCTAACACTTACCTCTATTTTTTTGTCACCCCCCACCATAATTGATATTTGTATGTTTGTATTCAAGCTAACTTTTTATGTGTCAATTGCTGGTAGCAATGCAATCACCAGTAATGTTTTAGATGGTTTATTGGGAAGAAAGTAGCCTAAAAGGAATAGAGATAAACAATTGGAAGAAAGGGACAAAAATAAAAAAGAAAGAAAAAAAGAAAAGAGCGACGCTTTAAGAGAGAGACAATTAGACATTAGACACCAATCCTCACTTTCCTGATATGGACATTTTTTTCTCACGAGGTAAAGACTTTACCCCAAGAAAAAGATACCAAGATTTTTTTTTAAATAGCATCTAAATTAATTTAAAATTTTTGAAGTGCTTTTTATTTATTAAGATTTAAAAGAAAAACACTTTTTACCCTCTTAAATCTTTGATTTGGTTTAGAAAGCATTACTTCATAATGATTCCAAATACACTAAATTTTCTTTAGTGTCTACCGTAAATTTGTTTTCGGTGAGTTATTGGTGGCTCATTTTCTTCTACAACTCACAATAAGTTTGGCTATATTGCAGAAATTGAAGCTGTTGACAGAAAAAGGCATTTCAGTGGAGGCCCCCAGATTTTAGTGGCCGTTCTTTTCTTATTTTATAAAAGTAATCACCAAATTCAAAATTATTCAATTTTTTAAAACTCATTTCCACGTTCAATTGACATAAGATATATACCTTCCACCAATAAGTTAGAGGTTTGAATCTCCCCATCTCATATATTAATGTTAAACTAAAAGAACTCTTCTTTATGTAGTTTTATTCTCGTTATATCGATGTGTACCACTGCTTGAAATTGATATCATTTTTCATTCACGACAATTTAATATACAGTTGTGATTATGGAGGAAGTGAAACAAACTTCAAACAGATTATAAATCATATTTGTAACCATTCAATTCTTCTGTCCTTTTTCTATTTTTCTTTAGAGGTTTGTATTTTTGTTTTAAACGAATTTAGGATGAAGAATAGCTAACGTAAAGAAGGTTGTCAATGTTGTAATGATTATACTGGATTGAACTAACAATTTATTTTTCTAATAGTGATTTAAATGTAATGCAGACCAGTTTTTAGTCCATAAATTGTTTAGTGTGCACAATGGAATTGTTATCATTGGATATTTATTTGAAAATTTGTATGTCCTTCGTTACAATTATATATAAATTTTGGAGGAAGTAGTTTTTCTCCAACACATCAAACGGTAAGACCGTCAATTTTGTCAAATAATTTATTCGTTATAATCATGATATATTCATAGACCACTAGCATACATGAATATTTTAAGAACAATAAAATATCATACACTAATAAAATAGTTGCATATATAACACGAAAATTAATTAAAGAAAAAAAAAGAAGACCAATACAACTGCGATTTTGATGTTTATTTTAGAATTTCTCAAATTAAAAGATAACAACTATCATGGACAATTGTTATTACTGTTAGCTTACCTAAAAACATTTTTAAAAAAAGTTGTCAAATATTATATTTACATTATTTTGTATTAATGAAATTGCTAAATCAAATGTATTAGTTAAAAAAAGGGCAGGTTGGAAAAGCAATCAATTAATTGGGCGGGTAAATATAGTTGGGATAACGAACGTTAATTGCTGAGGTGAGGTGTGGTGTGTGTGTATTGTAATAGGCGGTAACGGTCCCTTCGTAGTAAGCGCGCCAAAAGGACTTCAATGGGTCCAACCTAAAACCGCACTTTATTATAATATCCCGCCCTCTTCCCTATTCCCCCCCTCTCTCTCGCTCTCCGAGGGGTTTAGGGTTAGGGTTTTAGCTGTGAGACAGTTCTCCACCCTTTCTCAACACATGGCTTTCTGGGGTAAACTCCTCCATCCCTTCTATTATCTGCACCATTTCTTTCTTCTTTTGTTTGTTTGTTTATTTATTTTATTTAATCTTTCACCTTCTGCTTTATTTATTTATTTTTTTTTTTAAAAAAAAAATCTTATTATGGAGTTTAGTGATTGGCTGACATCTTGAGAGTCGGGGTGTGTTTGTAGGGAGCTTTTGATTTTATTTGATTTTACTTTCTGAGTTTTGTTTGAGTTTTCTCATTTCTGTTTGTTAGTTTCCCAGGAACTGAAGTGAAGCCTGGGAAGCCTTTTACTCAAAAATTTGATGACTTCAAAGGAAGGCTTCATGTTTCGCTGGTAATGATTCCAATCTTCACGCTTTGTTCCTTCTGATTAGAGTTTAGAGCTGGGTTGCCGTATTTTTTTGGTTATTAGCTGATTAACGGTTCTGTAGAGTTTCATTTCTAGTTATGGGCTTGTGACAAATATTAATTTGATTTTTTTATGGATGATGAGTTGGATTATTTGCAACTGGAAGGCTCTTTTATGTTAGTTCTCTCTGTGATGGAGGCCTCTTCGGCCCTGTTCTTAGGTTGTCCTTTTCCGTGGCTTTAATATTCCTCATCTCATTTTCTTATCAGAAGATAGAAATACAGAAAACTCCTTTAGTCTTTCTCATTGATGTCATGAAGTATGTGGATATTTGCAGGCAACATTGGGGTTTGGTCCAGCGACAAAGAAGAGTGTTCTTCAGTGTAATGTGGGGAATAAGAGTCCTGTCTATCTATGCTCATTGTTTCCTGAGAAGACGGAGTGTTTGCAACTAAATTTGGAATACGAAGAGGCTGATGAAGTCATTTTTTCTGTTATCGGTCCTCGAAGCATTCACCTTTCTGGTTATTTTCTTGGCAGTTGCCGGCACAATAATGTAATTGATGATAACACGTATCCGTTCATTCATGCAGCAGAATGGATTACTGACTTAGCTCTGTAAATTATATTTATCTACGTATGGTAGCTCTCTTTTGTTTTAGTACTTGCCATCCTTCAATATTCAAGAATAGTAGGTAAAGATAGGAAATATAGATCTTCAAAATTTTTTATACTTTCAGGATAGGACGGGCGTCACTCATATTTCAAGTTAACATAGTTAAATTACTCCTGTTATTTGAGATGTCTAATCCACTAAGTATATATACCATATATCTACAACAATATGTTGCCATGTTTTCTGTCCTCTCCCTCTTACCCTTGGTTTCATTTTTTTTAAATATAAATGGGATATACAATATTGGAGTTTGTCTTGACCCTTGGGAATGCTGATTGCACTGTTTCATGGTGGATTTCGTTAGCTTTCTTTAACTAACAAAAAAAAAGAGAATCTTATGGAGAAGATATTGCAAACACCGAAACACAGAGCTCTGAGTATGCTGACGAAGACAAGTATGAGGATAGCTTTATCAATGACGAGGATCCAGAAGTTTACTCCCCTTCTCCTATTTCAAATGAAAAAGGTTGTATTATGATTGCATTACTATCTATTTTAAGATTGTTTATTAGGCAATGAGCTTGTTCTAATGAGATTAGCCATGGCATAATTTTGATGTGTCCAGGTCATGAAATTCAAGATAGCTCTCACATAGTTCAATGTCTCCAGGGCATAAGTTCTAAACTCACCTTTTATTTTTCATAGTAGCTCTCACACACTGTAGCATATTACCACAGTACTATTATGGCCTCGTATGTCATAAAACTTAAATTATCACAAAATAGTTTCTTAGATATAGGTTCGTATTAATATCCTTTTTTGGTTTTTGTAACTTGATAGGTTCTTGTAGGCATTAATAATCTTAACTGAGAGGTATTTAATTGCACTTTTTGTGTTTGGAAAATGGCATATTTTATCTGGTTTAGGGATCTATTAGATTTTACCTTAGGCTTAGGTGTTAGTGATCTAGGTACCTTTTATTGGCCCGTATGACCTATGGCTCGGACATTAAAATATTGTTGCTGGAAATGCAGTATGTTTGCTTTGTGTTGCTTCACATCATCTCTTATATATATATGTATATATATCAATGATGCTTTTAAAAGTCTGAATTAGTAAAATATATCGATAATTTGTTCTTATTCAATAATACAGAAACACTTTTATTTTCCATATTTAGTAGTAAGGCAAATCATACTGATCGGGATATGAATATGCTATTCACTAGTTTGACTTTAACTGTTTTGATGATTATAGATGGAATTTTTGGCAAGCATAAAAACAGAAATAAAGTTCGCAATGGTAGGCGGCTCAGAAAGAGCTATCAATTGAGTGAATCAGAAGATGAAGAAAATTCTCAACCTGAGAATATTGCAAAATCTGGGATTCCTTTCTCAGAATTGGAAAGTTTAGATGAAGACAGCCTTCCAATATCCTTCTTGTGCAATAACAGAACCAAGGGAGGGAATACTACGGCTGCAGAGGAAAAGGAAGCAATAGAGCACAAAGTCTTACATGAAGGCAGTGATTTGAAGACCGAATTTGTTACCAGAGTTAATGGAAATACTGATGGTATTATTGATGATGATCAGCTAAATGGGTGAGTTTCGGCTATAAAATTTTCAAACATAATCAATTTGTTTTATTCTCTATAAAGTTCCAACCTTAGGTTTGTGTAGCAAGGTAATTTATGACTCTCTAAGAAATGTTATGGAAGGTTATGAATCCATGCTACTTTATAAATACGGTTAAGGATGCCTCATAGGTTGCACATTGATGTTTAAGGGACCATCTGCTTTTGTCATTCACATGTTTGTGCATTGGATGTAGGGACTTAGGCCTGCCAACCAATTCTTCTGAAATAAGCACCAAAGTTGGTAGTAAACGAAAGAAGAAACGGAAAGAAGAGCAGTTTAAGAGAAAATTTGTTGAAGCTGATTGTAATGGCTGTAGCTGTGCCACTTCAGAAGTTGAGATCCAACAAGATGAATTGAAGACGGATAACTCAGTCACTACTGTGTGCAAAGGAAAACAGGAGATTGCGTGAGTAGTAGCTTCACACCCACCCACACACACACACAGATATATATATAAATATTTGCTAAATTACATTCACTTGAGTAATTCTAGCATATTTTGTATTTTGGCAGCGTGCTGACTACTCTATTTCTTTTGTTCATGATTTTGCTATTATTCAAATCTCAAGCACTGGAGCTGAACTAGATAATTTATCATTCCCTTCAGCTGATTTGGGCCATGAAGATGGTGAGAGACCAAAAAAGAAAAAGAAGAAAGGGTCAGAGCAAGGGAAAATCATTGAAAATGACGGTACATGTGATCACAAGCCTGGAAAGATGAACCAAGATGTGCAACCCACTTTTGATCAGTAAGTTAGTGTATGATCTCTTTTATTTTTAAGTTGGTGCCTGAGTTAACTAATCGGATTGTGTGGTGCTGCATTCTTGTCACTCGTTTGCTTGAAACAGGAGGAAAAGATAATGCTGCAGCTCAGCTTTATTTAATGCTAATGCTTTTTTTATGAGATATCTCTAATTTACTGGACAACAGCTGTCACCTAACTGAATTAAAATTATTGAAACTTACTTCATCTGAATTTTCTTGGTAATGCTTTTGTTGTCTTTACAATATTATAAAAACTTGGAGAGCACAGAGTTTTCTAGATTATCTATCTAGAATCTTATTTGATAAGGGCGAGACCTAGGTTTCTTGCTACCATCCTCTGTTCACTAGCAAATATCGTTAACAGGTCTTTGGTCCTGCAGCTAGAAATAAAACTCACTTCCTCTCATTCCACTTTGTACATGCAAAGTTGCAATTTTGAGTGTTCTAATTGTGTGTGCCACGATGTGGTTTTTGGACATCCGTGTTCCTTATACACAATTATCACATATTGATATTATTGTAGCATTATCGTATTACTAGGTTCAATGTTTTCAACTGCATTGTGTGCAGGAGTGAAAACCATCCCATGACAAAGAAAATATCCAAGAAGAAAAGGACCAAAGCAATAGAAAACGGGGATTCGTTGAAGTCAGATACACTTTCTTCTGGTGGTGCAGAGAAACCAACCACAGAAACTGAGGATAAGGAAAGTAATGGCGTCTCTAAGTTATCTCAAGCTAGAACTTTACCGAGTGGCTTGGTTATTGAAGAACTAGAAGCTGAGAAACCAAATGGAAAAGTTGCAACTTCGAAAAAAAAGGCAAGATCCACTTGAACTTAATATACAAACTTTTAATGCTACTTTCTTTACTGCTGACACATGTTAGAATGTCCCTCATATGCTTGAACTCTGTTTGGTTTTAGATTAGTGTGCGTTATGTTGGTAAGTTGAAGCAGAGTGGTGAAATAGTTGACTCAACGGATGACAAGCCTCCTTATAAATTCCGCTTGGGTAAGATCTCATTGGTTACAATGTGTCAGCGATCCATTTCCTTCTTTCCAATTAAATTATCTTTCGTGACCTTAATTTGAACAGGATCTGTTCTATAGGTTGTACATTTGTGTCCTTGAGTCTTTCTAATTAAATTATCTTTCTATATCTTGCTTCCTTCAGGAACTGGGCAAGTTATAGAGGGTTGGGACGCTGGTCTTGAAGGTACAATTCTCATGGCCAAATTTTAAAAATGAACTATATTCTGTTTTCCTTCTATTTTATAACTTAGTTTGATGGAATATATCTTCTGCACATAAATCCTCAGGCATGCGAGTAGGTGAGAAACGAAGACTTACCATTCCGCCCTCAATGGGGTATGAAAGCAGTCATTGTTCTTCCTTCCATTGCACTGATTTTTTCCTGCATCACTAAAGATGTTTATGTTTTATTGCAGATATGGGAATGAAGGAGATGGAGGAAATATACCACCTGATTCGTGGGTCGTGTATGATATCGAATTGGTAAAGGTCCATTAGTTTATACGCATCTCCTTATCCCTTAAAATATGGGTATGTTCCTTATTGAAGTAGTGAAATACCAAAACTATGGCTAATAGTAGAAAAGTATGAATGAGATGCGAGCTTTGGCTAACCGTTGTAGAAATTTTCAAGGGAGGGACTGTATTTGGCTTATCTGCCTATAGTTGCGTTGTTTTGATTTGTCATTTGAGCTGAATATATTGAATAGAGAAATTAATAGAACTTTATTCTTTTTGAGAACATTACTTTACATTGTAAAGGGTGGGGATTCAATCTTTCAAACAGGAGTTGGAGAGGTGTGGCGGCTACAGGAGTTACTTTACATTGAGAGTGGTGTGGCAGCCGGCTGGAGGTGAGGCGGGTTTAGGTGAGAGTTGGAGAGGTAGACGAAAGTGGAGCAGTGGCCGTGGACGGTGGAGGCCTGAAGCCATAACGTGAGTGTGAGTGTGAGATGGGGACTTGTGGGATGGAAACGTGAGAAAAAGAAAAGAGAGTTTGATAACAATGGGTCATTCCCAAATTTAGCAAAATTTTCAAATAGGGTATTAAAAGTTGGATGAACTTTTTTATATTTTAATATCGTCCTATTTTTTTAAATGCCTCTTAGAATTTATTTTCTAATTTACTTTTCGAATTTCTCACTCTTTTTTTATCTACACATTTTTCATACTACTTTACACTATGGAAGATTCGAAAAAGCATCTATTTATTCTATTAAATCAATTTAAATTGTGAATCAATAATGTAACAATTTAAACTATACCAATTTATGATCGTCTAGAGAAGTTTTGTTTAATTGTATCGGTTTCATTTTTAAACTTTCATGAATGAATCAATTTAGATTTTTAGTTAAACTTTTTTTAAAGTTTATGCACCTATTTTAATCCATGATTTTTTAAAGTAAAGAAAAAAAATTGACAAATAATTAGTTTAGAATTTTAATGTAGATAAAAATGGATATTAAATTTTACCAACCACCTTCAATAGCTAAGATCAGTATTTAAAATAGAGATATATTTTATGAACAATGATCCATGTAGCCTTCCGATGCTCCTCTTCTTCTTACATACAAAATATTATCATAGATTAGACCAAAATTAAAACTATTGTTATAGACTATACCAATAAATCAAACTAATACTATTATATATTATATATATATATATTACGAAGTTCGAGGGTTCGCTTTTCTTTTTTGATACTTTACACTTTCATTTTCAATGGTCAAAATAGATGACGGTCATACGCGTACCAAATTTCGGCCTCTCTATAAATACTGCTTCGCTCCAAAATCAATTCCTATTCAATCCCAATCCTGAGACGGTGGACGGTGGGCGGTGACAGTTTTTTTACCCTCTCAAGAACCTCTTCCAATGGCTTCAATGGCTTCTTCAACCACTCATTGTTTCTGCAACCATTACAGAACTGCTCGCTTACGCTCTGTTCCCATCCCCACCTTCCCCCGTATCCTCCTCTGCCACCACCAGCAAAACCGCGGCAACTCCGCTGAAAATGTCAATCGAAGGTACCCTCTCTCTCTCTGTCTCTCTCTCTCTCTCTGTTTCGTTATCAACAGAAGTTTTTAAAATGGGACTCGTTTCGTCTTGAAGGGAAATAGTATTGCGGAGCAGCGAATTAGCGGTCATTGGAGCCATTTTTAACTTGAGGTCTGTTGACACATGGTTCTTGTTTCTCTGCTTAATGTTGGTTTGTGTTATTAGTTTTCAGACGAAGGTAATTTTGATATTATCTTCTTCTTGTTTGAGTGATGAAAATCTGAGCGTGTTTTTCTATTCGACGAATTGCTGGCAGAGTTTCTGCTGCTGCCGTGGTTGAAGTTTAATGATTTGTGCTACTGCTAACTTTGTTTGTGACGACTTCAAAACCTTTTATTTTTATCTGATTTTGTGGTGTTAATTTATCAAATTGTTCAGGTTTCTTTTTCAAGTAACACCGTTTCTCTTTGCAACATTGGAAAATCTGTTAATCATATATAAGTCCATTTTGTACTCTTGAAACTTACTATTTGGTAATTGTACTTCTAACTTATTAATTACAATGGTCACCACTGTACAGTACCTGCTGAGCCCACAGCCCTGTTGCGTGGCATTCTTCAATGTTAGAAATTTTGTTCTTGAACCGAAAATTTGAATTTTAGTAGCATAAATACGAGTTTGACACAAACATAGAAGTAGAAAGTGGAACATATAATTTATACCAAAATCTAAGGTTCTTATTCATAATGATTTTGCTTTTAGAAAAACAAAATTTCAGTAGCTACTATCATTTTAATTTTCAAATTTTGGTTTAAATTTAAAAAAAAAACGTCTTAGGATAGGGTTATGGAATGAAAACGAGGGCTAGTACATTTTGGGATTTGGTTGTTGTTTTAGGCAGGGATAAATGTTTTGATTGAGCGATATAATTTGTGTTTTGTGCAGTGGGAAAAAGCCAGAATATCTTGGTGTGCAGAAAAACCAACCAAGTTTGGCACTGTGTCCAGCAACTAGGAACTGTATATCTACCGCAGAAAATGTTAGCGATCTCACCCATTATACTCCACCATGGTAAACTCAGTTCCCCACTAAGTTCTTGTTCATTTAAGTTTCATTCAAGTTTTGAAAATAACTCTCAACACATTTTAAGTTTCTCGTGTAAAACAACACTTACTCCTACTCTTACTCTCACCAAAAAGTGAAGTAGTTTTGAATACTATTTAACAGAAAAGTCGAATAATATGTATCGGTAGTAGATATTGTAGTTTAAGTTTGACTCCGTTTAAGATGACTGGTTTCAAATGTCTGCATCATACTTTTTCTAAAGTGATCATTTTAACACGTGATAATGTGAAAATATATCTTGATTGAGGACAAAACAGGAAATGATCATATGATGATATGTTAGGCCAAACTATACACTATACTGGAAAAGTCAAAATTAGGCACATCATATTAGACCTATCTAGCCCACGTTATCTAGGAGGGCACCACTTTTTCACATTTAAGAGGGAATTCAATTTTTTTTTTCGTAACACAAAACACGTGCCTTTCCTTATTTTTGATTAAAAAACGGTATCATGGGCGGCAAGGTAAAGCTTTTAACATCAGCAAAATTGTCAGCTCAAGGGGTTAACTTTTTTGTTACAAGGACTACTTCGTAATTAACTTCACATCAGACTATGAACAGCTATCTTTAAGCATGCCTCTCGACTTACAACTTCCTATTATGACAATCTTGACCTTTAGAAACATATTGTGCTTCCAATTTCTTTCTGGTAAAAATGTTATATTCTCCACAAAAAGACTAAATATTCAAATATTTACCCCACGGTAATTAAATTAAAAAAAACAAAAATATCGTGGTTCTGATACTGTTGTTACATACCATTGTATCAAGAGTTTATGGACTCAAATCTGTTGATTACCTGAATAGTTCTACGAATGATGAGATGTCTCAAGATTTTATTGGTTTGGTTCTATGTTTTGAGGATTGTCATGAGTTATGATTATCAGATTCCATTTAATTTTTAATTTTGGCAGGGATTATAACCCAGAAGAAGGAAGAGGCAAGAAAGATCCTATAAGCAGAGAAGTGGCAATGCAGGAACTTATCCAAGTGGTAAAAACCAAGAACCAGTCCTTCCTTTTTACATTCTCATCTTATTTTGCTTTAACGATAACGCTGATCAATTAGCATTGGTTTGTGAAATCCTTTATTTCATTGCAGATAAAATCAACAAGACCCGACAAGTTTACACCAAAGATAGTAGAGCAGAAAGATGACTATTTATTAGTTGAATATGAAAGTCCCATACTAGGGGTACGTTTAAGTTTATAACTAACTCACTTGTGATCTATAGAGAACCTTGACTAATTTTCTTTGTACATAAATCAGTTTGTGGACGACGTCGAGTTTTGGTTTCCCCCAGGTAAGAAGTCAGTAGTAGAATACCGATCAGCATCCCGGATTGGGAACTTTGATTTTGACTACAATAGAAGGAGAATCAAGGTGAATGAATCTACAACAACAGAAACATCATACAATTTTTTATCTTTATCATCTTACTTCATTAGATTAACCCGAAACAAAGAGTTTTTATTTAAATCCACTGATTCTTGGCTTTGCATAATAATTTCAGGCTCTTAGACTGGAATTAGAGAAGAAAGGATGGGCTCCAGTAGAAAGCTTTTAAAAAGAAGGGATGTGATTCTTTTTACTTTCTGTGTTCAATACATTTCACAATACAAGATAATTTTACATTTCGTGAGGAGATTCCTTCATTGTAATGGAAAATTATGTGATACATTAATTGGAGGGTGGCTCTCTTTTATGTCAATCCCTCCTATATATAAAATGTGTATATCTGTTTGTATAAAAGGCCTAAAACTCTAACCCAACAAACTTAAAGTTGGTTAAATGTTCGAATGTCTTTATTTATTTGAATTTAGTTGATCCCCTATTGTCTGAAAAGTGTGAATGGTGACGAGAGTTCGAATGTTTGAACCTAAAAACAACTTGAAAATTACTTACAATTTTTTTAAAAAAATTTGTTAGGAATTTGGAGGTATAAAAACTAAATTAAATATATGTAAGGTAGGACAGAATTGTTATTTGTAATTGGCGACTATGAAGTGTTGTAAAGATGAAATGGAGAGAAATTTCGATCAGAATTGAAAGAGAGATCGATGTTGTGAAAGTGATTACTGCAATCACTCCTTTGAATTCGGAAGAATCAACGGAAGGAATAATTGTTCGAGAAGAACGAAGGGAAGGCATGTGGAAGCCATGGGAGACCTCTTTGCTTGGCTCTTCAACTTATTACTCATATTTCTCATTGTCATTTTCGGCTATCAGGTTCTTTCTCTCTTTGATCTATCGCCAATGCCTCATAATTTTTTCTCTCTTTTGCGTTGATTTTAAAAAACTAGATATGCAATGCAGCTTTGATATTCATGTTTGGTGATATTTCTGCTGAAATTGGAGCTTTCAAGTTGCTTTACTTTCAGATGAATGTCTAACTTCCGACTCCTTTTCTTAAAAAAAAAGAAAGAAAAATTACAATCGTGTGTTCGTCTTGTAATAGAGGAAGTGTAAAGAGAGAGTAGTAACAATATGAGTGCGAATGAAGATTGTGAGAAGTTAATATGTCGAATACGATTATTTAAGCTTTATCATAATTGCCTCTGCAAAAAGACCTTTCCAAGGTCTTTTTCTTGCTCTGCTTTAATTTTACATAAATCGAAGCCTATTTTTGCAGATCTTCTCTGGCTGCTTTTAACTGTATATTTTTGCATGATTAGAAATCTGCCTAACACAATGAAACAAGAAATCATGATTTGAGTTACTGTTGTGCTGCAGCAGATTATATGTTTGTTGGATTTGGAGTCTGAGTCTCTGACTATATCAATCTCTTCGATTCGACATCTCGGATTAACAGAGTTGTAATGTTGGAATTTCTTGCCCAGGGAGTTTTTAGCTTTGTTCATTTTCTATCACGGCATTGGTTCATGTTTTTGGTGTCACTTCCGTGCCTATACTTTAACGTCAGACTGTAAGTTCTGCTTTCCTGAATCCATTAACTCAAATCAACAACACTATGTTTCTTTAAGTTTCGGTCTCAGTGATCATTATTAAAAGATAATACATGAAACTCAACTGGTTATGAAAGCTTGATATTTCAAAACTGATTCTCTATTCCAATTGGGATTGAATATTGTAAATTCATAGTTGAGTGGTTAGTCACTGATAAAGATCTGCTTTAGGAAGAGATAGAATGTAGAACTAAATAAACTATTTTCTTCCCAATAAATGCACTTGTGTGGATTCTAAACATCTGATTTGTTTGAGAGGAAATTGAGTTATATTTCATGTTCTGATGGCTTGATTACAAATGACAAATTGGTCTGCATTTTCTAAGAGAACTTACCAGTACAGAAAAGAAAAGCCTAGTGTTGTTCTTTGGACAATAGTAATTTGGTTTCAAACTTCTATCATGTGAGTTGTGTTGGTCTAGTTACTTTATTGGGTCATGTGATGAAATAAAAGAAACTTTTGGGAGAATTGAGTGTGAACACTGTGGTAGTCACTTATTAGCTAGGATGTGATACTAAAAGAGTAATTGCAATGGGTGCGTCTTTTAGGATTCTTAGTTGAGTGAAACTTCCAACTCCATTATTTTCAGGTATATCACAAAAGAAAACCTTGCAGATGTGACCCAGATCCACAACCAGATTGGCTGTGAGAAAAAGCAACGCTTTCTTTAGGTAATTTATTTTCTTGTACTGCTCTTCATTTCTTTGATATGGTACATACCATTGTACTCAATACTTCTTGACATATATGACGCTGCTTATTTTTTGTTCCTTAATTATGAATTGCGTAACACACGTTTTATTGCTTGAATTTGTTTGCAGAACGATTAGGAGAGTCGGAGCTTTGGAGAAGAACTGGGATAGTTATTAGTATGTTCTATTTAGTTTGTTTTAAAATTTGAACTTAATACTACTGCTTTACATTATAGATGCATGTGTTTTCTTTAGATAATATAGTATTAAATTTACCTACACTTGTTCCTTTAAATTTTTTGATCAATCGTTAATTTTACATGTATCAGAACAGGTAGTTATTTCATAAGTGGTCTTGTATTAAGAATTTTTACCGTCTTATTTTTCTCTCCAATTAATATTAATTTTCTCTTATTTGGTTTTACATGTTTGGGTATTGATTATACCGTTTCACGTAGGAGTCATCAATGCTTCTTCAACTTCATTAATAAAACTTTGAACTTTGAACTATATTCCTTATGTTAATAGCTAGGCATTAAGTAGTGTTTAATAGATCATCAAATTTTTAAAAACTTTGGATGGGTGAAAGGTTTTATTAGCATGGCAAATCCTTAAGAAGTTAATTAGTTCTGTAACAAAATAAATAGGAATGGCTTAAGAAAATCCTAACATTAATATTAATGCTAATTTACATATTCCAATTTGTGTTACTAAAACAAACAAATAGGAATGCACAACAAAATGCTAATTTACACATAATGTAACTTTTGACAAATAAATGAATCTAAACTACTAAAGAAACCTATCATGAATCAATTCTTCCCTCCAAAAAGCATTCATCATATCAATAAACTCTTGAGCCTTCTTCTCTAAATCATCTTGAATCATCCCTTCTTCACAATAATCTTCATCACAACTATCTTCAACACAAATTATCTCATAACTATTCAACTCATGATCATCACTACACCCACTACAACAATCTTTACACCTTTCTTCTTCTTCTTCTTTGCTCGATAACCACTTCAACTTCTTCCCAAAGAGGATCAAAATGATGGTGTTAGATGCAAGGAACATCGACGCACGACTCGATTTCACTACCCAAACGATTTCCATTGATTGAATGACAACGTTTCGATGCTTGGAACTCACCATGAAGAAAAGGAAAAAACTCAATACAATAATGATGCAAAGAAAAATTACTTGAAGTTTCTTCATGCCCCCACTTCAATCTTAACAACGCCAAAATTATATTATATCTTTAATTCTCCTTTTTTTTTTAGGAAAAAGGTTGGTAGAGGCAATTGTATTTATATACGCATATTTAATTAATAATTTAGTCTGCTTCAATAATATCAAATAAGACTTTAGAAGCAATATAAATATAAATATAATTTCCCTAAGCCAAGAACGTTACGCGTCTATGAATACAAATTAAAGGACAAATAACAAAGCCGCGGAATTTTTGTCAGTCACAATCATTTTGATTTCATTTCATATTCTTAATTTTGATATATAGTTTCTTTTCAAATGCAAACATATGTGGGCGTAAAATAAATACTTCATAACAAGAGAAACCCACATGCCTAACTAATAAATATTTAAGACTCCAATTATGTTTCAATCTATTTCCAATTTTAGTTTCTAATTTCTTAGATGTTTCTTTTATGGATTACTTTTCTTTTATATCAATTTTTTATTGTTCTAAAATCGTTAAAATTTCCACGAAAGTATAATTTATTGCGTAAACAATATTGATATTTTCAACCATAAAAAAATATTGAAACTATTTAGTATAATTAATTAAACTCTAGTCCATTTGAAAATTTTGATATATTTTGTAGGTAGTTTTATTACAATTTTACTAAGAAAATAGCATTGTTATGAAATTCAATTCAAAATGCACTAAACTTTAATTTGACAAAATCAATCATGTTTTTTTATATAAAAAAATACTCAATTATTTGAGATTAATTGAAAGCAAATCTCTCTACGAACCTTGTTGCTGAAAAATAATCATTGCTTTAATTACTTGAGAGTTGAAATTTCTTTATTGAATTAAATAATAATAATAGACTAAGTTATCTATTTAGCCTAGAAATATTCAAAACAACAATAAAGTAAATTACGATGTATGTTCCTCTGAATTGCATATAAAAAATGACCAAAACCCTCTTAGGAATATATTTCCAATCCATATTAGAGTACAAATTCAGTTTTCCAAATGAATCAATATACTATAGAAGCATTTAAGCATACAATTGGGTGTAGTCGCCATCTTATTGTTCGTTGAGTGAAGAAAACTAATTATAATAATTTGAGAGGTTTTGCATTGGTAATTGTAGCTCTTCGAATTTATCAGCAATTCTCTCTCACTATCATTCTAAATTTTGGCCACACAAATATATTATTACGTGTGTTTGATATATACATTTGATTTTAACATAGCTTAATTAATTATAAATTTATAACATAAATCATGCTATATTCTTGTTTAGATCAAAGTCGTTAGTGACTTAAATTATTTATTTCGATGGATTCTTTGAACTAAAAAAAGATTTAATAATATCAAAACCTCCATACTAAAGACTAGTTGAGGGATGATAATGGCTCTCATTTGACTTTTGGTTGATACTCATAATTTTCATTTTATTCTTTGAAGATTGAGATTTAGTCATTTGGTGTGAGTTGGGTACTTAAACAAATTTGGAATACAATATATTATTATTTGTCAATTTTCTTGGCTCAATTATAGATTGAATAGAATTGATTCTGATTAGAATTAGAATGGGAGAGTAGGTTATATATAGGCATTAATTCTAGACGATTAATTTGTACTAAAAAGCTATTTAAACGAAAGAATAATTCCTAAGCTTCCACAACCAAAATTGCAAGAAAGCCAACATCTCAAAAGATATAATTTTGATCTCAAACAACCAAAAAGAGAAATAGTTAGCAATTAGTCTCACACATTTTCCCAAAAGTAACAAGAGTTCCAGCATGTGTTTCAGAACAAAAGAAAGATCAATATATATATATAATAATCTTCACCAAAATTTCAGAACCAAATATATATTGACCATACAGTTCTATCTCCAAAGACTAATTAATAACCCAAAATAAAGAAAGAAAAAGAGCCTTGGATGAAAGTCGATGTCACAAAAGAGATTAGAGAGATTTAAATCTGTGAGCATGGCGGCCGGATTCGTACTCCAGGCAAGCACCTCGAGACGAATTCTCTAGCCAAAGATTGAAGACCACCATCTTCATCCATCTGATCTTGATAATCAACTGGGTTCAGAAAGCTATTTGTCATTTCATTACAACCTAGATGGGTTTGTAGGGGGTCAAGGAGCATTGGAACATTAGAAAGCAAACCCATGTCCGGGTCCGGGATCGCTTCTGGTAGCGGAGTGTTGCAAGTGGTGGGTGACGGGGTGTGTAGTGGCGGTGGAAATAACCGCTGCAAGGTGGAAAGTTTAGCCTGAATGTATGCTAGCTCTGCCTGCAAATTCACTACCTGTAATAAACATTTATTTGAATTAGGGTTAGGTCATCATCATGCATAGTGTAGTAGTTATAAATTATTGTATTTTTGGCTAATTAGTATATATTAATTCACAAATCAAAGATATAGTGGAATATGTTTGAATCAAAGAGTGAAAAAGTTTCTCTTTTTTCTCTTATTCTCTTCTTTGATAAGGAACTTAAAACTGTTTAGATTGGGTAATGATTTTCTACATAAATTTATGGGTTTAAACTACTTACACTTCACTTTTTTTTTTTTGCAAATATCTATAGCACTATGAAGTGTAAAATTTTGTGTATTTTTGCTATTTTTGACAATTTTTTATATACAAAAGTTATATATTATGAGTACCAAGGGAAAAACATCTTAATAAACCTTGTTCTTATTTTTACTAAAACTCTAAGTTGAATAAAATTCTATGGACATCATAAATGTATATAGGACTAAACTAAAATATAGAAATATCTTCAAAGTCATGATATTAATAAAATGTTGTAATCCGAATATATCATTAATAATTAATAAATAAAAGTTCCTCGAAAAATGAAACGGATAAAAGAAAAACGAAAAAGTCTTATAAATTTGGAACTTTAACGGAAGATTCCTTTTTAACCTATCTTAAAATGCAAACTAACACGCATTGTATTTAAGATATAATAATGTGTCGTATTTGCATGTAGATATATACAAAATGTATGTATTTGTTATCCAAGATAGGCAATAATGTATATCAAAATTGTGAAATTGTACTATGTAAGGGAGATTGCTTCGTGGACAAAACTAGAAAATAAGAAGCCATAAAACGACAAGAAAAATTGATATTCTTGGAAAACATAAAGCAAAACAAGCAAGCAAAAGATTAAAATGAAACTCATATGAATTTAATTAAAGGAAGTAATTCAATGCATTAACTATTCCATTTGCAACAATAAAATAAGTCCATGTGAAATGAAAACTTCAAGTTCAATCCATAGAAAAGAAAGAAAAAAAAAGATCAATCTATAGACTATTACAATAATAATAAAATTACGTAAATTTGCCTTTGCTTAGACACCTTTTTCCATTTATTTATACAAATATCCAACAAAAGTCTAAAATCTAAATTAAAAATATATATATAGATCTAGCTCTTAAATTTTGATAATTGAGTCCATCTGGTTTCCAAGCTTTAAAGAAAACTGTTCTACAAATTTCTTAACTTTGAGAATTGATTCTAATTGTTTCTTAAACTACAAAAAGAAAAAGAAAAACATATATGTTTAACAAAAAATTTACACCTAAGAAGCTAGTAAAGAACAAATTCGAAAAACTTTAAAAGTTAACAAATGTTATTAGGTTTAAAACTTAATTTTATATCTAATTCAACTTAAAGCTCACTTTCTCTCTTTCCCTCTTCTAAAGATGAATACAATCTAAGTTCTAAACGCTGTATATAGTAGAGTAGTTAAAATTTAATATAATAAAAAAAAAAAAATCCAAACCTTATCCTTCTTTTTGTTTCTTGGAAATATACAAACATAATTAAGGTAAGCAATTAAGGTTGGTTAATTTTTTTTTATTTAAGATAAAATGATTATAAAGAAAAGAATAAAAAAGAGAAAGTCAAATGTAGAAACTTAGATATATATAAATTTATGGAGCAGCTAAAATTGTTTGGTTAGTTTGTGAAGCAACACACCAAGTATTAGGCAGCCGCCACCGCTCTCTCTATCTCTCTTTCAAAACAACTATTTCAAATAGTTTGACAAATAATTCATTGGAAAATGGGAAGCTCTTTTATTAATTAACTCCTTCCAAAAGAAACCCTAATAATTTGTTTCCTAGAAATGCAAATCGCCATAGTTTTCAAGCAAAATCCCATTTGATTATATATAATATTTACAACTGCAACCCACAATCATAAAATCTCTTTACAAATTGTACATTAAAAAATATATATGTTTACTTTCCTCTTTTTGCATTCAAACACTCAAAACCCTAAAAATGGATGTTAAAACAAACCCACCTTTAAATCAAAACTTCAAAATCAGTAATTAGTTGGATAGTTTCATACCTTAGCTTTGGTTTAATCTTTTTCCATGTTTTTCGTCTATGTTATTTTAGCTTGCACTTCTTGTTTCGATATGCCAAGTTAAATGTTTTTCGAATTCAAGAGCTTAAATTCATAATTAGCTACCATGAGTTTAACTACTTGATTGATATAATTAAAAACTTAGGTATTAACTATAATTAGCGAACTAACCTGTTGTTGGAGGGAGAAAATTTGAGAAACGCAACCGTAGACAGGGTCTCGAACCCTAGAGAGAGCTTCATAACAAAGCGTAACGCAAGCGTCGAGACGTTTGGGAGGTGGGATGCGGTGGAGGAGCTTAGAGGCATTGCTAGCTCCAAACACCTTATGAACAGCGGCGAAGTGGGCGGCGCCTTGATCAGAGTCGAAATAGGGTGCGAAAATGCAGCCTTTCACACACTTTCTCCGCAAAAACTTGCAGGCGCCGCAGGGCCCTCCGCCGCCTTCGCCGGCACTCATGAGGGTGTGTTGATGGAGGGCAATTGATGTTTGGGTGTGGGTCATATGAAAGGGCAAATGGGGTTTTTCCCTTTACATTTGAAAGTTTGATGAAAATTTGGATGAATTGTGTGAAAGTTTTGTGTGTTTTAGTGTGTGATTTTGGTTTGAGTCTTAAAGAGGAGGGGAAGATGAGGGGCAGCTGCTTGCGTGAAGCAAACATATAAACACCGAGTGGTGACACAAGCAAACTTCTTAACCCCTTTCAATGACTGCCACGTCTACATTCACATCTAATCTTATTTTTTAGATATATCCCATCACATCTCTTCTCTCTTTTCTCTTTTCCTCTCCTCTTGTCTTTTCCATTGCAACACAGAAATTTGAAACCTAGGCTTCATCATAGTATGTGCTCTACTCTCAAAATTATTCAATTCTCTATACCTTCGTGTCTCTTAAAACTACGATTCATCTTAATCTTAACTGTTTATAACTTTTGAATTCAACATAAATATACACTTTCTTAATATTCATAACTTACCTAGTTACTTACATCCCTAACAAAGTCATTATTATATATCCAACAACTTTTTTCTCTTCCATTTATTTGATTAGCTAATTTAATTTCTAAACCCATGATGAAAGGGAAGTAGTGTTGAAGTATATTTGTTTAAGCTTTGAGGTCATTGGTAGGTTTGATGATCAAGTCCTTGTAGGTTTCATTTTTAATTTGTATTTTAACCTAAAACGTCAAAATCATCCTGAATTAAAGTACATTATAATTAAAATTATATTTTCAAACTTTTGAAATATAAGAATCGAGTCTTAAAACTTATATAGGTGTTGAAATTTGACCCCAAAATTACATAGTTTAGAATTGGTGACAATTGTATAAATTGAAGGGTTCAATTTTTATTGTTTAAGGTTGTAGTTCTACAACTATGAAAGTTGAAGTGTTATTTAAACTCAATATTAGGAAAGTTTTAAGAGTTCTCGTTCTTACCATTAAAAGCTTGAGGATGTGATTGCAACTACCACCATAGTTTAACAATCGTTTTTGTAGTTTGTCCTTTAATTACTTTTGTGTTTGGCAACAATAATGGTTACTTAATCATGCCTATGATAAATATGAAAAAGAAGAAAATGTTGTTTTTTAAGAGGTGAATAATGCATAAGAATGAAAATTTAATCTAAAATGTCTTGGTTTTTAACCAATTTAAATATGTCTAAGACATATATATTTTTAGTTGATTGAAAAGTTTCATCAAACCCAATCAAATTTGAAATGAACATTTAGGGCTTACATAAATTTTAATAAATAAAATGGACATGAGCTAGCTAGCTTCCACCCATTATTATCATATTGTTTTTGTTGTGTTTTCTTATTAATTAATTGGAGGCTACCTACTAGAGGTTGTACTGATAAAAGAAGAAGAAGAATAGAAGAAAAGGCTGAAGTGCTTTTTTTATATTCCAAGAAATGGATTTGTGGACTAAAATATTTGACTTAAAAGGGAAAAGAAATGTCATTAATGGCCAAAGAAGACGACATAGGTTGATGACATCTAATTTCACCAGTTTGGAGGTTACAATTTTGGTCCATCAAAATAAATACTAAAATGCTAAGGTTGATGAAGATGTATTTCTCTTTTAGTATCATTATTATTATTTTAGTTTAACAAATGTGACGTTGAAAATGGAACCTCCCTCTTACACCCACATTGTTCATTTCTTATTGTATAGTTCCTTTAAGACTAATAAAAATCATTAGAAGAATAAAGATTAAATTGATTAAATATTTATGATCCATTGAAATATTGAAGGGATTCATGATATGAATGTCATAAAAGAGATTTTATTTTGGTTTGGAGTCAAATGGAAGGCAAACCCCAAAAGTCATGCATATAACCCATTAATAAATAAAGCTATAGTGTAAAAGAAAATCTTAACTGCATATAATTATATAATGTTGCTATTAAATGAACATTGCATCATTCAAAGCTATGCCAATAGAGAATAGTTTTAGGCCTCAATAATTCACATTTTATCAAAACACATCCCCACAACTTTAATAAATGTTACATTTTAAAAAAATTAATGTACAAAAAATCAGAGCACCAACCTTTAACAATCAATGAGTTGGTTTTGAATGTGGCAACTGAAATTCATTACGAGGCAAACTCAAAAAGTTTTGATCAAATATTGTCAACTCGAATATGACGTAAATAACTTCAATTAAAAAAAATCAGCAATTCAATATTTATCTTATTCCAATATTGAGTCTTTTTTCCTCATTTGCGTCAAATTATATATTTTCGCAATACTCAAACACCGATTGACTAAATATAAATGATCAACCAGAAAGATAAGAATCATATATTTACCTCATTCTTAACGTTAATCGTCGCATATCCCTCCTCTAAATAATTTACATGCCTTGTTATTGTTTTTGGAATATATTGTTGCTCACATACATAATAAAATTCAAGCTTTTGAATGGTTAGTTGGATTATGTTAGGATTTAGAGTTGAAAAAGATGTAATTTAACGGGTTGAATGATGCTAGAGGTGCACAAATTTTTTAAAATTTCAATTCCAAACAATAACTATAATAGAATCCCACAAAAATGTATAAAAAAGAGAAGGAAAAAAAGGTTAGTAATGTGTTTTTAGGGTACATGTAGGTCCAAGAACATATTAATGTTGGTAACAGTGGCCTCTCACATCTGACAATAATAAAGCAAAGTTTGGTTGCAATTGATGGGATCACAAACAGATAGGCTATATGATATCCTCTAATTTTTCTCTTTTAATCAATCAAGAGTTCTGTGGACAAATAGTTTGCCTATTTTAGCTCACACGTGTGGGGGCAAAAATAATTGAAAACATCAGAAAACTTCTCATAAATTATATATATTTCATTCAATATCTCATTCATCATTAAAATCAAATATACTATTTATTCTCCAACACAAACCAGTGATGTCTCTTTTAACAAATCTATTGCTTTTCATCATTGAATTTCTTCATAGTGGTTGAGAAGTGAAAAGATTTTCAATACATATAATAGGTACTATATGTAGATGAAATGAGTGAATGACACAATAATAAAAATACCACCCTATTAATTAAATACTTGTTAAATCTTCGAAGTGAATAGAAAACACAATATCCTAGCTCAGATATTAGTGTTGAAGAGGTTAAAAACTTTTATTTGATTCTAATAACTTCACATGCAATGTCTTGAACGATCAAGTGTGGGAGCCTCACAGACCACTTAGCAAGTCAATATCCGAGAGATTATACACCCTAGTGGAGGTTCAAGGAGCAACACCTTTCAAACCGTATTCATATCTAGCATATTTGTGTTGGGTATAATTTTGACCTAAAGCTTGAAAAAATGTGTTATATATATAAACTCTATCTCTAAAGATGTTTCTAATCTTTAATCTAAATTATAATATTTTTAATCGTACACATAATATATTTTTTTATAAAAACAACAAACAAATACTTATGATAAAGTAATGCATGAGATTGATGTGTGTTACAATCTTTCAAAGTATTATTTTTTTAAAAAATTAAAATATGGTTGAAATAAAAAAGTTCAAAATTAAAATTAATATATAGAGGAGAAAGAGAATTGAATAGATTAGGGAGAAGGAGAAAATGGGGAGTGATTGGGGACGCAAATCAGCTGTGCACCAAAATCCACGCCTATATCTTCAAACGTCACTTCTTTACACGTGGCACCCGATCTGGGACTCCTTCTATTTCCCAGCCTACAACGTTGCTGCCACCTCACTTCCCTTCTCTTTTACTAATTATTCTTCTTTTTTACTTCTTTTATTATTTTCTCAAATTTCAAATATATATCATTTAACTTAATGTGTATATATATTTAGTTTGGATATTTATCTCATATTTGAGTTGTTATACCCGAGAGGCAATTGATCATTGGAAAATTAAAAGGAAAATTGATTGAGCTAACTTTGGTAACTTGTGTTTAAGACAAAATTGCATTTTGAAATCACGAATTTCTCATGCAGAGTCAATTATAAATCTGCCAAAAGCTGTTGAAGTTGTTGCTAGATCACGTCATCTTCCAATTTTCAAAATAATTACATGGTAACGGCTACATTTTGTCAACTGGTTGTTACTAAATAAATTCTAGTGCTGAATGTTACACAAATGTCACTCCTTATATCAATAATTTAATCTTCTTTACCCTTCATTAATTAAACAACTCAAAACTAAACCCTCTTTCAAATCAAATATTTTTATCCTTCAAAATTAATTTTGAAGTATTTTTCTAAAAGAGAAAGAAAATGCAGCCAACTTTTCAAACCCACACACATTTTTATGCATGGACTTACTTTGACTAATAAGTAATGCATTTTCAAAAATGTTTTGACCAAAACGACTACTATTGTAAAGTATATGAAAGAGAAAGTAGGGGTTACATTTAATTAATTATTGTTTAGGGTCTAAATCTTTCTGATTGACCCCAAGAGTTTTCATAATCATAATAAAAAAAAAAAACAATTAATCATTATTAATGTCTCTAATTAAACTAAAATAATTAATCTTTTTTTAGAAAAAGTTATTGTTCCTTTTCGAAGTTTATAATTTGACTTTGTTAGTCTATTGGAAGCTGCATTTGCCGTTTGCTCAGGTGACATACTGTAATTAAATATATATTTCTTAAACCCTTAAATTTGGGAAAGCAATCATACCTTATTTATATTTTATTTTTACATGCATTTTAGGGACCAAACTTTATGAATTTTAGGTTTTGGTTACACGTTTTGTGAACTCGTGGGACAATCTTTATTTATTATATATCTCAAATATGTATATGTATATAAGTTGCTCCTTAATTAGTGTTTGTTCATTTTATTGTTTTTTAATTTAGTCTATGATCATTCAAAGTTCTTGTTAACAAAAAATGGTCAAACCAATGACTTAGTCTCCAAAGATTTAGTTACTATACTTCAAAATTATTATAATTTAATTATAATGTATATGTGATTGAATGGTTACAAACTAATATGATTTTATGTAGAAAGGGTCACGAGCTTTTCTTTTATCTTAAATTTTCAATTTCATTCCACATCATCTCACTAATTGTATCAAGAAAGGCTTAAAAGCAGGAGTTTGAATCCAAGTTAGAATGGAACAAGAAAGAAAACAGTAGAAGCCATGAGAAAAAAAAAATGAAATTAGAAGAGAAAAGGCTTAGCTAGGGTTATAGCTTTTTGAATCCCTTTTCTTGTAATCTTAGCTAGCTTTTGGCTGTCGTTGATTTTATATTTGATAAGATAACATTATATTATCCAACATTTTGATACAAACGTGTGACAATATTTCCTTAGATCCATTAAAAAGATGAAAGTGGGGCATATGGTTTGGGAAAAATTAATGGGTTTAGTCCATTTAAGCATAAATTAATAAGTATATACAAACTATGATCATCTCAAATGTTAATGGTTTGATCCTTCCATCCTCATTTTTAACATGATTTTAATTATAATATTTGGTTAGTCCATTGACTTTTTTTCTTCTAATGTACCTATGTTCTAAATAGGTAAAAAAAACCGTGGAATCCATATTTTGATATGTAAATTAAGTTTTGTACTTAGACTATAGAGGTAAATGAAAACTTGGAGCGTTAAATTATTAACTCGAGTTTTAAAAACAATATTATCGTATAAAGTAACTTTAAGTTAGGCTACTTTTAATAATAGCAAGTTGTTTAAGAATTGATATTGGCATTAAATTGATATGCTCATAACCGTTAGATATGTGCAACACTTCTATCATAAGTTTCTCAAAAGAAAAACAATGACTTGGGTGGAACCACCAAACGTTTTTGTTTCAATGGAATCTCTTCATGCAAAAAAAAGAAAGTTAACTTTATTAGCAACCGTTACATAAATTTAAAGTTCTATCCGTTTTCACGTTTTCATTACACATATAATTCACGAACTTGTTATAGTTAGAAATTTGTTTCAAAAGCTCCTATATTTAAATAAATATTGATGTGCAATTTCTTCACCAACTGTTGTTTATCATCTGTTCTTTTTTTTTTTTTTTTCTTGAAGAAAAATATACATAGTGATTCGTATGGGGACCAAATTTTTACGAGAAAGTAAATAAATGATACAAAATCAAGAGAAGATATAATAGATGTAAAATATTTGCGTTGAAATAAAAGAAATGAGTAATACTTACGTAAGTGATTATAATTAATATTTGCATTAGGAATGAAAGAGAGAAAGGGGAGGACGTAAGGAAAATGTAAAGAAAAGAGAGGAAGGGATGAGATGGAGACACGTGTGAATATTATGGTGGGATTTGAATGGAAGATGTCTGTCAGTGCTTCCTCTTCACACCGCAGGGATTGGACAAAAGCCGGACACCGCGGTCATCCGCCGTTACCAACTCTTTACTCTTTACTCTTTTTTCTTTTTTCCTTCTACATCTATTTATAATTTTAATCCTTTTTTTTTTTTTTTTTTAAATTATTAATTTTAACTATTGGTCTTTTTTTTTTTTTTTTTTTTTTTTTTTTTTTTTTTTTTTTTTTTTTTCTTTTTATTTTTTGTTTCGTTTAAATAGCTTTTTAGTACAAATTGCTCTTTTTTAATCTTTCCCTCTCATTGTTACAACTTTTGGTTTTGTATTTTTTATTTTAAGCTTGTCTAACCAATAATTTACTTCTAAAACTTATGTATTCAAATTGACATAGATAATAAAGAATTGAAATAATATTTAAAATATTCTCGTTAATTTAAAATTTTATACTTTAGCATGGGTATAATTTGATTGAACTCTTGTAGCAATTTTTTTATTAAACTACATTTTACTCGAACTTATTTAACTTTTTTAAAAAAAAATTAAATATTATAATAATATTACAAAAGTAAACACAAAATTTTATTTACATTTTTATCTATGCTTGAATATTGATTGATTCAACACTCACATCAACCTTTGGTTATTGAAAAATATAAATATAAGAAAAATTAGATTGTAAGTTTAGTTTCTAAATTATTGGTTTTGAATTTTATATTTTATATCTAATAGATATTTAAATATTTTGAGCATACACACACTTTTCATATACTTTTAAATGGAACTAAACAACACACAAACCTAAAAATTTATAAAATAGATTTGTAATTTACAAACGAAAGAAACCAAATTTAAACCCTAAATTTATGCTTGTGTCTCAATTCATAGTGTTTAAAGTTGAATTATAAGAGTGTTATATATATAAAAAAGAAGAAATATAGAGATGAAATGCACACAGAGACTAGACACATGTTGAATTGAGAAATCAACTTTCTTGTTTTCCTATTTGAGGCACATGTGTTGGTGGAAGAATGGTCTTATACCATCCACCAATAATGTCTATTTTCAATTGTTTCGTGATTAATTGTTAGTTATGTGTTTTTAAGATAATTTTAAAAATGGGACTCCATTCATTGTTATTAATGTGTGTTGTAATTCCAATGCAAAATTCCTAACAGCAATTTTATTCCTTGACATTTGACTATTACGTGGGATTCACCCTACTTTTTTTTACTAACCTTTCATTATTTTCATTTTTTATACTTTAGTTAGTTAACAATATATAATTATAGAGTTTGTAAACACGATAGTTAACGAAACTAGTTTGGTATTAGTGTTAATAAATAATTTTTTATTAAAAGAAAATAATAAATAATAATAATGAAGAGAGAAAGAGAGAAAGAGAGAAAGAGAGACGTTATCTTATATACAACAAGTTTGAACGGCGCGTGGGGCCCCTACTCTCGATGTGAGGTCATCAAATTACCCGGCCGTTACATTCCTGCTCACCGACTCAAACGTGGCATCCCCAAATTGGTGCACACTGTTCCCTGGACCCCACCTTTGAACGCCGAACTTCTTTTTTATTTTACCTTCTTCTTCATTGCCCTCTCTAGAGCATCACCCACACATTTACATCATTTTTTTTCTCTCAATTTATCCCATCACATTTTCAATACTTTAATTCAGTTTTCAATAGTTTAAAGTTAAAGATTATCATACTTATTAAAGAATAAAAAAATATTACTTTTTCAAGCATATATGTTTAATCAGTGTCTAGTGCAATTTGATTTGATCATTTTTTTAAAGAGAAAAAATACACAAACCTCCTATTTTATCTTTAACGAAAACAATGGTATATTACGGTCTGTTTGTTCAGGAACTTTTTTTACAAAAAATAAAACCATTTTTCATACAATGTGTTGTTTTTTGGAAAGTTCAGAGCAGAGCCAATTCTGTCTCACTCTCGCACTCACTCCTTCAACTATTGAGTTTTTGAGTGGCTTGGGTTTCAAAAGGGCTTCATCATTAGAAATATATATATAAATCAAAGAAGAAGGTGATTTTGGATATGAGTCTCATATAGCTTTTCTTACCCACTTTCCTCTTTTGGCTTTTTATAGTAAATGAAAAGCCATAAATGAAATATATAAAAGAAGCTGAGTCATTATTCAATTTAAACCCATTAGCAAAAAATAAAAAAAATAAAATAAGAGAAAAGGTTGACGTCTTTTGCTCTCCACGCAGCTTAAAACTCGCAGTGTGGCAAAATTTAGACAGTCTGTTGGACACGTCTCCAAACCTACCAATTTCTTTATATATAATATTTACTTTGTTAATAAGAAAACAAAAATACCCCCTCTCTAAATAATGTGTTACAATTATAATTAGAATTAGAATTATTTGAAGAGAGTGTTGTATAGGTAGAAGAAAAAAAAAAAACAACAAAAACTCACGAGGGATTTCAAGTGAGAGAATTTAAAAAGAAAAAAAGAAAGAAAAAAAGAGAGAGCACTAAAAATATAAAAAGAAAAAGAGAGTAATATTTAGCAATAGGGCTTATCGCATGTTTGCTTCACGCAAGCAGCTAAATGTAGGTGTTAAGGCTTTGCTCTCTCGCGTGGCTTTAAAGACTTTCTTTCTTTCTTTCTTATTTTTTATTTTCCTCTTTTAAAATAAAGTCATTTCTTCTCTTCTTTCTCCTCATTAAATTAAAATCCTCCCCCCAAAAAAATACATTTCTTTCACTTCCTCAATTTTCCACCAAACCCTAAAACCCCCTCTTCTCCTTTTTTTTTTTTTTTTTTTTTTTCCTTCTCCATTCAAAATCCACATATACTTTTATAAAAATCAAAATTCTTTTGTTATCTATCTCCTAGCATGAGTGCCAACCCTAGTACTAGCGGCGGCGGAGGGCCGGGAACTGCCAGTACCGGCGGGAGTGTCGGTGCCGGCGGAGGAGGTCCATGTGGGGCTTGCAAGTTTTTGAGAAGAAAGTGTGTTCCCGGTTGCATATTTGCTCCTTATTTTGACTCCGAGCAAGGGGCAGCTCATTTCGCAGCTGTACACAAGGTGTTTGGAGCTAGCAACGTCTCCAAGCTCCTCCTTCATATTCCCGTCCACAAACGTCTGGATGCCGTCGTCACTATTTGTTACGAGGCTCAAGCCCGCCTCCGAGACCCCGTATACGGTTGCGTTGCTCATATTTTCGCTCTTCAACAACAGGTAAACTTGAATTTTGATTCTCCATCTTGATTTGTTAAGCTGTATTCAGATTGACTGTTTATTTATTATATCTTGTCTCTTCTTTCTTTCTTATTTTGCATAATAAATACTAATTAATGGAAATAAATAATTCTGTTTGTCTTGTAATATTTCTTTTATGGAAATTTACTTGTTTCAAACAAAGGCTAGTTTTTGAAGCTATTTCAGAAGTGGGAAATTGAGATTTTTTAATTTTATTTTAAAAATGGGGGTTGTTTGTTTCAGTTTGGAAAACCCAAAAAAGGCAACTAAAAGAAATGGGGTTTTAGAGATATAGGGCTGTTATACCCTTAAATACTAGGGTACACTACCCTTAAATGGGTAGGAAAAGCTAGTAATTAAATTTAATTAGGGTGGCAGTTTAACTTTATTTTTCTTTTACCCTACTGAGTTTACTCAAAATCTAGAGATATCAGTCATTTGTTGATTATTATCAAATCATTTCTTCGGCGGTTACTGCGGTATTATTCCCTAATCAAAGTGATCTGTCTTCTTTTTTTGAGTGTTTTGGGGGTTTTTATTCCTTGTTTTATTATTTTTATTTGCAGTTATTAGGGAATTGGTCGGTCTATAGGCTTAAAGTTAAGCCCTTTCATTACAGAGACAATACTCATTTCCTACGTTTCCCCAATTTTTAGCTTCCTGTCAGTGTATCTTCTCAAAAACAAAAATAACACACAATATATATCAATTGAATTTGTAATACCTTCTTACATATATATACATATATATTTTTAATTTTGTCTATTTTCCCCTTTCAAAACTACTTTCTTTAGTATTTAAATTTGATTTGGTAAAAAAATACATAACAAATTAAGAAATTTTAGGATGCAACAAGTATTTGTTAACTTAATGTTCAAAAACTAAAAGAAAAAAAAGAAGAGAATTACCAAATGTGGTCATAATGTTTTGTTTTCTTAAATATGTAATGCTTTATTTGGGAAACTTTTCATTACACACGCAGGATTTTAATTAATCTGTTCTCTACATTTAAACTAAAAACCTAAAATTTTAACATTTAAAAAAAAATGGATAAGATTTTAAAAATATTATTAACAAATGGGAAAACAAAGAATTTGAATAATTTTGAAGAATATAAAACTAAAAGTGAAAATTTTATTAATTAGGAGCTAAGTTTTTCTTAGTTAAAATTTTCAGTACAAGTTTGATGGTAAAGAAAACATAAATGCGTGAAAGTGAATGAAGCTTATGGACTACAGTTTTAAACTTAAGGTAATTTACTTATGATTTAACTTGATCATATTAGAACATATTCGTCTTGATTGCTACATTTATTTTTAAAGAAACCTTAGCTTGTAAAAAAAAAACCAGTATTGGAGTTGTAAGGAACTCTTATATCCAAATACCTTGTAATATTCCAATTCTATTTTCTAAAGAAATATGTTATCTTCCCTGTTTTTTGAAAAATGTTTGATGTATATTTCGGAGTATAATACTTATTTTGTTTTTTTTACCGAATATGTATACTGCACATTTGCAAATACCTACTACGTAAATGTCTGTGTACTGTGTATTAACAGTATGGTTGGTAATTTACTTATTTTATAAAATAATACCCCAAAAAAATAATTCTATAGTTGAAAATTTGTTTACCTCAACCAGATTTTTACTCATCACTTTTTTATTTGTTGTGTAATCTTTTGAAGTAGTTTGAAATTGAATTAGAAGGTTAATAATAATAATAGAATATATATATGTGTGAAATTCAAAACATTGGCAGGTGGTGAGTTTACAAGCCGAGCTGACGTACCTTCAAGCCCATCTAGCAACACTGGAGCTCCCGTCGCCGCCGAACCCACCTCCACCACCTCCCCCGCCAAGTTTTCCGGCGCAACCACCGCTTTCCATCTCTGACCTGCCATCGGCTTCCTCCCTGCCGGCCACTTATGACTTGTCATCTCTCTTCGACCCAATGGCTCAGCCTGCATGGGCCATGCAACAGCAACGGCTAGACCACCGCCAGTTCGCCGGCGGAGGTGGTGGTTCATCCACGGCGCCTGGAGAGGGCGATCTCCAAGCCCTTGCACGCGAACTCCTCCTTAGACACGGCGCTCCGCCGTGCTCCGACGCCTCGTCGCCGCAATCGCTCTCCAAATGAAACTTTTTTTTTATATAACTTAAATTCTTGCCTCTTTGATTCCTCTTTTGTCAAAATTTTACTGGAAAATTGAAGGGTGCTAGAATTTGTTTTTTTTTTTTTTTACAAAGAAAATTGATTGGAGTTAAAAGGCAAGAAAAAGAAAGAAATATATTAAAAAAATGTTAATCTTTCATTAATTTTTTAAACTTTATTCTACATGTTTAAAGTAATTAGAAACAGAGAACACAGATTAGTTGAAACTAATTTTTTTTTATGAAACTATTTTTTCTATTCAAAATTTAAGATTAGACCATTGTTTTTGTTCTATTTTCTCTCTTTTCTAAACATGTTCTATTTTCAATCATTGTTAGTTGGTTGGTGAATCACCCATAAAAAGTTTGTCTAATATATATATATAATGATCAATGATGATTGTATTACAATATTATAGGTCGTACTCTTAACTCTTACAACCGATGATATTGAGGAATTTGGTCATACGAACTATTGATACTTATGTTCACACTTTAGGACTTATGAAATTAATTTTTTCGTATTTAAATCCTTTTTGGCACTTAAAATTCTATTTGTGAAGCATTTGGAAATTCACTCTAAAAGTTAGTTCAAATAACCATATTTCTCAAAGTCTCCAATTAGCCTAAGTTAAACAATATTTTAAAACTTTCAATTTGCTACAAAATTTACTAATTGCTACAATTTTTCCTATTCAAAATTTATCACTTTTTATTCTTTGCTACAATATTTACTATTTTCCTTATTAAACTAAAACAGTCTACCCACCAAACACATACTTCTTTTAAAGGATACATGAATTAGGTACATCTGGACATCTCTACTAGGTGGATACTCGCTTAGCACCATCATCATTCATGCTTCATAAGCATGAATATCAAGAAAAAAGGTATAGGAAGTAAGGAATGTCCAAAGAAAATGGCTAGAGAATAGCCCAACATACCCATAAAAAGTTATACAAAAGCCTTAATGTTTAATGCAATAGTACTAGCAACATAATCAGAGAATAGTTTAGCTCTACTACTCTAAAGGCCGTGAGTGCTCTCCGTTCTAACCTTGCTATTGAAGATTCTATTATTTCTTTCAAGTCAAATAGCCCAAAGGAAAACCACAACGGTATTAAATAGGATGGATCCAATCTAAAAGAATCTACATCCCAAACATAAACTAGTTTAATCAAACTTATAATAATTTAGATTAAAATAATTCACTCTTGGTCTCAAATACCGTTAAATGTTTGAAGGTAAAAGAAGTATGCTATCCGTTTCCTTTCTGTTGAGCCAAGCCCTATCCTGAACTGAGCTTGGGCTACTTTTATTCATTTGTAATATTTGGGCCTTTGCCCTTTGACTCTATCTGCTCTAGACATATTCTTAAAAACAGAACTTTTAGGGCTGTAAAAAAGATAGCAAATTATGACTTTTACTATGAGAAAATAGCAAAATTAAATTTAAATTGTTCAAAATAGCAGAACATAAAAATTAGCAAAATAAATAAATTGAACAATCCCTCAAATGCCTCTAACCAATATGTAAAATACAATTGTTCACGTAAACTAAACCTCAGTAACTGAAATAACATATATACTACGTAAAAATTTCCCTCCAAAAACATAAATGTTAGAAAAGTTATTATTACTAGAAAGCTCAAAATTTAAAATCTTTACAAGTGATCATTTTTTTCCTTCGATTTCGGCCACTTACTTCCTTCTTTCATTCGAAACCCTAGAAAGAGTTTGAAAACCATTTGAAACCATCAATTCATCAAAGAATTCAAAAGGGGAGCATTGTTGATATTATAATAAAGATAAAATCATGAAATTATACCATAGAATTCAAAACTTGTATACATCAGTGAGTTCTTCAAGTTTTTCATACATTCGAGATTCATTTTTGAGCTCTTCTCATCTCTTGTTTGCAAGAAAAAATTTATCTCTATCATTGTGTTTGTCTCTAACCGGCTGCCCTCTCTTTCAATCTCCTTCTTTTCTTTTCTCTAATAAAACCTAAAATATGAAGTTTCAAATAATTGCAAAAATGCCATTGAGGCATAATTAAATTATAATATTTAAATTCAAATTGTTATTAAAAATATATATTAAAATTCAAATTCAAATTGTTATTAAAAATATATCTTATGTATTATTTAATAAATTGTTAATAAATGGTTTAAAATATAAAAAAATTAAATTTAAATTAGTGATTGCCATTATTTTAGGGATTAGATTGAGAAATGGTTGAAAATCCCCCAATTTTTAGGGGAAATATTTATTAAACATAAGTTTTATGAATTAAATAAATAAATGTTAATTAATTTGATTTAAATACTAAAATCCGAAAATTAGTTATGAATTATAGGCATATATTTAGGAGATATTGGGAAAATCTTGCTAATCCCGAAAATATCATAAATTAGTTAATATTTTTCAAAAATGATTGCAGTTTGCAAATACATTATATATGTGACTGTATGGTATTTGGTCTCATTATTTGTATCATGCATACACCATATCTGTAAAACATGTATTATCCTACATAAAAAGGTATAAACACATATTATACTTGTTGATTTAGACATGTGAAACAAGGATGATTGGAAATAAAACGCCACAAACAAAATAAAACGTCTAATTAAAATAAATATGAATATTAACGTAATTAAAAAACACAAGGTAAAAAAATAATTATTCGATACAAGAGGCACAATAAATTAATTTTTTTAATAAAAATCAACCAAAATAAGTGTATAATCATTAATTAGCGCGATTGGAGGATGAAATATAATGACTCCGGAATGGTTGAAATTTTCATTACCATTTTTTATATTAACCATACGTACTATTTATTATCTAATAATTTTTTAAAAATAATTTGAAAAATAAATAATAAGAAAAATATTGAATCAGTGATTGTCATTATTTTAGGGATTAGATTTAATAATATTTGAATTCAAAATATTATGAAATCTAATGAATAAGGAACGGTTGAAAATCTTCAACAATTTTTTAGGGAAATCTTTATTAAACATCTTTTATGAATTAAATAAATAAATGTTAATTAATTTAATTTAAATACAAAAAATTCAAAATTTTATTATGAATTATAGGCATATATTTAGGGGATATTGGAAAAATCTTGCCAATCTCGAAAATATCATAGTTAATATTTTCCAAAATTGATTGTAGTTTGCAAATACACTATATGTGATATTTGGCCGCATTAAGCAAAGGTTATGAAACGTACCTTGAAGGAATAATATTATCAATGATTTTATGGTGTGAATTAAATAGTGTGTAGTAAATAGATATTATTAAAAATAATTTGTTAAGCATTTGATTTGAAGTGTACAAACTCGATAATCTGTTATAAATTGAAGGTATGAATATAGCATATATTGGTTAAATGAGATCAATATGAAACATAAATATCTATTTAATATGATTACAAAATTGAATGATATGCAAACACAAATACACTATAACTGGAAAAAAATTAGTTGCAGATTATCCAGGGGTAAAATCGGTTGAAAATTTGGAACAAAAAAAAAAAAATCTCAAATTGTACTATATTATTTTGAAATTTTAACGGTTATCTCAAACTTTTATATATATATTTTAAATTTTTGCATAATAAGTTATATATTTGATATTTTAAAGTTAATAAGATGGAGTTGATTGAGCCACTAGATTTTCAAAATCAACAATTCCAAAAGCCTCACACACAATTATGGAACCGACCTGCTTCTTAACGAAGTGTACAATAGTACTGTGCAACCCTATTACAAGTATACAGAGATAATACAGAAAAGAGACATGACACCAACCTACTCGCAAAATTCCAATCGTGGAGACAACTACATCCTACTCCAGTAAAACCTTCAGGCAATTATTAATTAAGATCATCACCCTTTCTCACATCAGACTCAACCACTAAAGAAAGCAGAGCGAGGTAACCTTAAAATAGGAAAGAAAAGCTAAACCGTGGTCAATGTTAGTTTGATAAACCACTCACGGTGAATCTTCGTGAGCTCCACCCTTGAGAGACGACCAAGTAGAGTCGTGGCATGTGTGTTGGGATTGATATAAAGCTCTCCACTCACATAGTGACTGACATATGTATTTATTATTCCTTATACATGCTACAAAACAAAAACAATGGGCCTTTCCTTTTTGCCCACTTCCATTATTATGTTATTGAAAACAGACAAAATTCTAAATTAAGAGCCGTAGGACTTTAAACCTCTCTTCTACTTACATAAACTGTTTCTTTTCACAATTTCTCTTATAGAAAAATTTCACTTCTCTTAGTTATGTTCAATCTTACATCTTCCTTATTCCCTACCTTCTTCCATAGGAATATTTCCTCAAAACCCTTCTTCCAAAAATCCCTAAACAACCAAAAGTTACCATCTTTCACCACTTTTAACCACTTCCAGCTCCTCTTCAACCTCCTCGACTCCGATGGTGACGGCAAGATCTCGACGAAAGAGCTCAGTCAATTTCTCTATCGTTTAGGTTATAAAAAGCTGAAAGCTACAATGGAAGCTGAAGAAATGGTGAAGGAAATGGATTCAGACCGTGATGGATTCATTGAAATGGATGAATTTTTAGAGTGAGTATGACTTACGTATTAGTTTAAGCACTTTTTATAAAACGTGCTTCAACTTTTGATCTAAAATAGACCATTTAAATACTAGTTTGATTCCATTTTAATCTTTATACTTTCAAATTTGGTTCTTTTTTTTTTTCTTCTTTTGACTGTACTCGTATATTTTGGAAAATTTAGAGAGACGATTGGGTTAGGCGTAACGGATGGTAAACACAGTCTTGGTTTTTAATTTTGACGACGAAACGTTTTAATATAGGGTTTTGCAGAAGGGGGAGGAAGAAGAAGAAATACTTAGGGAAGCTTTTCTGATATTTGATGGTGATAAGAATGGATTGATTTGTGCTGAGGAATTAAAGAGAACATTGAGCAAATTTGGATGGAAAAAATGTGACCTCAAACAATGTAAAAAGATGATTGAAGGAGTTGATCATGATGGCGATGGCTTTGTGAATTTTCAAGACTTTCGGCTCATGATGACACAAAAAAGATAAATCATAATATATAGAGAGATTATTAGCTGTAATTTTATATTTGATTTATCTCTAAGAAATGTAATGTCGTCTTTGATTAATGCTTATGATTATGACTTGTAATAATATATCTTCTTTTTCTTTTCTTTTTTTAAAATTGTAATGGGTTTGAATTTTTCAATTGATTAAATTACAAAATTTATTCATGTTACAGAGTACGTATTTGTACTTAGCAACATTTTTAATTCAGTCTTTAGACTTTTGGGTTTTTGCACGTATTTAATTCTTATAATTTATACAAGTTTTCTAATATGGATCTCTAACCTTTCTTCTTAAAAATAAAAATCTTCTATTTATTTTGTCTTTATACTCCCAATTTTTATTTTTATTTTTTATTGTTGTTCTTTATGCACTATTTAAATATCATGTCAAGTGCCACATATAATTTAAATATAAATAATCCTTAAGTTATTTAACTTTTTTGAATATATCTTCAATGGGCCTAGTGGATTCAACAGGCCCATCTTCAAATTGAATAAAAATCAATTGAGCCATCTAAAGTCCAAATTCATAGTGCAATGCATTTATGAGTTATGGAGTCCATTGAGATTTTAGTATAAGTTGAAGCGAAGGTCATGTGAGTTTTGATCAACCTAACTTCACTTTAGGTATCGGAAATTAAAATTTTAAAAACACATCTTTTATTTACGTATTAAATAATTAAATAATGTTAGGATATGCCAAATTTAAAGGCTATCTTTTAATTTTTTTCTTAGACTACCTTGAAAATAAAAGGTTTTCTTTTCCCCTTTGCTCTTCCTTGAAGTTTTAAAATCAAAATAATATATTAGAAAAAAAAACAGTACAAGGGAAAATGAAAATGAAAATATATAGATATAGTGGGAATAAATTTCAAGATTAAATACCAACTAATATATTTATTTAAACCTAAGAGTAAGAACCTATAGAAATTGAAACTCGTGAGTGTTGAAAGAAAGAGTATCAATAATAAGTAATTATAAGCAAAGGTTTAAGAAAAATTATGCAAACATATATTGAATAGATTGGAACTCAATTAGAATATGTTTTTGTTAATGCCATGAGTCAGCATTACATATATATATATATATATATATATTATGTCTACACATTGGAACTCAATTATTATTCTGCCATCTCTTTTGTTAACTTAACCTGAGCTTGCCTAATTAATTACTTTTAAATTATACAAATGTTTTAATTAGAAGTTTGCTTTAGATAATGGGGACTTTCCCAATAGATAGGAACTCAACTCAACATATATTTATATTATTACGATACTCTGATCTATTGGCCTTATCAACTATTTATATATCAATTTTGCCCTTTTTATCTTTCGTTTCTTATATAATATATGAGTGGTAGTTGAGGTGGAAAGAAAGAAAGAAAAAAAAAATTAAAAGAGCTAGGTAGCTTCCATGCTTCATATCTAATCGGAATTAAAGTGATTTGTTTTTTCTTTCATTTGTTTATAAAGAACATCTTATATGTTTGGTTAATTAAACATTTACATTCACATCCAACATTTGTCACAAACGATATAATGTTAGTAATTAATGTCAATAATGTTTTACTCGTGATACTTTTTGAATGTCATTGAATTACACATATTGACACTTATTTATAGTATGTTATTGAAATTGATAGATCGTAGTGTTATTCCAACGTCAATATAAATAATACATTTTCATGAAAATGCTTAAAGTGATATATAATTATTTGTTTAATACTATCATTACACCTATATATATTCTCCAATATTGACACAAATTAAAATACACAAAATCATAAATATGGATTTTAATACAACCAAACTAGTACCCAAATTAAAATTTGCTAAGTTATTTACAAAGAAACTAAATACAACTAAGCATTGTAAAAAAAAAGTGTTAAAAAGACAGTCCCATACAAAATACTTTTCTTTTGAAGAACTAAATTTGAAAATTGAATCAAATTTCGAAAGAATAATAGTAAAATGTATAAAAAAAAACAATTTTTTTAAAAAAATTGTGCATATAGCAAAATCTAACTCCCTTATTAAGTTGTTAGAGATATATACACTCTTGAGTTTGACTTTGTAAATATTTTTACATTCTACTCTATTTATAAAATTTTGGGTCCGATAAAAAATACTACTATATTATTTTTAACTTTAATTAAGACCATGCTTCTTTTTTTTTTTTATAGAAAAGGATACTCATCATCCCCAATAATTATATTCAAAATAGAATCCGAGGAAATAGTTTAAGTTTACAGTAAGGCTAGAGATAAGCCAAGACTATAAACCATACAAAAAACTAGCATAAACACTATACTAGCAAAAAACACTAAGGTGTTCTGCAATTATAGAAACTGAGTAATTCTTGAAAAGCTTGGTTTTGGTAGACCATTGGCATGTGAGATTGCAAATGTTTTCCCAAAGGTATGTATATGAGTGTGATAAGTTGTTGAATAGCCTGTTGTTTCTTTCCAACCAAATGGACCAAGTGATGGCAATCAGCAGATTGAAGATAATCACCCCTCTTTGTGTCTTTATGTTGATTGAGCAGATCATGCTTATAAGTGCGGTGAGGTAATCATCAATGAGATCCAAGTTTAATTGGTTTTTGGCCATATTCCAAATGTTTATGGTATATGGACAGTGGAGGAATATGCGGTCGGTTGTTTCATTGCTTTTCTTACAAAGTACGCACCAATTTGGGTTGAGACAAAGATTTTCTAGTCTTTTTGAATCTTTTCCATCGTTAAAAAATCATTGTATGCAGCTGTCCATACGAAGAATTTGCATTTCTTTAGAACTTAGATTTCCATAATTAAGACCATCCTTCTTAGACTTAAAACAATTTGAGATTGATTACTTTTTTAGTTTCTTTTTCAAGTAGAACAATTAAGTGGGGAATTTGAACCCAAAAGATCACTTTTAATTTATATTAATAATTTATAATTAACAGCCTATATAAATAAATTTCCTCATTTTCTTATTGTCATTTAAACACAAAATTTAGTTTTATTTATTTATTTGTCTAAGAAGAGGTAAAACCAATAACTTTAAATGTATTATGATCAAAGGAAATCAAGAGAAATTAACTAATTAACAAAAAAGAAAGAAAGAAAGAAAGAAAAGAAAAGAAAATGAGATAAAATGGAATTTGTGAGGTGTTTCTCATAACTCTTCTACTTTACTGATAGAGATTAAAACCCAACACATTTTTTAATAAATCAACCCAAGTTCTAAAGTTAAAAGAAGAAAACTTCTCTGAAAATCAAACAATATATATGTATATATACAGTGTAATATAATAATGAATGGAATTTTTAAAAGGTGGATAAAAATTATTTAATTAGATGGAAAACAAAGATGAAAGGATCTAAGAGAGAGGTACTTAAGTAGTTGACACCTAATTAATTAGCAAATTAGTGGAGCCAACAAGGTTTGTTAATTAGAATATATTAAAGAATTAAGGAATAAATAATTGTGAAAAAATAAATATCCAAACACATGGCACACCAGGAAGTTAGTCGGCTATCTATTATACTCTAAACAAATTCACTCCTAATATAATGCTCTTTCAATCACCTTTATTTCTTAATATGTATATAATAATATGATTAAAGGGCTTTAAGCCTTGGACTTTCTCTCCATCAATCATCTGAGTTGTTCATGAATTGGATTAGGTTACCACCATTTTTTTTTTTATAAACTTAACCTAATTATATATATGTCTATATATCCAAACTCTCAATTATGAAATATTAGAGTTAGGTATATAGATAAGGAATTTACTTAAATAACTTATAACGTTTTTCTATCCTAAATTTTTTATATATATTCAAATTGTCTCATATAGATATGACTACCAATGGAGATATATACACACATACATATAACAATAAATCAATACCATTAGTTAATCCAACCATAAATTAGTTTTCTAGTCTTTTATATCCAAGTTCAAGTATTGCTTCTTACATTTATTTACAAAGTTGTTTAAATATGAAATACTCTAAGTTTATAACTTTAAAAGTTAAAGAGAATAAAAGAACACAAACCTTGAAGATTCATATAGGATTGAATTTATAATTTATCCTCTTATTATTATTATTATTATTTTGAAGTTCTTTCACCCCTTTGCATGCCATAGCACTTCCCCCCGTCAATACTGCTTAGTTATAACCTAAAATTCTATTTATTTCTATTTTTGTTTGTGCAAACTAAGGACTTTGTAAATGTTTGAATAAATATAATAATGTTTTATTAGTATGAAAAAAAAGGGTTTAGTAACAATTGTGAGGGTGTTTTAAAGTATTCTAAATTGGAGAAAGAGACGAGACATGGATGTTAAGTAGAAAATAACAGAAGAACAAAAACAGTGAAAGCTAATAAGGAAAAAATAAAATGAGAAATAGAATCATAATATAAAAAGAAAAGGTAAGAAGAGTGTTTGTGTGTTGTAAGTGGGCATTTGTGAGAACATGCAACCTTATGCAAGATTCGAAGAAAATTAGGTGCCTCTCACATGGTGTTTCTCTCTTTTTTAATGGTATATTTCTTATTTTATTTCTAAATTAAACTGTATACTATAATATATTAATTAGTTTAAGATAATGGGGTTTCGATTTGTTTAATGAGGAAGGGGAGTTGTCAATAAAAAGCATCAAAAACCATCTTTAATTCCTCAATAGTTACAACTTTCAACTCTTCATTTCTCCCATTTAATAATCTCTGCACTTTCCCTTACTTAACTCATTTTCCTTTTTCTCTGTCCAAAGCATTTCCTTCTCTCTTACACAATAATTTAATCAATATGTAGATTAAATTCTCATAAATTAAATCATCTATAATAACTAGAAGGTTGTGTCCACTACAAACTCGTCAAATATAGCACCCTTAAAAAGCTTGAATGCTAATGAAATTTACAGCAAAGTTTTATTTGATATGCATAATATAATAGGATAGCATTCAGAAATTTTCTATCCCAATTAATGATATCAAAAATACAAAATAGTACTATATATATATATTTCCTTCTTCTAGAGTAGTTTGCGAAATAGTGATTTTAGAATGCACAATAATATAGTTTTTATAACCTTATTCAATCACCATTTAAAAAGGTTAAACTTGTTTTGGTTGAAGTTTTTTTTTATATCTATTTAATAAAAATGAAACTAAGTGGATGAAAGCATATAACATTTCAAAATTTAAGAACCAAATTAATGGTTTTTTTTTATAATTTATGTAGTAAAATTATGAATCACATCGTTTCAACCAGCTTCAATAATTCGTTCCTAATTTAAAAAGTAGACTACAATCTCCATATTATAGAGAGCTAAATTTGATTAAAATGTGGTAAGAAAAACCAGCACACACACACCTCTTGCAAAATAATGGTGATGGTTGGTTGTTGTCCCCCGGCGGAGTGGCAGCGGCTGTCAGCGCCACCCACGGCGTGTCCGTACAACTTGCGGCGGCCGAAGCCTCATCTTTCTTCCCTTTACACCCACACCCTCCGGTACGCCACTCACCCTACACCCACCTTCTTCAGCCATTCTCATTTTCTTCTTGTTTTTTTTTCTTCCTTTTTATATCAATATATTTCATTTCCACATTTCACATTTATTATTTGATCCCAAAAAGAAAGAAAGAGAGAAAAAACTCCCATTATTATTATTTGATATTTCCAGTCTCCAACACAAAACAAAGACAGTGCTTTCTTTGTTTAATAAACAAAAAGAGGCAACACATATATATATATTGTAAAGGGGTTTGTCGTCTATGGAAATAAGACCATCTATATATATGGTTTGTTTGTGCATTATTATATTATATTATATATATATATGTATACAGACACACATACATACGTATGTGTATCTTTTTAAAGATTGATGGTTCTTTCAGGTTTTATATCTTATATAATTGGGTTTTGTTTTGGTTTAAAACATCAATTGCTACAATCTACATTCGTCTACTGTGGCTAAAGTACTGATATATAATCAAAAAATCTATTGTAAAACATCAACTTAAGTTTATAAATTTAGTTTGAACGATTTAAAATTGGATTAATTAAAACATCGAGCTAGTAGATAGTTGCAAAATTCAGATACAATGGTTGAGTGGAAATGCTTACATGACTGTCCAAACTAAATTTGCAAATTTTGAAAGGGCTATTTGTTTATTTATTTATTTATTGTATCATCCATACGTTATATAGTGTCCCAAAGAAGCCGAAAAAGAAAGGATTAGCTTGGAAATGTATTTATTATATACTATATGATAATAATGGAGCCAACATGTCCTATCACAAGTTAGCAAATATGATCTCAAGTTGGACCAATTTAACCTAATTCTTTTGACCAGCCACTTCTTTTAACATTACATGTTTTCTGTCTTTTGCTACATCATTTAAACTTGCTTCTAATTTCTTAAGTTTCGAAGAGATGTTCATGTTTGTATATCAAATAGCTAAATGGTACAAAATGAAACGTCTTTTAATTTTCATTTAGTGAATTAGATTTAATATATTCTAAAAATAACAATAACAATATATAATAAAATACATTAACTGGTAACTTCTATATTTAACACCATCTTCGAAGCAAAGAAGGAACGAACTTTTTATTAGTGAGGAAGTTACAAAATATAGAATATAGAATGATGTTGATGTGTTGCTATTACTTCCCTCACAATTTGATTGCAATATCGACTGCCTCTTTATTGAAACATCAAAATAATTGTAATTTTTTTTTTTAAAGAAGAAAAAGAAATTGTAGGGAAGGAAAAAAGAAGGAATAAAAAGAGGGGGGAAAGTTGGGATATTTTAGTTATGGGAAATTGAAATGGTAAGAGATGGACACAGTTCCCTTAGAATCCGGGGAGCAATATCTGTACTTTGAATTTAAAGCAATCAGAAGAAATGACACCAAAAATATATATATATAAAAGAAAAAACCATCATCATATCATCAATTCCCTTTGGGGACTACTTCACGTGTGCTGTGAATTGAATGTGCAACAAAATCCAATCAATCTCATCTCTCTCTCTCTATATTAAAAAAAGATACCATCTTCATAACTCTCTATTCAAAATTCTACCATTGAAGGTCTACACGTATATATATATCACATCATTATTCTTTAAAACCCAAAATTGGTTATTCACAAAGTTGTTCATTAGTTTTTAATATCAAATCTATGTGTATTCTTATGTCATATCATATTACATATGAAGCTCAAATCCCATATTTTATTAAAAATAAATGAAGTTGTATATGACTTAATAGCTATATAAACTTAAATAGACATGCACCATTTAAAAAAAAAACATGTTAAAAATTCCACCTTGAGAAGGTGAGGAAACTTCACAACCCTTATTTATATTCAGTTGAGTTGTCTTAAGTTCCATTTTTTTTTTTTTTTTTTTTTTAAATTTGGTTTCTATCAAGTCATTAAACTATATATAAGATATGTCTAATAAATCAAGAAGTTTTTAAACTTTTAATGTGTACCCAAATGAGTTTCTGACATATTTTTTAAAAAATAATTTTTTTGTTTAATTAGTAATCAACAAAGCTACTTAAGAACCACGAAGCATGTAATTTGAATCCTTACTCCTAATTGTTGTATTGATTAAGAAAAATTATATCATATACTATTCTAATCTTTTAATTTCATGTATAGTAGGTAGGTAAATTTTACACTGTTGATCTATCAATAACCATATAAACACAAAATTAGAAATTTAGAATGGATCGAGCACAAAACTAACAAATCAGTGCATTATTATAAGTTATTGTACTTTTAGAACAAGGTGAGCCTTGGTCCTCTTTTCTGCTTTTCAATGGAAACAAAACTTTAAAATCTTATCCAAATTAATATATATTTTTTCCAACTAATACAAAATTGCTAAACTTCTATGTCATGACCAAAATCAATATATCATGTGACATTGAAATTCATTTGTTCGATTCACAAAATAACTTAAATCACTTTTAACTTTTGTCGTTCTTCAATGATGACAAAATCATATATCTATAGTAAACTTCCATTAAAGTTTAATTATGACACCAAAATTAGAATTAATAATATTAAAATCATACAAAGACTAAAATTATATTGACCTTCACTAAATAATTCTCTCCAAGTTGTTAATAAAGAGTAGTATCAGAGCATAGAACTTTGGAGTTTCTGAAGAATTGTTAAAATATTTAAGAGAGAAAAAAAAAACATAAAAAGTAAACCTAAACAATGAAGATATGTAAGACAAAAATTACCTTGTTCATTAAATAATAAGAAAATATGATAAAACAAATTTTTTAAGCTTAAAAATATGATCAACTACTCGTTTGTCGATGTAGTTATATAGTCGTTTCTTACACACTTATTTATTAATATCATTAATATTCATCTATCCCCTCTCTTCTTTTCATTGGTTCGAATTCATTAGAGTTTGATTCAATTATTATTATTTTAAATTTTGTATCTCATTCTGTGAGATTTTAAGTTATGACGTATATATATATGTTTTCACATACTTTAATTGTTTTAAATATTCATTTTATTATTTAACCATACATATTTTTTTGGCATCCATCACATAGAATTTTGTATTTAGAACAATTCTATTTTTTCATGTGCATAGTGTCATTTTCTTTCTTCTGTTTATCAAATATGCATACAACAAATGATTAGTTTGGGTAAAAGATTTGAGTTTATAACTTAAAAAGAATGAAAACAACAATAAATAAATTTTGAAAAACGATAGCTAAGTACAAAATTTAAAAATTAAAACAAAAGGATGAATACAAGACAACAATTAGTGTTATTGATGGTTGTTTTAAAACTTTACCGTTTTAATTAAGTTTTGAAAATTTTGAAAATGGGTTTTTTATAATTGATTTTGCACATCATCTACAATGATATCAATATATAGGTAAAATGAGAAAAGGTGAATGTCTTTTCATGAAAACAATTTGAATAGAAAGTAATGAGTGTTGTGTTAGACATATTAAGAGAGAAAGAAGAAGAAATGCATATAAGAGCAGATGAGAAGCATGGTTTGGAAACGTAAGATTTGAGTGTGCTTTAAAGGGTTTGAAAGAATGAGTTTGAAGAGAAGATAAAAGTGAAGGGAAGTGGGTAAGTGAAGAAAGAAAAATAAGAGAGAAATATGAAATTATGCATATAACGTTTGATGTTTGCGTTAGAGAAAGAGAAAGAGAAAGAGAAACGAGGGGGCCCACAGCACCGCCCATGCGCACGCTGTCTTACCAAAACCAAACCCAAAACCCCCCATCATCATCATTATCATCACCCATCCATCCATCCATCCATCCATCCATCCATCCATTCCCTTACACCTAATCTCTTCTCCTTCCTTTTATTATTATAACCATTTTCATTTTCATTTAACCCTTTTCCTTTCTTCTCTATTAATCCTTCCTTTCCTTGGATCTATATTCAATTCTTCATCTTTCTTATACATATTTATATTTTTTTCTTGGGATGAAATTGCAAAATAATATATTTGTTTATAATTTTTCTTCTTCACTATCAGTATATCAACCAAAACAAAACAAGCTAGTTGTGATTTGAAATATTTTTTTATATTTTTTTTCTTCAACTCTATTCACTTATTTCTATATACATCCTATAATCATTGCACAACAAAAAAAAAATTAAAGAATCCAAATTAAAAGAAAAGGTTGAAAGAATAATTTACTCCGGTAACAAATTATGGTATGGCCAGTTGAGATATATATGCCATTCTGCGTCCAATAATCTCAAATAAATGATGTAAGGTTTTTTTAAAAAAAGAAAACAATAGTAAAAGTAAAAGTATGAGTTATATTTGTTTCTAAACTTTGGAAGGGATATATATATAGTCCTCTCTGTCTCACTCTCTCCCTCGTCCCCATTAGGTTCCTCTTCATTCTTAATTTCCCTTACTACGAACCCAAACCCTTAACCCCAAAAACTCCTAATTCTTCTTCATATATCTATGGCTACCCACAAGCTTATGGAACAATATTTCATCATTTTATTTTGCTAATTCTTCAATTTTGAATATAATCCTCGCCCCATATATCTCTCTCTCTCTTTTTCCTCAACACAATCAATACAAAAACCAAAACCCACTTCCAAAGATTTTCAAACCAAATTTTGTAAAACACAAATCTCATTCCTTCTCATCAAAATTTTCAAAATGGATGGAATTACACCCCACAATCGCCCTCTTCCTCCTCCTTTCCTCTCCAAAGATCTCCATCTCCACCATGGATTATTCCACGCTCACCACCAAAACTCCGACGACGACCATACCCCCGGACCTAAGAGAGACAGGGACTCCGACGACAACCCCACTATGGACGACGACACCAAAGAATTATCCAACTCTTCTTCTCGTCGCCCACGTGGCCGACCAGCCGGTTCCAAAAACAAGCCAAAGCCACCTATTATTATCACTAGAGATAGCGCCAACGCCCTCAGATCTCATCTCATCGAAATCTCCACCGCCTCCGACATCGTCGATTCCCTCGCCACCTTCGCACGCCGTCGCCAGCGGGGTGTTTGTATTCTTAGCGCCACTGGAACCGTCGCCAACGTCACTCTCCGCCAGCCCTCTTCCCCCGGCGCTGTCATCACCTTACCTGGCAGATTTGAAATTCTCTCCCTCTCAGGCTCTTTCCTCCCACCCCCGGCTCCCCCAGCAGCCTCCGGTCTTACCGTTTACTTGGCTGGCGGGCAGGGGCAGGTAGTCGGTGGGAATGTTATCGGCCCACTTTCGGCATCTGGACCGGTGATTATCATGGCCGCTTCTTTTGGTAATGCTGCGTATGAGCGGCTACCTATTGATGATGAGGATGAAACTTCACCGGCGGCGGATCAGATGGCGGGACAACAGGCGGCTGCAGCACCACCGCCGCCCCAATTGTTGGGGGATCCTAATGGGGGATTGTTTCATGGTATGGCGCAGAATGTTGTGAATTCTTCATGTCAATTGCCGGGGGAAGCAGCGGCGGCGTTTTGGGGAGGAGGTCGGCCACCGTATTGAAAGTACAATCTTTTGGGGTTTGATGAGTTTTTTTTTTTTTTTTTTTTGTTCATCTCAGCTTTAATTTTTATCTTCAACTCTTTTAATTTTACCAAATAATTAATCTTCCTTTTTTCCTTTTTCACTTTTGGGGTTTAGTTTCTATTACTATCTTCTTTTTCCCAAACTCTAAATTAACTCCTTCTCCTGTTGCGTGTGAGATTTTAGTTTATATTTTGATTTGAACATACCAAATTATGGAAGAAAAAAAAAACTAATTATGTTTATTGTTGTTGAATTAGAAGAAGAAGAAGAAGAAGGATGTACAAAATTGGTAGCTCTTATTATTTATGATGAATGGGATTTTCAACATTTAGCAAAAACTATGCCCTCTCTCTCTCTCTCTCAATATTGTGTGATTGGTTTTGAATTTATTATTTAGTTAAATTCAAATTTATATGTACCTTATTTCTCTTGGATTATTCATGGTGTGTTTAATTAGGAGAGTAAGCTAAGATTCTCTAATTAAATTTGATTCCTTTTGTTTACCTATCTAATTTCAATTTTTATTCTATATAATTTATACTTTAATTTGTTTCATTTAATTAATATCTACCAATTCACTTGATCATATAAATTATTCCTATATCCTTTATAATGTTATCATGTTAAATAATATATGTGATAGTTTTTTTTAATAACATTACTCTATGATTATGTTTTTTTAGTTGAACAAGGGTTTTACTTTGAAGTGAATAGATTGAAACTTAAAATTGGGCAACAAAACCTAGAGTTTGAATGATCCGATCAACAAAAAAGGAATCTGAAATGATGTATGTTTGTTGAAAACTTCTCCTGTTGTTTAAGTATTGTGTATAAATGAGAGAGAGAATTGTGAAAGGTAACGGAGAAGATGGAGGTTGGCGGCGGCGGGCGGAGAATGGGGAAAGTGAGTGGTGGAAAATGAGGTCAGAAGTTTTAATTATTTAATTTTATTTCTGAAAACTGGGGAATGGAAGAGAAAGAGAGAGAGAGAGAGGGAATTAGGGTTTTATTATATCTGTGAGAGAGAGAGAAGAGAAGAGAAGAGCATTGGGTATTGGGTCACACGTGCAAAGGTGTGTGGAAAACAGCTCCTTTTCGAGGCAACAAACCAGACCCTTCTTCGTTTTCAGTATGCGTTAAAATTCTCTCTTTCTCTCTCCCACATCCTTCCTACTACCAATACTAACCCTACTATACCATACGCTTTATAAGTTGTGTACTTATATAAATTGTATCGGTTTTACAATTTTGCTAACTATACTTTCATCTTAATTTATTATGACATTATCGTTTTGAGTATACCTCTAAACATTTAAATTTTTCATTTCAAATCTTAAAAGCATCAAGTTTGTTTGAGAATATGTATAAACTTTTGTCGTTAAATTTATGTGTACATAAACATTTGATTATATATCTTCTTCTTTATGTCTTTTGTCATTACGTTACTTATCCCTAACTCTTAAATTCACCCTTTTCTTAACTTTAACAACAAATGAGCAAACATTAAACTTTTTCAAAGTAAAGTAAAAGTAAAATTAGTGTTTGAAAACTTTTAATTAACTATTTTTTCTGTCTTTCTTTTGAAAAACTCTCTATAGCCTCTTTTTTTTTCTTTTTTTTTTTTTTTTAAGGAATCAATAGAGTGCCAAGATATTCAACTATGTGTGCTACTTTTTAGAAATTTTAGCCATTGTTGTGTACTATATATTAGACACATCTCACATTTTTGGTAATTGTATTGTTATTTCAAATGGAAAAATATTATCGTCTATCACGGTAGCTACGTTTGTAAATACTTTGGTTCATTTTACATATTTGAAAATAACCTATTTTTTTTGTTAGTGTTTTTATTTTTTAAAAAAAAGTAATTATAATGAATTTAGTTATTTAACTTTGTATGAGTAAGAGGCTCTTTCTATATATGTTATCTTTTATTCTTTGAAATTATGTTTAAAATCCTAGTGAAGGTAAATTTAGACCTTTAACAAAAGTGTTGTTCGAGGAACTACTTTCTTACAGCCTTAAATAATTCGAGGTAGGGTTTTTTATAAATTTAAAAAAAAACGATATGCAATTAATAATAATCATAATAAATCAAAACTTATTTTGAATTTGTGCACCCTTTCTTTATTAAATATGACAAGAAAAACCTTAGCATGTAAGTTATAAATTTCATTTAATTTGATCAGCTAATAATTCATATAATTAATGTTCTTAACCTCTAGCATATGCCTTGTTTTTTGGGCAAGTAATTCATGTCCTCTCTCTTTGACATGTACAGTCAATAATCTTAAATTCAATTTGTCTATTTGGAGTTTCACATCTGGTTTTGATATATATATAACCTAAATCACTTTCAAATTAGTTGGTCTTGAATTATTAAAGGTTATTTGAAGAAAATGAATAAATTAAAAGTGAAGGGTAAGCATTTGAGAATGAGTGAGGGAGAATTTCTTTTAAGTGAGTAATGGAACAACCCACATCCTCCCCCTCCTCCTCCTTTTTCATTCATCAACTTCACTTGATATACAAGATTTGCAGCATAGAATTATTGAATAGCATATAAAAAAATGATATGGGCCATTGTTTTTTTGTAAGGATAATTATGAAGATGAGGAGCCGTTACACTGATATCAATGATCATATATATACATATAATATTTTTATGAGTATAAAATAGTTGAGATTCTAAAGTAGCTTTTGTAAACATTATTCAAAACATATTTTTGGAGGGGTAATAAGGTACCAACCCACACACACACACACACACACATGTTTATATGAAGAGAAAAAGGAATGGTTGGGGGTTTCAGATTCCCTTGTTGAAATTCCCCTACGAAAAGTGGGAATTAGGTTAATGATTCTTATGATTAAGGGACACACACACAAAACTTTAATTTGTGGGGAAAGTTAAAGGTTTTGGAAGGATTGATGTTTGAGTGTTGCATTCCTTTCCATGTTTCTGATATGATGAAACTCACTCTTTTTTCTTTTCTTTTTTCTTTTGAAAATATATACACAAATTAAGCAGATGGGATCAGGATGTGCACTGAGAAACACATTTTAGAGATAGTTGCACTTGCATTACATGTAAATGTTACTGGATGTGGTCGTCGTCTTTTATAACTTCTCCATTTGTCTCATAATTAATCAATTATGTATGCTGAAAATTAGAAACTCAGAGATAAAATATAATACAAATAAATGAAGTGAAGTATTCCAGTTTTATATATACATGAAAAGTACCAAACTCTTTTTATCGCACATCCAACGAGCGAATCCAGGACGGGCTTTTGGGCTTTCATAATGGACATTGGACAGTTCAGTTTTTAAGGTTTATTGGGCTGAGGCCCAGTACATAATTCTGGAAAAGGAATTCATAAATGCCCTCTCACCATTTCTTTTAACTTTTCAAAAATTCACCATTAATAGTTTCATATTTTTAACTTATTTCCACTTTTCAATTTCAAAGTTGAAAAAATAACATGTTTGAATTGTCAACATTTTATTTCACAAAAAAAAAAGAGCTAATAGCTCGGTTTTTTTGAGACAACGAGTATACTAATATTATTAGTGGTAAAAAACTCTTCCACCTAATCCTAAATTTAGGTTAAACCCTCACTCCTTACCTTATGAAATTTAAGAGAAGAACTCAAATTTGGACAAATGTTATCATTTTGAATTTTACTATAAAAAGAATGGTAAAAAATAATATTAGTGTAAAATTGTAAAATGGAAAGGCATAGACCCAAATAAAAAAAGTGAATAATTTGAAAGTGGACTGAGTGAGAGGTGAGTTTCCCAAATCTTGTAAGGTGCACTATGGAAGCAAAAAAGTATTCAAAATCATGACTATATTCTTCAAGACAATCATAACTTTCCCTTACTTTAAAATTTAAAATTTGTCCATTTATCAAAAATCATAAAATAAAAGATGGACAGAAGAAAACAATCTCATTATACGTTCTTTTCTCCTTAGACAATTCAAGCATTGATTAGTTTAATTGACATGTCTTAATTACATTTTCTAACTGTACAAATAACATTTGAATTTTAAAATAAAATGATATATAAATACCTAAATGTGTTTATATATAATTAGGTGAGATGTAAAATGTAAAATGTAAAATGTAAAAGAAAAAGAGAATGTGAAGCACACAGCACTATATGACATGGTAAAGAAATATATGGAAGTGTTGGGAGGTTGAAGACAAAAAGCACATTGCCAAAACCAAAAAGTCTTTTACATTGGGAACATATACTCTACTCTTATTACTTTAATATTATACTTTCCTTTGGAATTCATCTTAACATTTTAACTATTATATAAATAGTAATGCCACACATTTTTAAATAATAATAATAATTAAAACCTCTATTTTCAAAATAACAATTTTATACTAAACTCATCTATGTTCATGGTTAGCCACTAAAGTTTTTAGCAAGTAGTAAATTATATAAAAATAAAAGTAGTAGAATATAAATAATATAATTTGTTTGTGAGCTTAAGTGAAATGAGGAGGAAAATGTATTCGCCGCAAGGAAAAAGAAAGAAAGAAAGAAGAAGGAAGAAGGAATAAAAGAAAAAGAAGTAGAAAAATGGCGAAAAGTTGTGGAAAGATCCACACACCCAGTTTGGATTAAATCATAAACAACAAATACACTTCACTTCCACAAACCTATGTGCCCCCACAGTGACACACAAACACACACTCCACGCCTCACCCTCTCACCCTCACCTCATTTACAATTCCAATATATTGATGAACTCACACACACACACACACACACACACACACCGACACTTTCTTACATAAATTACATTTCTTTCCCTTTCTTTTTTTACCTCACCGACTGACTGACACATTGGCGATGGGATAAGAAGAAGATAACATTTTCAAATAACAAAATTAAATAAACCCTCAAAAAAGTAACACTGAATATGTGTATGTTATGTATACATACAAAACACTATCTCTAAATTTAACTTCAAAATAAGATTATATTATTTAATCACTTCTATTGGCACAACCCTTTTTAATCAACTTCTAACTCTATCAAATGCTGATTCAAATATTGATATGTATAATAAAATTTGGTAAATAAATCAAGGCTTAATATTTTGGGAATCCCTTTCGAAGAAATTTTAGACATACGATTTCTACCTTTTAATTAGTATCTTAAGACCCCTACATCATATGCCCTTAACAGAGGAATATGTACAACAATTTACCATAAATATTCATAAATAATTATATTTTCACACAAATCTATAAAGTTAATTTAACACTCACTTAGTTTAAGTAAATAAATTCAAGTTTAGTTAAGTATATAATCACAAAAGAAAAAGGGATATGGAATAAAAATAAGGCCAAAATGAAAAAGGAAAAAGAGGTAAAAGAAGAAGAAGGAAGAAGGAAGAAGGAAGAAGAAGGTGAGGTGAATACTCAAAAACAAAGAAACAAAAGGGAGTGGGGAACCCCACCACTACATACTCTCTCGCTCGCTCGCTCGCTCACTCACTCACTCACTCACTCTCTACAAAGCTACGAAGGCGTATTCAGAAAATACTAATAAATTCCATAAAAAAAATTCATATAAAAAAAGTACAAAAAAAATAATAACTAAAATAAGAAAGTGATGCTGAAAAGAGGGAAAAATTACGATCTACGACAACAAAAGAGAGGAAACCATAGTGGTAGCAATGACGGCAACAGCAACCATACCCGAGGCTTTCACCCCAACGGCAGAACTTCCCGGAGTACTTGTTTCCGCTTCCGCACTAGGTGCATTTGCTGGTGAACCTTCCGGCGTGTCCGATGGAGGAGCAGGTGGCGACGCCGCTAACGGAGACGGAGCCTTCGCGATAGGGCTTGGACTCGGAGCAACAGACGGCGTCGGTGAAGGTGAACTCACTGGCTCTGGTGCTGGCGCCGGAGAAGGAGACTTTCCAAACAACTCCGATGGGAGTAACACATTATCGACGCTGAAAATAGCGAGCGGAGTCGAGTCCAGGACTGTATCGGCGATTCTCGATGGTCCAACCCCTGTGTGGAGAGTAACTGCATCTCCGGCCGTAGTCGTGGTAATGTCGAACTTTCCGGCACTTCCAGTAGCCAGAGTATTGATTGAATCCTTAGTCGTCTTCAATGTGCCGATGGGAGTGTAAGCAGGAAGAGCATGGTATAGAAGAAGCGAAACAACTTCAGCATTAGTTAGCTTACTCAGATCTGGAACTCCATCGGCTTTAAACGCCTCATCGTTCGGCGCAAATATAGTCAATCCTTTCTCAACCGCCGATTCGTAAGTCTTAATCACACCGTTAGAAACAATCAGCGCCGCAAACGTCTTACACCCAGCTTTTTCGAGCAAAGCCGTTATGTTAACGTCGGAAGCCGAGGGAGCCGGAGCTGTCAAAATCCCCTGCGCTACAATCGGTGCACTAATCTCAATAACCGAAATGTTGTATGGCAAACTCACGACCGACTTCGTGTAACTTGATTCAAGTTTAGATCCGGGTACGGCGGAGCCGAATCCAACCTTACCGCCTTGGAGATCGGTAATGTTGACGAAACCTAGATTTCCAGGCGCGTGACCTGTGGTTTGGTAGAGCGTAGTGGAGAGAGTGGTCCCGTTGGAGATCTTGTGGAGTTTAGCGGGATCGTAGTAGTCCAAGACGATGTGGAGACTGAGGAGATTTTTGATAACGGAGAGAGGATGTTTGTCGAGGATGGGAGAGAGAGCGCCATTGGCAACGACAAGGACGGTGATGGTCTGACGGCTGTTGATCTCGTCGGCGAGTCTGGTTTGTTGGAGATAATTGCTGAAGACGCTGTACTGAGGGAAGTCTTTGAGCATGTCGGTAATATTGTGGGCGGAGACGATGGCAGCAGTGGCGGCGAAGGCGAGGAAGAGGAGAAGAGATTTGGAAGCCGCCATGGGAAAGGGAGAAAGAGAAGAGAGGAAGGAGGGATGATGATGAAGAAGAAGAAGAGTGTGGGTTTTAGAGAGTGGAGAGTGGGAGAGGGTAATAAAAGAGAGAGTGGTTAAGTTAGTTAACTGGGGTTAAAGGGTGGGGGGAAGGTAACTATAGTTTGGTTAGGGGTATTTTGGGGGAGAGAGAGCGCTTTTGGACATAGCTGGAAATAAGAAAAGTGGTTTTATGTGCTTGGCGTATGGCGAAGAGGTGGCTTCTTGCTTTTCTCTTACTTTACTCCTAAATTACGCTTTTGTCCCTAATAAACATAAAAAGATTATTATATTTATTTTGGAGCAACGGTCACATTACTAACGGTAAATTGAGAAGAAGAAGAACGTTGGAGGGTTTTGTTTTTTTTTTTGTGGGAATTTTTCTTTTTCATTAATAATCGTATGTCTGAGTATTTGTATTTTTCTTCCTTCTATTTCATTTCATTTCATTTACACTCCAAATGCTTTCTTCTTCCAAATCTTATACGTATTATATATAATATTAGTGGAGGGCAAAATAGGAAATAGAAGATGGAAGGTTGTTTGTGAGAGCAGTTTGAATGAATGGGGTATTGGGGTGCCTCTGCTTTTGCTCTTTTTGTGTTCTATGTATTTATTTATTTATTTATAATTATTTTTCAATTTTCGTATTAATAATTTTATATATATATGTGTCAAATAATAACAATAATAATAATGAGAGTGATTTGCACCCATTTGATGCACTTATGGGGGACACTCGAGTGTGCCACTTCATTATGTCATCTCTTCTATGGTTGGGATACGTTTCTCAAAAAATATATATCATTCTCCTCTAATTCTTGAAACCAAAATCATAAATGACGTTAATTTGAAATGTCATTTATAGATTTAAGGCACTCCAACTATATTTATCACAAAATCGACCTTACTTAAGGTAGATGAACACAAGGTTGAACCCAAAACAAAAATCAAATGGACTTCTTTACCTTCCTTCATGCCATAGCCTTAGCTAATCGACCACCTTAAGTCAGACACATATAATGGTGGAACTTTTTCCTCGAGATTAAATCTTTATAACAAGCTCAATGGTGCAACACATGATCTTGAAATGTGTGTGGAAAAGTAGTAAAAACTAACCTCCACGTTATTTAAGATTCAAGACTATATTGAGATGTAGTTCTCCAACGTTAATGTGTATGAACATCAAACTACAGTTTGATTTTGCTTCTCTTCTTGTAGGCCCTCCTGTGCTTCCAGTCAGTTAGAGATTAATTAGAAGTATTGTTGATTCCATGAAATTTACTTAAAGTCCACTTATTTTTTATGGTAACGATTTTCGTGTTTTCCATCGAAGAAGACTTGCTCTAGTCTTCTTTGTTAATCCATGAAACATTAATATTACTCATAATTTGACTTTGTCATGTACCACCGACCAACCTCTCATCCATATGTAAATAAAAGTTAATTATAAATAACACTAAAATTATAATCCTTTTCATTACATACACAACTTTTATCTATCATTAGACCAACCCATTGCCATCATGGTTACTTTCCTGTTACATTTACCATCATGACATACTATCAAAAACGATAATTTGAAAAGATAAATAAAAACATAGTATAGAAATAAAGCTGATACAAACTTACTCTCTACAACAAAACATCAATTATAATTGAACCAAAAAGAAAGCATTCTCATCCTAATTAAACTGGAACCATAAACTTCATAAACAAGACTAGATTATTATTCTCATACAAAGAAACGAGCAGACGATGGTTATAATAGCTTTCATCACACAACCTGTTTTTGATAAGATTTTGAGAATCTTGGGTTTGATTTCTCAGTTGAATGCTTGGTAATTTTTAGAACAAATCGTCCCTTTTAGAGCACATTCTGATAACTCTCCTGTACTTGGTTAGAGAGAGAGATTCCCATTCCAATGCCAGCTTATGGCCTCCTATTGAAACAAAATCTGCTGCTGCCCCAACACAACAACCGCCATTAATGCAAAATCCATCTGCCAACTAAGAATGCTGAGCTTTTCAAGATGCCAGTTCAAAGAAAATTCACCAAAATTATATTTCAAGTTTTATAGGTTGTTTAGGAATAGGAGTTCAAAATAATTCTTCAAACTTCTATCCTAGCAAACACACACTCAAGGCATCTTTACCTAGTTTCAAATATGATCCTTGACCTTTCAATAATCGTTTGAAAGCGATTCTTGGAGTAGAAATCGTTTAAAATTTCAGACAAAAGTTGAAGCCTCAAATAGTGTGGCAATGACCTAGAACAGTATGAATGACGAGTGGCATTTTCTGTTCTAGGTCAGAGCTAGACTGAAGACATAATGAGGAGTCATAGACTCATAATGCATTAACCATGGGGCATTGGGGGCATATGCAGACTGAGGACAGCGAATTTAACATCAAAGAAAATAGGATGGCAGCAAATTCTGACATCAGATGGTTATGATTGTAACCTAAAATTAGTAAGGTGTTCTTTCGAATAAAAACTGGAAAGCAACTGCCAGGTCAGTATTTGTGTTGTTATGTGGTGCGCAAATATATTCCAGCTGAATGACGTCAAAATATGAAGATTTTTTAAGAAGATCCCTCTGCTGTACAAGTTGACAAATCAGAGAGAAATGACACAAATTTGCAGGTACATTTATATATATATATTTGGATGATGATAGGCAAGTAAAGAAAAATCACAAACAAAAATGAAAATATAATATTATCCTTGTTTTTAAAGGTTTCAAAACTATCCCAGGGTAGAAAACTACATGAATTTTTTTATGAAATTGGACTTGTCTGGAGGGACCTGAATGCAGCCACATTCACTTCATCCAAAATTTTAATTAATTGTACTTTCAATGTAGTTTTGAAACATTTACAAGAGGTCAAAGGTAGCATTGAACATTTGAAAGAATAGAAATATTATTTTAGACAATGAATAAAATTTAGAGATATTATTTGTAACAACTACATGGTGTTCAGACTCTAGTAAAAGGAAACAAACCAATGGCAACAAAATGGAATAACTATAAACTTACAATTAATCAGCTGGTGATATAGTCATTGAGGGTATTTGTATCCCTGGCCTTGAAGTCCATCCCTTGCGGTTTCTGTACTCATTTATAGCCTGCAAACGCTTCCTCTCTTGAGAAGCAACTTGTGCAGATTTAAATGCCTATACGAAACACAGTGACAAGTAACAGAGGAACATAAAAAATTGTTAATTATTCAAATTGGAGTGTTCAATTGTCATTTAACTTCACCACATACAATTAGAAGTTACCTTCGGAACTGCAAGCAACTTCAGTGGAGCTTCAACCACGTCTCCAAATTTTATTTTCTCATGTCTTGGGAAGTCTAGATACTCCTCTGTCTTGGCTTTTTTATGTTTGTTTTTCTTCGCCTCCTGATATCTATTTAGAAATGAATGTATATCTGTTAAAAAGGGAATGGATGCTTCCCAGTTCACCATGTTTTTATAATAGACCTACTACTACTATAGCATGGTACATGAAAAATTAAATTATCAAAGATAAAGCACTAAATGAGAATGATCACGGGTAGTTCAAATGTATGTGATACCTTCTGCACTATAAAATTTTCACTACAAAAATACTGAAATGGGTAAATGTAAAACTGTGTACCAAATTAAATAAACATTGTGAAACACGTCATAGGATTTAAAGGTGCGATAGCCCTATGTTGAATTGAATAACCAGAGGATCTGGACTTGTTTGTATTAGAAAAACCTATGAGATCTGGTTGAAACATTGGAACAAAATTTGAGAGTACTTTCATCTCTCTGATTTACATACCGAATTCCTTGCTTCTACTCTGTGCCCCACCTAATTCTTCCCTTGTATGCTTCCATTTTGCTTAGAACCCTTTTCCAACCTTCCTTCGATATTGTCACTAAATTCTCAAATGGAATATAAGTAGATTATCTCATTTGCATGCAGGCTCCTATGAAACTAGAGAGTTTCTTTCCCTTTAGTTCTGATTTTGAGGCCTCGAATTCCACCAATTTGATTACTTGAATTTGATATTGCCAACAACTTTACAGATTGAATATTACTTGATTATCTTTCTTTTGCATGAAAGCTCCTCTAAATGAGTTTGGATAGTTTCTCCCCCTTGATTCAAATTCAATGCCTCAAATCCCTCAAAGTTGATTGCTCTAGTTTCACTTTTAATTCCATCCATAATTTTCACTTTCACTAACGTTTGTATTCTCCTAAATTCAAGATCCATTCCCAAGGTCAAAGTGCCCGACTACTTCTTGCTCTCCAATTATCCCCTTCAAACATATTGTTTGAGTTGATAATATCCAAAGTAACCTCTCCAATATTGTCATGTTTGACACCCATTAACTGAAGACATCATCATCTTTAGAATTCAATCAGGAAACAGTTGTACAACCTATAAAATCAAGTGAGGCCATAAGTTGTCGCGTGGCCATCATCTTTGCATGATCTTTCCATCATCAACATCAACATCAAAAATTGCATTTCTACTGTAAATTGCACTCCCAATGGCCAAGTTCGAGCACAGCCTCTTTCCATTTGAGCATGCAGCTCAAGGCCACTCTTATTGTTGATCCCCTTTTTATCAACACCAGTTCCTCCCGAAAGTAAGCCATTAAAGCTATAAATGAAGTTAGCATGCTCTTTTTGGGACAAGAGTAACAAGGGAGCCTAACCAATGTGGAATTCCAATTCACAATATAATCAAAGTTCACACCTTCTACTGAATGTAAAAGCTTATCCTCAACTCTGTCAATTCCATCATCTGACTCAATGCATGAGAATCGACTAACCTAACTTTTTATTTCACACCATTTAGAAATTATGTGCTGAATACATACCCTGACATGTCTCAGATGGTGCATTGAGAACCTCAAGCCATAACACCAATAGTCACTATAACTTCCTCTCTAATCCACATAACATTTGCATAATCACAATTCACATTACTCAAAATTTACTTGGGCAGTAAGTTGACAAAACTGAGGTATATGGGGTTCTCTCAGACAGCCAACTCATGTCACTACCAAAAAGAAAATCTTAGGACATTACAAATTCTGGGAACTTCTCTTCATTCTTTTAAATAACACGTTAAAAACTTAATGATATTTCTACTTATTGATATGTCGGGAGGGGGATCAAACCTCTCACCTCTAGGATTAAAGGTCATGCTAATTACCGTTGAACTAAGTTGACTTTAAAAATTGTAAAATGAAGATGAACATGTTATCTTAATAATAAAAACCAAAACATCCGTGACCTCATAAGAGATAAGAGAACAAAATCGTGTGGTGCATTAAAGTGCTTACTTTTTCCAACGTTCCCGTTTCTTTAAACGTCGACTTGATTCCTCCAACGAGTCTTCAAAACGAAGGTCAGTAACTTGCTTTCTCTTTCGTTTTTTGTTTTTCTTCTCACTGGACTTGCTTTGCAAGTCGTCGTCATCACTACCCACACGTTGAGGCATTTGAGAATTCCCACCATTAGCTTTGCTCTTTACATCAGATCTTCCCGAAGCATCCTTTTGATTGGATTTCTATACAGAACGTGAAAACCAAATTACAGATGAGTAACATACTATAGGCATAGGATGCGTTATCAAGCTCTTGATACAAACAATTTTGCATCCCCATTCAGAGGGAGTTAGCTTAAACTCGAGAGCAGGCCTAATAAAATAATAACAGAATAATCAATAGAAACTACTAATAGATATATTCTACACTAACGGCAAACCAGATACTCAGTAAGACAAGGGCAACCAAAGAAGAAGATGATTGAACAAAAAGACTAAGAATGCCTAGTGATGCTTAATCTCAACTTTCTCGCACCCAAGCTTATAACAATGACATTGATTAGAGACTGATATACACTAAAAGATTTATTGTCGAGCTTCCGTCACCTAATCCAGTATAAGCCCTAAGACAAAATCATTAAAATAAAACCCACTTTACCTAAGACGGTGAAGAATTAAAGAAAATATCGATTACCTTATCGGTATTAACAGCTTCTCTCTTGCGCTTTCGCTGAATATCTTCAGAGACCTTCTCAGGCTCTGTGAGAACACGAGGAGCATGGAATTAAATAAACTCGTCGACAAACAAAAAGAAAAACGCAAAGAAACAACTAAACAAACCTTGAGATCGAGAGGAAGTAAAGGACATTAACTTGCGGAGTTTAGAAGGTAGAGTGTCGGGTTGGGAAGTGTCAGGCGGCGGTGGGAGACGATCATAGCCACCATGAGCAGCTCTGTAATTCCGCTCTCTCCTCCGCATTCCTTTGCCTCCCATCTCCCCTTTTTCACTCGATAATCAAATTTGCAGCCCTGCGACGGAGTAGTAGATCGGAGTGTAGCCTCAATCACCGCCGCCGACGAAGACCACTGTGAACTCTTCCGGTTGTTTTTGTCTATGGGAAACAAAATAGGTTTACGATAACAAAAACAAAAGGAAAGAAAGGAAAAGAAAAGAAAAGAAAAGAAATAAGCGCATTTAAACCATTTTTTTCAACTTTTGGTAATTGACGAAAAATATAAAACAATATATTTTTTTTGGGACTAATTTTAAGATTAATATTTTTTAAAACTTATGAAAAAAATAAACAAAAGAATGTGATGGATAACAAAATTAATAACTTAGGGGAGTAGGAAAACAAATTTTATTTAAAGCAAAAAATGAGATATGAGATATGTTATGGATCTTTGTATGTGTACTTTTTTTTTTTATTTAGAAACAAGAAATAAAACTATTAAATGCGTCTTTAAAAGTAACAAATTTTGAAATTATTTGCAAAAATATAGTATGATACATCCAATTTTCATTGGTTTTTTTAATTTATTTTGCTATTCACTGTAATTTTTTTAATAATTTAAAGTTATTAAGCACATGAAAATGACCCTCTAATATAAATGCAAAATGAAAAAAATAGCAAATTTAATAAAATATTTATAATTTACGATAAAATTTCAAGTAAAAAAATTGACCAATATTTTAATTTATTTTTCTATTTTTAAAAATATTTCTTTTTTTAATTCTAAACACTTATTTTTCACTTATAAATATTTTAATTTATTTTTCAATTTTAAACAAATCTTACTTTGTTGTTTTTCCCAGAAAAAAGAGAACATTTTTTCCATTAAATAAAAGAGCTCTCAAAGTCGTCGTTGAGAAATTTCTCATCACAGCTTATATCATTTCTCACCTTTGGACACTTCAAGATCCATGGCGGCGGAGACCGCAGCATTCACGGCGCTCTTCGCTCTCCTGATCACCGCTGTGGCATCTCAAACTCCTCCCACTGCTTATACTAATCTCACCGTCGGTGGCCCCGCAGGTTGGTTCTTCAACGCCACCAACAACATTTCTACTACCAATTACTCCTCTTGGGCTGCATCTCAGACTTTCAACCTTGGTGACTTCCTGAGTAAGTTTAATCTCTTCTTTTTCTTTAGATTATGTCCATTACTTATTCCTGATGGTCCACTTCTCTCTCAAATCTCCTCCCCGTCAATGTTTGTTTGTTTGTTCTTGGGAAAGTAAAGTGGAAAGATTGGCAATATAGATGGCTATTCGAAGACATTTGTCCGAATCTTATTTTACAATCATCTTCCAGCTTCTGAAATGTCTATGCAACCATGCATATTGTTTCTCTACGATTCAAGAAAATGAGTTTTCGGTTGATTTGATCAAGCAAACCAATCGATTTTCTGCTATTTTCTCTTCGTTATTTAAGATCTGTGCTCAAATTTCTAGGTTTATATTTCGCAATCTGAATTCGAAATTCGGATTACAGGTATTGTTCTTTCTCATCAATCAATTAACTCAGAACTTCACTCTCATTGTTTCCCTTGTGTTTGTTAAATTGCAGTCTTCAGAACGAATTCGAATCAGACCGTGATCCAGACCTACAACTTGACGACATTCAATAGCTGCTCCTTCGATGACGCCTCCGACAACGACACGGTTCAATACTACGGCGGCGATTCAAACTTCAACAAGCCATTGGTGATTCCAGTGCCGCTGACCATCAAAGGCCCGAACTATTTCTTCTCCGACGCCGATGATGGAGTTCAATGCCAACGAGGTATGGCCTTCGAGATCGAGGTGAATACCGGCCTCGGTTTGCCGCCGAGCCTGAATCAGCCGCCTCCACCTCCATACGCGACGCCGCCGGATTCCGACTCGAGTCAAACGCCTCCGTTCACGATTCCTGACGAGACGAAGAAGAACGGGGGGTTAAAAAGCGTCGCCAACTTACGCCAAGATTTGTTGTTCTTCTTCATGGCGGTGATCCCATTGCTGATGTCAGTTAGATGAAAAGGTCAGATTCTATAACATCCCTTCGTTGTTTGTATGGCAGTTTTGTAATTTTAATGGCGTTTGGTAGAGATGGATTTTTGGACATTGTTGGGTTATACCTCTACTTCATTCATTAATATCATCTACACATTGGGATTTTCTTTCTTCCTTTTTTCAAACCAAAACGAAAAAAAATCATCTGAATATAAACTCCCCTCATCTTCAATTCTTACATTAGGTTATACTCACTCTTTCCTCATTAGTATCATCAATAGTGTAATTAATATCAATCTACTGTGGCATCAATTTCATTTAAGCTGATTCATACAAAGTGTACTAATATTGAATAGTTTTATATGACCCATAATTCTTTATCTTGTATTTATTTCAAGTGGCTATGTTTGTAAAGCTATGGTGAACTTATTGTCCAACTTATGAAACATCAGGTAGGAAATGGGACCAAAAGAGTGTTGTAAGTACAGTATAATCCCCACATCATTAAAGAAGTTTAGAAAGCCTTTAATAGGAAGGAATGATCTAAAATGATAATATATAGCTACCTCCTACCTTCTACTTACATTTAAAATATGGATGTACTAAGGTACTAACATTTCTAGGGTTTCTAGGTATTCTAAATGACATTTAGCTCTATTTTATCACACAATTTAAGTTGTATTTATTTCCAATAGGCTTGAAACAATAATTTTCTTTTATTTTTCACCCTAACGATCAATAAAAGATGACAGTTGTTTACAAATATTGTAAAATATCACTAATAGATGTTAATAGACTTCGTGTAATAGAATACAAATAACAAAATATTTTGAAGAATAGATTTACGTGGATCATGTTATGACACTTACTTAGGTTCAATATCTTATAAGTTCAATTGACAATCAAATTGTGTAGAATCAACTTATCATGTCATCAAAATAGTAAAGATGCATACAAATTAATCTTAACGAAAGCCGAGTTTTTTAAAATATATATTAATTTATATATAAACACTCGGTTGCAATTGAACTCTTAAAATTTATGAAATGTAAAAGAAAAGAAAAAAAGATCATTAAATTATTGTACCAATAAACGTAATTGCATCAATCAAACTATTTTTGAAATCAAGATGGTGGCTCTAAATTGTTATTGATAGATGTTGTAAATAGTTTAGAAATATTTGTAAATTTTGCAATGTATAAAGAACTAATTGTAACAATTTCATAGCTTTAATTTGGTAACTTTAGCTAGTGATTAATGTGTAAGTGTGTGATTTGTAATACTTTACTCAACATTCACCTTCTAACAATATCAATTTCCCCTACATATCTAGAGGCAGCCAATAAATATGATAACAAAATTACCATTTTTTAAGACTGCTTCAAGAAACATTTTTTTCTCTAAATCAAATCGTTTCAAATGACAGCAGAGTAAGACGAACATTGAAATTTTTTTTCCCATTTACAACCAATAAATCCAATTTGTTTCCATGTGGCTAATTCCAACCTCACCTGAACAAGCAGGCACTCAACCAAAGCAGCCTAAAACAAAAAGGCACTGAAAATGAAAGGAACAAAAAACTCAGCTTATAGAACATTCTTCTGCCTCATGTTTTGGAGGTAAAAACTGTTGATTTGGTTAGACACGAACTAAAAACCAACAGCAATTGTTCAAAAAAATGGGAAAATCTATCTACAGTCGGTCGTATCTTCCTCTTTCGGATTTTCTTGAAGAAGGTCATCATCATATGAAACTGGTACTCTTAATCTATCGTGAATAGAAGACCGTTTTTCTTCGGATTTTGATTCCTTAGATTGATTCAGCTCTGAAGTAAAGCTTTGGACGTGATCTGGCAGATTTCTAGAAGACCCTTCAGAGAAAAGGTGAGGAACTTTTTGAGAACTTTCTTTCTCAGTTTCTGTAGCCTCCCTTCTGACATTTGGTTGCTTAAATTGTTTCTGCACCATCATGAAAGTAACAAAAATATGTTTAATGCGAAATAACTAATAAAGGAACAACATCATGATAGGATCATACAGAATTTCACTCCAACGCATTTTCTATTCTAACATCAGAGGGGGTGCTTGCCGCAAGTAGTTGGGAAATTAGGGTTGTGAACTCTACACCTTGTTTGGCCAAAGGAGTTTGAGCATCCCATAACTAGAAAACAACAATCTTATGCGTAACTTCTTATACTGTGAGACGAAGGAGTTTACAATACTTCAAAAGTACATGTACAACTCTTCAAAATACAATTACAATCCAAAAGAAGAGAAGAAAGAAAACAGAGAGTAAATAAGCTCAGCAATTTGAAATGTTAGAAACAGGCTTAGGAAACTGAGGCCACTCTGAATAAGATCAAACGTTTGAAAAGACGAAAAAGTTTGTCTTCACAATGAAAAATTTTAGAAGTGTCCTCTAGGAATATTGACAGTATTTTTTTTTATGTGGCCAAAATTGGAATAGCACATACATTTGATAAGAATAAAGGAACAAACACGTAAAGGTTTTTCGAGTTATAAAGTATGTCACAAGGGTCTTGTTAAATACCTCAAACTCTTTTGCTCGTTTCATTATCTCTTTATAGGCATTCGGTTCCCGGGTTTTGATGATGCTCCATAATATGCCACCTCCTGTCCGAAAGCGCCTGCCATCTGCAGTCATCTGACCACCACAAGCTTGAACTGCATTGACCTGGTATTCCGACATGTCAACTTGTGCACATAAGATCATACGGTGTTGTATTGTAAAAGAAGAAAAATGCTAAAACAATTACAAGCAAAATCAACCATTGATTAAGTACGCTGCCTATCTCTAGTTAAGCATCATCAGTAACTCAAAGGGGCAAAGCAAGGCAAGGGCTTCTGCATATAAAGAATTTGATAAACGGTTATAAATATTTAAAAGTGAACAGATTTTCAAGAGCTCACATGAAAGCAAATCTCAAACCCCAAGATGAAAAGTATGATAGGACATGCACAACTGAATTGCAAATTTAGTTTGGGCATTCCAATTAAAAGTATATGTCAAAACTTCCAAGAGCATTTTGACGAAGTCCGGATTCAGTGAAAATAATCAGGTGGAGTAGTATTTTCAGGGAAGTGGGTGGAAAAAATTGATTGTAAATTGCAATTAATACTAAAGGTTTTTTTGTAATAAAGTACAAATATCTTACAGAGATCATAACCAATATATGCTGGGATAATAGCATCAACTTATATAGCACAGATGTAGTAGTCCAGCAATGGTGATTCACAGCTCAGAGAACAAGGTTAAAAGGAGCAAAATGACTTCAGCAACAGAATCTGCAAGGGTAGGAAATAATACTGATTAAATATGAAGAGTGGCTGTGTGGTATGATACTTACTGGAGTCTGGAGTGAATTGTTGTTAATAAGATTTCAAAAGGAATTGCTGCGCTGTGACGAACAACTACCCTGAAAGCAATTTCGGCACAACCGTGGTGCCAATCGAATGCCGGTTGCTCCTCAAGGTTAACATAGCTTCCTTATTTTGACGTGCACTCGTCGGAACAAGGAATAGAATCAAGATCAAGAACAAGATTAAAGAATAGAGAGTAGATGGTTTTCGGATACCCAAATCTGGATTAAGAAGATGATAGATAAAGAGGAAGAAAAGAAAACGGCCAGGTAGGGTTTTCCAACAGGTAGGAAACGGGGAAAAATATTAATTGCAAAAAACAAGACGTTTAATTGCCAAATAGGAGTTATAAAATCAAACGTATAGAAAATAAAAAGTTGATTCTTTTTCGCACAAGCGCGGTTATCCGACCTGACGGACTACGGTGCACGTGTGGTGACAGGGTTATGCTATCACCACCAAAACACTTCAGTCTCACACCTAACATACCTTGGTATTTATACCCTCTTGGTATTTCAAAACTGTTGGACAAAAACAATGTACTTTGCTTATGAGTCTTGTTCTTTGCTTATGAGCCTTTAGTCTCACACCTTAACATACCTTGGTATTTTATACCCTCTTGGTATTTCAAAATTCTCCAATGTTGGACAAAAACAATGTACTTTGCTTATGAGTCCTGTTCGTTGCTTATGAGCCTAAGCCCACAAGTCATTTCCAACATGAATGGCCATGTTTACGCAGGTCAGTCAAAACTCAAAAATTAAGTTTGAAGAAATTCACTTTTAGCAGGAAGACAATTGCTTGTGGCCCTAGGCAAAGTATCGAGGATACAAAAAGTAGTGAGCAAAGGCATAGTGCTGTACTGCACAGTAAAATAATTCGTGAGTTATACTCGCTAAGGGGCTGAATGCAAACCAAAAGGGAAAACCGACGAAACACAATTATGTTGGTTTGGTTAGTGGCTGGTCAATTCAATTCACTTTCAAACAGAACTTTAAAAAACAGAAGGGAAGTTTTCAATCTACTGCTAATGTATAAGTCATAATTTTTTATCACTCAATCAAACAAAATATTCTTTTATCAGGTTACAAGTAAATCATAATACCTCTTTGATAAGTTCGCTTAATACAGAGACTCCAAGACAACCTACAGCAGTGTACATCATGTACGACTTTTTCTCTTTCAAACGTCTGCATGCATCGAACACAAACCTGAGAGAACACGGAAATCAGCATAATAACATAGCAACCAGAGTAAAAACTCCTTCTGTTAAATCTACAATTACTCGGCAAAACTAAAATGGATTTCCAAACAAAAAAACGCATCTCAAGAAAGCTTGCAATATTGCTTCTTTTTCCATGCAAGCATATACAACATGATTAGAAGATTCGACGTAACCTGTTTATATCAGTGCCATTTGAACCTGGCTCGCTTGACTTTCTTTTGTTCTTCTTTTTCTTTGTCCGACGTTTACGATTTTTACTCCTCTGATCCGTACTTGGTGCTTGGACATCTGTAAAACTGCTTTTCTCTATATTGATATTGTCGTCAATGAACTCTCCTTCCTCCACATCAGCCATTTCAACATCATCATTTTCCAACTTATCGTCTTCATATATGGCCTCAAGTATGTTCTCTTGTCCATCCATAAGATACATCAACTATATAAAACAATCAGACACTCTTTATTCAGAGAAACAAAAGATTTCATAAAATAATCAAACATCCTAGAGAAAATATCAGGTAACATATATAAACGGCAACTTGAAATTATCAGGATAGCAAGACGGAAATGAAATCAACACTTGCATAGCTTTTGGGCGCTCAGTGAGATAAAAATTACTCAACAAGAAAATGTCAAAATTGGTTGTCAAAACATTTTTTTCCTCTCTTTTCTCCAAAAGTATGCGTCCACATCAAGGCCTAGGAGAGATCAAAAGTCTCTTATTAAGCTCATACAAAGATGAAAGATTTAGTTGCCAACACAAATGGTAGCTCTCATTTAGATCCTTTAAGTAAAATAAAGCTATTCCCTTAAGGGAAACTTGGTACAGAAAGCTTTGAAAAGAAGAATTTGGCTCTCAACTCTAAAAGTCTTTGGAAATTTCGATCGAGGGAATGCACCCTTTATTGTTAGAAAATTATAGCTTAAAAAAATGGCATTAGTTCAATACGGTAACTACAAATTTGAGCATACATAAACTAAAACAATCCATATCCTTAACAATCAAAGCTTCAAAACAAGTACAAAAAGTGTAGTCAAGAGCCTCCCAGTAATCAAATGAACTTGAAGAGTGAGAGCAGCAGATACAATAAATCATAAGGGAGAGAGCGATGGAAATGGGAAACCTCAAATGCAATCATAAAACTTACCCAGAAAGTGGAGAAGAATTAATGGAGTGGCGGTGAAGCTTTAACGGGAAATCTTAAGGGAGAGAGCGATGGAGACTACGGGGGAGAGGGCGTGGGATCGTGGGTTTGGAGTAGAGAAGTTTGGAAGGAGATGTGGAGATTGAAGAAGAGGGAAAAAGGGAGAAAGGCAAAAATGGTGTTTTGTTCAGTACTGATGCATTAGGAGGAAGACCAAATATTATTTAGGGTTTTTCTTTTTATTTATTGAAAAAATATATAATTAACATCATTTTAATAAATAATGAATATTCACAAAAATAGGTCCATGATTTCCACACAAAAAAGATAAATTTGCCCTAAGAAATTTGATACAATATTTAGGGCGTACAAAATTATTAAATTACATTAAACTTCAAATGTAATTAGACACTTTTAACTTTTCTAACAACTCTCGAACTATTAAGTCAGTTTCTAATATGCCTCTAAACCCTTAAAAATGCCTACTAAGTTGTTGAACTTTGGAATAGATATCCAATATGTCATTGACATTCTAGGTTTTGATTTTTCCTTTGTTTGGTTCATAAAGTTTGAAAATGACAATATATTGATTCTAATGGGCTTTTATATTTAATTCATACTTCTTCGTTGTTAGATAACATATTAAGGCATCTTTAATAATATTGAGAACGATAACAATCCAGCTATGGAGACACGAGGTCGACAAACAACTAATTGTTTTTTATTAATTAAATTGAATGCTTTAAAAGAACATGAGGAAAATGATTATATAACCCTTTTCTTGTTTGGGAAAGAGTTATCATAACCTTCCTCCAACCCCCTCAATCCTACCTTAATACTAATACTAATAATAATAATAATTTCCATGATCCTTCACACACAAATATTATCATAACACTAACTATTATATTAATTCCCCCAAACACATGTGATATTAACACTACTACTAATAAACTTTCTCCCAAACACATTATCGTAATCTCTTTCCCTCCCCCAAACACATCCTGAGTCTACATGTGTTGTTATAATTTCAATTAACTAGAACAAAATATGTATAGAAGGATAGGAAATGTTGAAATCTACATCATCTCAAACAATGTATATGTGCATAAGATTGATTTGTTTACATGAAAAGAAAAGAATGAATGAAGGTACACATGCACATATTTATTTTCACAACTATCACTAATATCGTCAGTCCTATTCCTATTATGACTAGTTCTAATATCATTAAATTTTACTTGAATTGTTATGACCTCTTTGAATTAAATCTTAACCCTACAGTTTTTATGATTATTTTCTTTAAAGCTAGAATAGTAACTTAAAGAGAATTTAGAGACTGATAAATTGAAATGTAATGTTATGAAATAGACTGATTTTTCTTGCGTATGTGATTGTCAATGATTTAACACTTCTCAAACATGCACCACACGATGAACCCTCCTTTAATTCAATACTAAAACAAGATGGAAAAGAATTATTGAGAGAGAGAAGAGAGGATGGAAGATTTTTTATACTTTTTGTATGTTTTTGCAAAATGGAATGGAAGATGAACATGGGAAGTTTGAATTAAATGCTTAGACGGTGAAGCTAAAGGGTGAAGATATTGGGCTGTGTCCTACCATTTTCCCCAATTCATCAATTCGGGGCCACGACTTGATGACATTGTTACCAACGTCCACTCTCCCTCTAATCTCTCTCTTAAAAATCATCGACCCATTTGAAGAAACAAATCAACCGTTTCAGAAAAGCCATCAAAACCTTTACGTTTCTAGAGAATACAGAGAGACAGAAAGGGGGTGATTGTTAGAATTTTATAATTTTCCCTTTCGAAACGGTGCGAGAGCGACCCAATTCCGTTTTCCCTTCTCTCAGGAATCTGCTTCCCTTTTTCTTCACTCAAACGTGCGAAGCTCAGTGACCCACCTTCTGTATCTGCTTCTCCTTCTTCCAATTCCATTTTCCTGGTAGTTTTGTTCGTGGGTTTCGTTTTTTGTCGCAATTTGTATTGTTCTGTTCTACGACCGATCTGCTTGTTTCTGTCCCCTTGTAGTTATTTTTCTTTCTTTCCGAAGTTGGGGTTGAGAATTTTGCGAAAATGGGGCTGATTTCTGGGATCTTTATGGGCGTTATCTTTGGGATTGCATTGATGGCTGGGTGGCAGCACATGATGAGGCACAGAAGCACCAAAAGAGTTGCGAAGGTACTTAAGTCGTTTCTTCTGCGTCTTTTAGGATGTTTTTTTTGGAGTTTCCTCAGCTTATCTTGCTCAAACTCGTGTTATTAATTTTGTTTCATTATGTAGGTCTCTTTTCGTTGATTATTTTTCTCTGATTTGATGTGTGCGTACGGTTATTATATATTTTGTGGATACTTAGAATTCTGGCTGGCTAAATTTGTTTCTTATTTGACGAATTTCTTGACATACACAGTTATTAGCTCATAATGATTGTTATGAAGGGACGGGGAACTTCCTTCCTTTATAGTTTATAGGCTGGACTTGATTGGATCTTTGTTGCAAGGGTATTCTTCATTTCTTTTTCTTTGATAGCTCTTGTGCAAATTATGCAGCGAAAGTGATTGTTTGGGGCTTTTTGGGAGGTTGTAGTTCTCTACGAATTTTTAAGCAACGACTGATAGGTTTTTTTAGAAAACTCTCTGTAAGTTTATAAATGTGGTTAGTGAAAGACAATGCAGTTTGATTGGCAATGATATGTTTTGAGTATTGACTACATTCTGGACTAATTTTGTCTTTTATACGAGTTATTGTACATAGTATATGAAGTCTGGCCAGTACGTTGTTTTCTGAGAACATGTTTGCTGTTTATTTCATTGCGCAGGCTGCTGATATGAAAATTCTTGGTTCTCTCAGTAGAGATGATTTAAAGAAGTTATGTGGGGATAACTTTCCTGAATGGATCTCCTTCCCGGTTTATGAACAGGTTTGTTTTCTTTCTATGCTTCTCGTTTCATTCGTTGTTGTAAGAATGGTTTATCATGTCCCTTATCTTTCGTTGTTGATTATAATGCTTTAATCACTTTTGTTTTTGTTTGTTATCTACATCAACCATGTCTACTATATTGAAATTGTACTTTAAATATATCTTTGCTCTATCATTTTAGGTGAAATGGCTTAACAAGTTACTCAGCAAAATGTGGCCGTTTGTTGCAGATGTAAGTTTCTTTGCTACATTTGCAGTGTTAAAATTTATTTATGAATTTCCAACTTGCATCTCATCTAAGATCCTGACGTTAAGGTCACAGTACCTTTTTGTATAAATGTGATTTTTATTTTACCCTCTCTGGGCTTATCTCTCAACTTTTCATTAGAATTTTAAGAAACAATCAATATTCATCTTACAATATCATTACACATATAAATAAAAGATTTCTGTTGCTTTATTACTTGAAAATGCTAGTATGTTTTTTTCCTCACTTTTATTGAAAACTGTTGAGTGTTGATCATCTCTTATTTTGCAATCCTGTTTTTTTAATAATGAAGTTATGTTTCTCCCAAAAAAGAAAAAAAAAAAAAGAACTGTCAATGATCATGCATTTTAAGATGACCCATATTCTTTTGAGTTGAATATGTCTGCCTAATTGCAGGCAGCAGAATTGGTCATAAAGGAATCTGTTGAACCTCTGCTGGATGAGTATAAACCCCCAGGAATTACTTCATTAAAGTTCAGCAAATTATCTCTTGGCTCAGTGGCGCCTAAAATTGAAGGTATAGTTCTAATTATCTTGGATCCCTGATTACCTCCATTCTGTTGGTAGTTACGTTACACATTCAAATTTTGGCCGATATTTTGTTTGCTTCAGAATATGATGAGAGCTAGTCCTTTATGTCAACCAGATTAATACATACCTGGTGTTAAATAATATCTGATGGATTTTTAATTATTGTGAATAGCATCCCATTTTTCTTTAATTGCCATTGGGGATTCCTCACCCAAATGCTTGGAAAAAAACGATAGTTAAAACATACATTGGCATGCCTACAGCTCCCACTTCTCCAACTAATGTTGTTGGCTCCCTCTCCTTCGGCCCGCTTATCTTCATTTGTGCAGTCCATGAAATGTTTATCATTACCCAAGTTCCTGAAGTCAAAATGTTCTAAAAAAAGATTTGGTTATTGGATTTTCCTTGTTTGTGGCAGGTATACGTGTTCAGAGTCTAAAAAAAGGTCAGATCACGATGGATATTGATTTTCGATGGGGTGGAGACCCAAGCATCATTTTAGCTGTTGAAGCCGCCCTTGTTGCTTCAATACCTATTCAGGTAGTGCATAATATAAGTTACTTAATGCGTATACTGTAGTTTTTCTTACCTAATGTGCTTTGAGATAGACAGCATTTATTTGACCAATATTATATACATTTTATGCTACAGCTGAAGGATCTTCAAGTTTTTACAGTTATTCGGGTTATTTTTCAACTAGCTGAAGAGATACCATGTATTTCTGCTGTTGTTGTTGCCTTGCTTGCTGAGGTACCCTTTGATATGGCATTTATATGGTTACAGGCATTGATGGTTTGTTTAATTTTACTGCTAGTTAAAATTTAAAAGTCTTAATGAGAGTGTACGGCTTAAATGTTCGGTTGTTCAAAGTCACTGAACTTTGAGAAATGCTACTTAGTATTTTTCTGTTTTCACTCAGCCGGAGCCAAAAATTTTATATAATCTCAAGGCTGTTGGTGGAAGCCTAACTGCTATTCCTGGAATTTCTGATATGATTGATGTAAGTTACTTAGTTTTCAAACTTAGAAGAAATTTTGTTTTTACCTTTGTCATTTGTTTTGGCATTTTACATCGATTATTTGCTTACATCACATGTTGCAGGATACCGTGAACACAATTGTTACTGATATGCTCAAATGGCCTCATAGGATTGTCCTTCAGATTGGTGGCATACCTGTTGATATAAGGTTACGTTGTTTGTCTCTTTGGAATGATATTGATTTGGTTTCTGTCATTTCTTCCTGAGAGATTGCTTTTTGTCTCAATTAATTTGCAGTGAGTTAGAGCTTAAACCACAAGGAAGGCTTACTGTGACTGTGGTGAAAGCTAACAACTTGAAGAACATGGAAATGATAGGAAAATCCGATCCTTATGTTGTTGCGCATGTTCGTCCACTATTTAAACTCAAAACAAAAACAATTGAGAACAACCTAAACCCTGTTTGGAACGAGGAACTTGACTTTATTGTGGAGGACAAGGAGACACAGTCTATTATCTTCGAGGTTTTGAATCACTTGTCCTCCTTTTCTGTTATTTAGTTAACGGGCACGTTTTAATTTCTCTCTTTATGTTTTACACTAGATGGGTTTATGCCTTTGGAAGCATCTATCGGTCATGGGTCACCATTCATCTTGAAGTTGATTACTTGGTGTTTGAGGCTAAATAATGCTTGATTTTTGCCAAATTATTTTATTTTAAATTGCCATTTTGGTAGCTTTCAGTCTGAGAATTCACACGACATGCAAAAAGGCTGAATTTAAACATATACATGATGTCTGGCTCTGTACTTCTATGACATTGGCAAGTTTTTTAAGCTTCTCACCCTTTACATCTCTTCCACTCCAAAATGGTAAAGAGAATGGAAGAATTGGATAGAAACCTCATTTCCCTGCATATGTCATAACAGCTTGTAACCCGAACTGGCTGCATGAATTTGTGTTTTTCTTTTTTGTATGGACAACAGTTCAACCCTTCTATCTTCCGTTCCCTCCATTAAGAGGAACGTCAATGCAGGAATTCATGCTATTTTGTTTGCACTTTGAACAGGTTTATGATAAGGACATTGGTCAAGATAAGCAACTGGGCATAGCGAAATTACCTCTGATTGATCTTCAAGGAGAGGTCAATAAGGAGGTTGAGTTGCGATTGCTCGCATCACTTAACACGCTGAAAGTGAAAGACAAGAAAGATCGAGGAACTCTTACTATCATGGTAGGTTCAGTACTTCAACAAAGATGGATTTGGTTAACTATTTCCATTGTTTGTACTTATTTTGTTCTTACGTGGCCTATCATTAAGAACAAGTTCAATATTTAAACTTGTGAATAGTTGTGCATCAAATCTATTGTTTGTAAGATCTTTCATCGAAGTTTTTAAAAACAACTCCACAGCTTAAGCTACCAAGGTACTGTAGTCTATGAAGGTAAGGTATTTTATTTATTCAACCAAAGCATTAGACGTTGTTCTATACTGCGAGGTTAGAGGTTCAAATCCCCCCACTTGTTGAACTAAAAAAAGTAATTTATTTGGGTTGTACAGATTCATTACCATGAGTTTAACAAGGAGGAGCAGTTGAAAGCTCTGGAAGAAGAGAAGAGGATCCTTGAAGAGAGAAGGAAACTGAAGGAGGAGGGAGTTTTAGGTAGCACAATGGATGCCCTGGAGGGAGCAGCATCTTTTGTTGGGTCTGGTGTGGGCACCGGAGTGGGTATGGTCAGTAGCGGCATTGGCACTGGCGTTGGCATTGTTGGAACTGGGCTTGGTGCTGTTGGCAGTGGCCTCTCGAAAGCTGGAAGGTTTATGGGGCGAACCATCACCGGGCAATCTAGTCACTCCAGAAGGAGCAGTTCTTCTTCGACCCCTGTAAACAGTGTCCAGGAAAACGGTGGAGCCAAGCCATTGTAGTTATGTTTGTTGGTGCGCAGTGTGACAGGTAGGAATTGTGAAATATCAACCGGGTTTGTATCGCTTTAAATTCTTTTGTCTACTTTTTTCGTTCTTCAACTTGTAGTGATTTTCATGTTGTTTTATGTATTCGAATTGGGAAAGTTTGCATAAATCTTGTAAGGTTATTCCGTACAATGTGAATTTGTTGCGGAAGAATAACTTGTGAAAATTAGGCTTGTATGCATCTTTTCTCGATCACATATAATAAATGTAATCTATTTTCTATGGCGATCTAGAGTTCTCTTATTAATACTGTTTGATCTGAATCACTTGTCTATTTCTCCTTCAGTACTTTCATTGTAGGATGTTCAGTTTGATATTCAACACAACAGCAGAGCGTTTTTTTTTTTTTTTAATAATAACACAATGGAAACTGTGGTTGGTCATACAGTAGGTATAATTTAGATTGTTTTATTTTAAGATATATGTTCTAGGATATCTTTAAGGTAGTTGTTTCTGTTATATACTTTCAGGGTTCTGTTAAATAGTAAAGGTGCTTTCAAGATGATTTTTTTTTTGTTCTCCCTACTTTTGGGGTAGTTTAGAAACGAATCTCCTAATATGTTTAGTACAAAGATGCCCCACTTGAAAAGGATCAAGTTTGTTTTTAGTTAAATTAGGACAAAAGATTGAAAAGCTCATCTTGAGTGATGTGGAGATGACGAACTTGAAGAGTCTTAAAGAAATGCTTGGTTTAAGTTTGAAGATGTAGAGATATAATCAGAACATAAGCATGTTACTAAGTGTAGAAGAGGCGATGGGTTTTCTATAGCCGATCATTTTCGAACATGCTCCTCTTTAAATTTTAGCCCAGCATTTAATGACTACATTCCGAAGAGAATCTTTTGGCATTGCAAAAATACGTCAAACACCTTAAAGGGTTTATGAAGTTCTCTATCTTTTATTTTCTATTTTGTTTTTGGGTATGCCAAATGTATTATGCATAGAGTTGTAATGTGAGAAGACTGGTGTGTGCATTTGAGTTAAAGTGAGTACAAAATATAAATTACAAAGCCTATTTTGCATCAAAGTGATTGATCGAGGTGATTTTGTAGGTTTGTTGGAGTTGAAAGTGAAATTACTTTATACCACATTTATTGATTCTTTTGTTCCTTTCCTTACACTCTTTTTTGTTCTCACTCAACTTGTTTGGTTACACTACCATTCTCTCTAGTCATCATCTGTACTGCTAATATAACATTTTACTATTCTTCTATTTGTCGTGTCAGGATATACTAGATCGATGGCACTTGTTGATCAAATAGAGAGAAAAAAGATGAAGAGTTGTGTGAAAATTTATGGTTTAAACAAAGTTCTAAAGTTCTTTTTTTTTTGGAGATAGAGAATAACAAGTAAAAAACAAACAAATAACAAAGGGGTGAGTCCCACATGTTGTAGTCTCTTTGCTACAGTTTACAGTAATATTTTCTCTTTTTGGTTGAGCTCAGCTCACTATCATAAATTGAAAAATTAAAAATGTATTGTTTGTTAGTTCTTTATTGTTAGATTCCGTTCACGAAGCTACTTCCTTTTGTTTATAGATATTAGATAGATACATAGTTACATATAACTTACATTAAATTACATTAATTACACTATCCTAAGTTTTAATGTCCTGATTAATTAATACTTTCTTTACTTTTAAAATATATTTCACTTTTGGTCTTCCTAACCCTTTTTAAATACAAACATTATGTTTGTAAATATAGCATTTTGCTCTACTAAATCATCTTAAAATAAAGATATCTATCTAATATGAAGTGCACCACTCAATACTCAATACTCATTACCATTTTTGTATATCAATAATATATATATACACATATATCACTGTTTATGACTAATATTATAAATCATATATGAAGAAAAGATTAATAAAAAATAACCTAATTTAATTATCACGCGAGTTTGGAAATAATAGTATATGTATTAATTAAGTTGAAATAGAATGTCTCTATCATTTTTCTTTGACTACCATTTGTTTTTGTGTATTAGTAGTGGCATTATTTTGTATATTTTTCATATGATATGACATATATATCGTTTGATTAAATGATTAAAGAATGTATAAGGTCAAGTGTGAATATTTAATGAATTATTGACCAAAAGCATGTGATGTCTCAGTTATCCCCATTTTTAATTTTCATTATTGTTTCTTTTATGTACATACATATATATACATATATATATATATATGATTTGGAATTTCAATGACCTTCTAAGTATCAAACTATTATAAACATGTCCATCCATTTTTTCCCCCCTTTTTAATATTTATTTGATTATTTTTTAATTTCGTGTTTCTAGAAATATATTTAATTGTTTGAGTTTTTATATTTTTAAAAACACTTTAAAATATAAATAAAGAAGAAAAACGTTTGTATAACTTCTAATTATTCTAATTATTGAGGGTTAGGTTAATCTATATGAGCACATCATTTGTGACTAGGGTTCAAAATTGATGGGGATGATGGTGTTACTTGTGCCCCTTATCATTCTTATGGCTAGTGATTGAGAATCTTAGTATATATCTTACACATTCTATGATGTCATACACTAGTCTCTAGTTTTGTAGTGATATTTCGAGACATTCTTTCTTTTCATGACTAGTTATTTAAAATTATTTGTAGACTTGTAATCGTGTTAAACAATGGTGTTCTTATATTCTTGGTGACTACCGTTTTGGGTACTAATGACATCAAGTCTAGAGATCGTTTATTTTTTCAATTTCGTTCTTTTAGTAAGTTTGTTTGAGGGTATGTGTTTATAATACGAGATGTGGAATACAAAACTTGTTCTATTTTGTTAGCTTAAGAGCATAATTTGGGTGTTCATGGTACCACACAATGCATCATCCTAATTCTCAAACGATTAGTCCTAATGTTTGAACTAAGATTACTACTTATTGTTGTAAACTTATAATTAAAACGAAATTGGTGTATGTAATTTGAAGTGTCTATGTTGGTGGTTTCATTGGAAAGACGAAGGCTACCTAGGACAATAATAAAAAAAAAAGTATTTAAAAGGAATTTAAGGAATAGGAAAAATTGGTATAGAAAAAGAAAAAGAAAAAGAAGGTTAAAAGGGAATGGAATTGGAAAGTTGTTGTTGGGTCAATTCATAATATACCAAAAAAAGGATTAAAAAGAAAGAAAAAAGAAGAAAAAGAAAAAAAAGGATGGGATTTAATTAAATGAAAATGATAAAATTAGGGGGTTGAGTAAGAAGTTAAGTTAAGAGGCGAAAAAGGCAAACACCTGAATTTCCACCTCTGCCTTCACTCTCTTTCTCTTTCTCTACACTAAACACACAATGCCATATTTCACAAAATCCAACCCCTTCTCTTTCAACCCTCAATTAATTAATTATACTTTCTACAAATAAGAAATGGAGAGTAAATACGAGACATGTTATCAAAATAATAATAACAATAATAATAAAGAAAGAAAGAGGGTTTAGGGTTAGATTGGGATAGAAGTGTATGTTCCCCAATATAATGGATTTGAAAATTTGAAAATGAAATCAAATAAAAAGTAGGGAAATATGGTCACATAGATCCCATCCCACCAAGTCACCAACTCCACATCCTATTCCTCCCTTCCCCTTAAACCCTTAAACTGCTTCCCACCTGTTATATTACCCTGCTTTCTTCACATGAGGGTTACGGAACAGTGAGCACCAACCAGTTACGACGCCGACACGTCTCCCATTAAATCAAACCCCCCACCCCCCCATTCCTTCCCGTGACCCTCTCCCATCCCATCTCCCTTCCTTCCCTTACATCAAATTACTACTTTTTAATCATTAAATATTATTTTTTTGTTTTCTTCATCTTCATCTATTTAATAACATCCATATATTCTTCTTTTGTTTTAATTTTAAATTCTGTTGGTTTATTCCATTTTCTTTTGACTTTTAAGTTTACCTTATTTTTATTATTCAACTTTCGATTTGCCTATTTTCATTTTATTATTATTATTATTTTTTTGTCTTGAGTTTTAATTTCAAAGATAGATAGGAATAGTGCTTGTACACAAGAGGTTGAGTAAAAGAAAAGTGCAATATGTAACTTTTTAAAAGTTTAGTATTAAAATACGTATTAATTTAAAATAGTATTCTATAATTTGAAGTTCTTTAAAGGTGTGGTTCTTTTTTATTTCTATAAATAAGTAGCATTATTTAAGAACTAGATTGGAAATTTTGCCAAATACAAAGATGCAGTCTAATTTAAACCCTTTTTTAAAAAAAAAATTCAAATCTAAATTTATTTATATATAACTATATATATTTATTGAGTTCAAGAAAACAAAAAAAAAAAAGAAGAAAAAAGAACAAAGATTTACATTCAACAAAGAGAGAGGGGGAGAGAGAGGAGTTTTCCATCTGCTTCTTCTTCTTCTTCTTCTTCTTCTTCTTCTTCAACTCTTTCAACTCTATTTGTGTCTCACTTCTTCACAGTGTTTCCACATCACAATGAATCTTTCACCACTCCCTTAAACTACCCTTTATTCGCTAAAATATTTATCTATCAATCATGTCATCTCTCTCCGCCGCCCCACCGCCGCTCATCGTCCACCACCCCCCCCCTCACCACCGCCCAACCCGTCTTTTCATCATCTTAGCCACATCCTTAACAGCATCTCTCCTCATTCTCCTCTTTATCGTTTTCCTTCTCTACCGGAAACTCTCCCGCAACCGAACCGCTCCTTCCGAAACCCACCAGGAAAATCCCCACAAACTTCCCCGCCGATTCTCCTACTCCCTCCTCCGCCGCGCCACCACGTCCTTTTCCCCCTCCAACCGCCTCGGCCACGGCGGCTTCGGTTCCGTCTACAAGGCCGTCCTCCCCTCAGGCCTCTCCGTCGCCGTCAAAATCATGGACTCCCCTGGTTCTCTTCAGGGTGAGCGCGAGTTCCACAATGAGCTCTCTATCGCCTCTGTTCTTGATAACCCTAACATTGTCTCCCTCCTCGGTCATTCCTCCGACCGCCGTCGTAGAAGATTGATCTTGGTTTACGAGCTTATGCCCAATCGTAGCCTACAGGATGCCCTGTTCGACAGAAAATGCCCCGAGCTTATGCCATGGCGTAAGAGGTTTGAAATTTCTCTCCGTATTGCTTCTGCTCTGCAGTACCTTCACCATTTTTGTAACCCCCCTGTGATTCATGGCGATATTAAACCTAGTAACATTCTGCTCGATGCCGATTTCGAGGCTAAAATTGGGGATTTTGGCCTTGCAAGGCTGAAATTCGAGGAGGAAGATTGCGGTGGCGGTGGTGATGATGGCGGTAGGGTTAGAGAAGTGATCGGAGATAATGGGTCGATTTTGGAGGAAACTGAGAGTGTTTTGACTTCTGGGTTTGAGGAGAATATCGGTATGGATCGTTTGCCTGATAGTTGTGTGGTTACTGTTCTCGATTCGCCAGAGATGGTGGCAACGCCGGGTACGGATAAAGTGAGTTTATCAGAGGGGAATTTTGATAGGATTAGTGTTGAAAGTGGGAAGGAGAGGAAGAAGGGTGGGTCTGGTAGGGATTGGTGGTGGAAACAGGAAACTGCCATTGATGGTTCAGAATCTGGGAGAGTTAAGGATTATGTGATGGAATGGATTGGGAATGAGATAAAAAAAGATAGACCCAAGAGTGAATGGGTTGAATCTGAAAGCTCCATTGCTTCTTCTAGTGGGAAAATGGAGCAGAAAAAGCAGAAGAGAAGATTGGAATGGTGGGCTTCGTTAGACGAAGGGAGAATGAGGAAGAAAGAGAAGAGCAGGAAGAAGCCAAGGGAATGGTGGAAGGAGGAGTTTTGCGAGGAACTCGCAAGGAAGAAGAAGAAGAAACAGCTCGCCTCAAGTAGTTGCAGAGAGCTATGGTGGCAAAGAGATGAAGATTCAATCAAAGAGAGGAGGAAGAAGAAGGTGAATAATAATAAGAACAGTAAAGGCAGCATTGATTGGTGGTTGGATGGATTAAGTGGTGATCTTAGAAATGGAAAAAGGAACAGCATAGATGGAGCAACAAGTGACATCCCAAAGAGTGGTGGAATCAGCAGCACCCCGAGTATGAGAGGAACTGTTTGTTATATCGCCCCGGAGTATGGTGGGGGTGGGCAGATATCCGAGAAATGTGATGTCTATAGCTTTGGCGTTTTGTTACTAGTTCTAGTTTCGGGGCGACGACCCTTACAAGTAATGGCATCACCGATATCAGAGTTTGAGAGGGCAAATCTTATCTCGTGGGCTCGACAACTCGCCCGCAATGGCAAACTCTTGGATCTTGTTGATCCATCCATTCATTCCTTGGATAAGGAACAGGCACTGCTTTGTATTACAATTGCATTGCTATGTTTGCAGAGATCACCATCCAAACGCCCTAACATGAAGGAGATTGTGGCAGTTCTTTCAGGCGAGGCCGAGCCACCCCATTTACCGTTTGAGTTTTCACCATCACCGCCGTCCAACTTCCTCTTCAAGTCTCAGAGGAAAGCCGGTCAGTAGGTGAGGCCGAATTAGATTTTAGTTGCCATTTTTTTTAAAATTCAGTGTAAACTCTGTGCAAATGGTGTTGGTATTTTCTTCCTTCCCATGGTTAAATGGATTGAAAAGCAATTGGCAGAGGCTATGATTTTGTCAAAAAACTCCCCACAAGTTGGTGAAATTTTAGAAAACTCCAAGTGGGATTAAAGTGAAGAATATGATATGATATGATTTGTAACATTACCAAAAAGGCCAAAGCCAAGCTTTTTCCTTAATCTACAAACTTCATAACTGCCCTCACCCCTCAAATCATCGCATCACTGACTTCACTTGATAAAAGCTCCTTAAAAGTCCAAAACTTGTGCTTTAAAAGTTGACATTTCCCCCCCTTTTCTTTCTGTGCTAAACTAGCATGAGTTTCAGTACAACCTTTTGCTGCCAAAAGTGAGTGGTGGGGAAGGTCCACTGGGTCAGCCAAATTTCTATAACTTAACCCTTTCAACAAGTAATGGAGGGGCTGGGGGGGTGGTAAACCCTTAAAAAAAGTGTCTTTTTTTTTTTTTTTTTTTTCTTTTTGTTTTCTTAGTTCAACAAAACTATGTATCCACATTTGAGATGGTAATTTGTGTATTTAGTTATTGAACTTACTTGAATTGACCCATGTAACGGAAGAAATTATTTGGTTGATATAATGTGACTGCCATCTTTATGAGCAATGAATATATAAAATGTTGATGGTTATAGTATATACGATCAATGCAATACTTAAGTACCGTGGTAAATGTGACACCAATTTCATTATTGGTTTGTAGCTGTTGAATTCAAACTCTTCCGTATTCCTTAGTCTATCATTTACTTCTCAAAGTTGACCTTTTGTTTTTACTTTTAAGCCAAGAGGTTTTATGTATTTTTAATATTTATTTATTGTAGCATAAATAATGAAAAGTTAAAGAGGAGGGTGTGGTGGAGCACAAGTGTAGGTGGTGAGTAAATAAATAGCCTTTATTTCTTCTACCTTTGTTTTCATTTTTTTTTGTTTTTGATTCTATCTTCCTCCTTCGCTCTAATAAATGCACCCACTTTTTTCATATATTTCTACACATTTCTTCATTATTTCCTTTTTGCAGTTACATTTTCTATATATTTACACATTAAACTTACTCCCTTTGTCTAATTTCTTTTTACTATAAAATATTCTTAAAATGAATTTAAAATTTTCAAGAACGGATGACAACATAGCTCCATCAAGCCCTGGAAACAAATAATTGACCATTATGGAGGCGCATGAAGCAAAATAGTGACTTTGTTGGTCTAATTAACATAAAAACAACCACTTTATTCATCTAGTTAACATATAATTAAATAGGTAATTAAACTTCTTTAAAGTACAAATCAAACTTAATACATATTCAATCCATAGAAATTAAAGTCATTATGAGCTTAGTTTAAAAAAGGATAAGAAATGTGTTTCTTGGGGTGTAAAGTTCAAATACTCACCTCCACATTTGTTCTACAAACCTTTAATTTACAATTACCATGCGGATTAAAAACATTTATAGTTGTAAATTAAGAAGAAAAAGAGTAATTGAAAAAGGCTAAGTTAAGATTTTGATGTGTGTTTGGTTGCGTGGGGCTCAAAATGAAATGTCAAAGAATGAAATCCTTAACAAGACTCATAACGGCAGCAGCCCGGCGATGGTCAACAAGGTCAACGTTATGAAATCCCATGTCATCAAACCACGCAAGCACCTGCGCCCCACAGCCAGTCAACATCTTCACAAATTCCTGCTGTCTGTCCACCATCGGATCTCCTCCGAATCCTACTACCAGGCACCTTCCCAGCTGTCCGATCAACTCCTTGTGTGGACCTCCCACCATCGGATTACAGTACCTATGGTCTTGATCCATCCCCTTCGGCAGCGCCAGTTCCCACATCAAATCCAGCACCGGCAACGGCAGCAATTGGTCCGTCGCAAATCGGAGCTCCGACTTAGTCCTCTTAACCCCACCAAACATCGGCTGGTTCATCACAATTCCGGCCACCTTCATTGGCTCCAGCTTCAACCCTGCCACCGCCTTCAGTCCAGCAAAGAAAGCAATGTTGCCGCCGCACCCCACGCCATAAAGGTAACACCGGGAGAAGTCGCCGAAATCCTTAAGCCATTTTTCGCCGTCGGGATCCGTCATCTGGGTCTTCACCCACCGGATGGCGTCCACGGCATCGTCGTACTGCGCTGGCAAACGGCTCTCGGGGGCGAGACGGTAGTTGACAGAGATGGCGATGGCAGGGATCTGGGAGGCAAGGTCGGCGCAGTTGCGGTGAGTGATGGCGTCGGAGGCGGAGTGGAGGATCCAGCCGCCGTGGTGAAAGTAGATAAGGATGGGAAGACGGGCGGCGACGCCGTCGTTGGCGGGGATGTTAGTGGGACGGAAGAGGCGGAGCCAGGTGGCGGAGGAGGGGTTGAGAGAGATGTCTTTGAAGGAAACGGGATCGGCGGGGGAAGTGGAGGAGACGGCGGGGAGTTGGAGGAGACGGGAGAGAGAGCCGTCGGGGTTGAGGGAGACGCTGAGATGTTCGTAGGGGTTGAATTTGGACATGGTGTGAGAACGGCGCATGGCAGTGGGAAGTGGAAGGGGGAAAATGGGGGCAGTTTCAGGGAGATGCATTGTGAATTGTGATTGAGAAAGAGAGGAGGAGGAGGAGGAGGAAGCGGCGGCCATGGATGTGAAAGAAGTGATGTTAATTAGAGAATGAAGAAGAAGAGGAAGAAGAGGTGGTGAAATTTTAGGTATGAAGGAAGCAAAAGAAACGGGAGTTGGATGAATTATTGGCCATCGAAATAAAATTGTGAAGAGTTTATTTGTTTTGGGTTTGTGTGGTGCGAAAGGTTTAGTGTTAAACTCAAATCACACAATTATACCTCCCTCCCACCCTCCATCCATCCATACATCTTTAGGCAAATTGATTATATATAATTAAAACATTTCTATATCCCTAATTGTTAGTTAATTCTTTTTTTAATAAAACAAAATTAATTCCATATTGATTTATGTTAATTTTGATGTGATGTGCTTTACTCTTTAAAACTCCATCCTTTGATTCTCTAAGGATGTGTTTGAGTTGATAAGCAAAATGTTTTATGTTCTTGAAGTTAACTCTTGTAAAAATGTTTGTATCTTCAAATAAATTCGAGTTTTTAAGTATGGATAACCTCAAAAGTTAGGAAGTCTTTTGACTGTGGAGTCTCTAGGTCTCTAAAGTATAAAATTTATAACTCCTCAAATAAATAAAACTCCTTCATCTATAGAGTTTTCTAGCAAGATTTGTTATGAATTTGACCTCTGGATCCAATTATTTGAAACTCAGATATAGCAAAATCTATTGTTGATAGATTTGTATATTTATAGATTATTGTAGTCAATCAGTGATTGATAAATATTTGCAACATAGTCTATCAATAATAGATTTTGAAGAACCTTCTTATATTTGTTAATATTTTGAATTTGATTGTTATATTTGCAATCATTTCTTGAACTTATACCTTATATGACATTTGGGTCAAACTAAGTCTATTTTAGGCTCTAATGAATTTTAACCCAAATCATAACATTTAATTAAACCAAATTAATTTCAATCAATCGAATGATTATGATGTCTTCAATTTTAATTTAGAACACATGTTAATATTTAATTAATTTTAAACTTAAGTATATATATATAAATTGATCGATAATTGGGTGAATGATGTGACACTTTATGATTAGTCCAAAATGTTCATTCAACATAAATCATTACAAGCACGAGTCATTACAAAACTCATAAAATACCACTTGTTTTTCTCTATTTTGGGATTTGAACTTAAAGAACTTTCAAAATTTGAACATCATGTGAGTATATAATTTCTAAATAGTTTAGGAATTAATCTATCATATAAATTACAACTTAAAAATAATTTAGGAGTTGATACGAGATCGATAATGAAGTAATCTAAAATTAAAAGATAAAAAAACCAATACTCTTAATAAATCCACGTAACTTTTACAAGCATTCTCGCCGTACTCGTCAAAAAACATGAAATTTAGATGAAAAAAACACGAGTCTAATTTATCGCATACAGTTGAACTAAAGTCACGTGTTCTACCTGAGATGAATGTAAAATCTTTGTCAAAACATATATTTAACTACTTTGAATTTAAATCAAATCTCATCAAAAGTATATTTCATTCATTTGTATATCATTCAAAGTTTTCCTTTATTAGGTTTGTATATAATATTTAAGGTAACAACTACTATATTAAAACGATTATAACTAAAGAAAATATAGCAAAAGATAGCATTTTAAACAAAATATTTTTGTATGCATTAATTTTTTTTAAAGAGTGCTTTAAATAGTTTTAGTTGCACCACACTATGTTTTAGGGCATATTAATAGAGTCATGTTTGCAAAGATTATTTTATCAATCTCTTGAATTTCCATTTTTTTTTTTAATAATCTATCTCACAACCATTTTGTTAAAAGAATACTTTTAAATTAGTTCAACATGTTTAAAAGTACTTTTTTTTTCTTTGTTAAATATTAAAAATATGTGTTTGATCATCTACTATCACCCAAGTTATTATTATTTTTTCTTCTAAGTGTGCTTAAAAATTTTGATTTTATTTTAAAAACATTTTATTTAAAAGTAGTTACACTACTATTTAAAAAAAAAAAAAAAATTATACCACTAAACACATGATAGGAATTTAGGTGGCTTCTGATTTGTTTAAAGTGTCAAATAAATTTCTAAACTCATATGGTTTTTTTTAGAATTATATATTTTTTCCTGAAAAAAAAATTAAATCATTAGTAAAATATAAAAATAAAAACAAAATTTGATATATTTAAAAAATTTGAGAACTTCAGTTTTTTTTAAAAAATGTAAAAAGTAAAAAGAATCAAATAGGTTTAGTAGGAAAAGAGAAATGATTAGAGAGAAGTTTGAAAGTTTAATTATTTATTTATAAGTGATTTTAACCTAAAAAAGATGAATAAAGATGAGATTAATTTGGTTGATTTGGAAGAAGATGGAAAAGACGAAGACGGCAGCAGCGGGAGGGTGGAAAGCAAATCCGATGAGTATTGTGGAAGCTTTTTCCCTCCATTCTCAATTCATTCTTTCATTCTCATTCCAATTCTAATTCTAATTCTACGACAAATAATTACTTCCAATCCACACACAAACCCACTCTCTTTTTCTCTCTCAGTGACCGCCCACAGCTGACTCCTCCCCCCCCTTCAATGGCCGGAGATGCTGGTGGCGACGGTCACTCTCCCCTTCCACCTCCCTCTAACGGCGGTGACTTTCTTCTCTCCCTTTTACAACGACCCCCAAATCGCCAATCGCAACTCAATCTCAATTCTATCCCTCACCTTCACTCTTCTTCCTCTATTGATCCCGCCGTCGCCGCCCTTGGTCCCTCCCTGACCTCCCTCCCGACGCCGTGCCCTTCCAGTGGTTCCGATCTTCTCTACCCTATTCCTCTTTCTCCTTGGTCCCACTCCCACCAGTCCTTATCTACTCCCATCGCTCCTAATTATGTGGGGTTTCAACATCTACAGCAGAACCCCTTTCCTCTTCCTCAGAGTCAGTTTGGGGGCGCCCAATTCGCTGCGACTCAGACTTCGGGTGATCAAATTCAAGGTGGTTTTGGGGGTGTTGATGATTCTAAGAGGCTAGGGTTTCCTGGAAACCATCATAGAGCCAACGGTACTGTTACGCATAACTTTTCGCAGCATAACCAACTGGAGAACAAGCTTCAGTTTGGCTCTTTTTCTCCTACTCTATTTCCTAGGGTTTTGATTAATGGGAATAGTAGCACTGCCAAGGATTTAAACCGCGAAGTGGGGTTTAGGGAGGCAATCCCTAATGGGTTGAATAGAAATCAGGGATTGGATTCTCATGGGAATTCTAACTTTACGTCGTATGGCAATTCCAATCCGAATGCCAATGTTCATTCCTTTCGCCGTGGAGAATGTGATTACTCAGATCAGGAAAGAGGTCGTGTGTTGGGTGAAAACTACAATTTTCATCCCCACGTAAAGCCTTCGGAGCTATCTGGTTTCATGAGCAATCCTACGGGGGGAGGGCACTTGGATTTTGGGAACATTAGAAAGAGAGATTTTGAGCATGGAGGGAATAGAGAGAGACCTCGTTCAAATCAATTTGGTGAGGGGTCTCGCAGGCTTGAACTTGGTGCACAGCTTCGCGATCCTGTACGGCCTTCTAGGAGTGATCTTCAATCAGCATTAGCATTGAATATCGAAGAAAGAGTTTTGAATTTGGATTCTGAGATTGATGAAGGCAGGCACAGAGATAGTTATCAAGGTCATGACAGTCAGGAACTGGACAACATAGGTGAACAGCTGGCTGATTCCTTGTTGCTCGAGGATGAACCTGATGAGAAAAGTGATCCCAAGTTTGCACGTCGAGAGAAGGTATTTTTCTTTTCATTTTTCTTGAATGATCAGGTAATGGCTTTTGTTGGGTGAAAACATCTCTATTGAAGTCTCGTGGATGAATTGATAAAATAGTAGAACTGAAGTTTCTTCGAGGAAAAAGGCCACTTATAATCTTAAGCAGCATTGAGATTGTATACCACACGAAATCAGAGGCTTGCTACTTTTCTATCTGATTGTACTTGGTTCTTCAAATATTCATTTGAATACAATATCGACCTGTGAGAAAACTTACTATATGTATATGCTTGTATGATAACATTCATGGATAGAAAATTATTGATGTACAAGCAATAAATAGTCAGATTGGATGCAAAATTTATTTGGAGAATTTGTATGCAGGATTGCAGGGGGAATCGACTACTTACGCACAGAGAAAGGATTGCTAGAAAACATATACACTGCCGAGGCGACATAGATATGTTGACAATTCCTCTCCTTAGGATTTATGAATCCCTGATCCCTCCTGAAGAAGAAAAGGAAAAACAAAGGCAGTTATTGATATCACTAGAGAAATTGGTGGTTAATGAATGGCCTCATGCGCACCTCTTCCTTTTTGGGTCATGTGCGAACTCCTTTGGAGTTTCAAATAGTGATGTAGATGTGTGTCTTGTACTTAGAGATGCTGATATTGACAAGTCTGAGATCTTGCTAAAGTTGGCAGAAATTCTGCAGTCAGCTAATTTCCAGAATGTGCAGGTACTTGATTATCTACCATTCAGAGCCTTTTCCATGGCTGAAGTCGAACCATCTTAGTAATGATGTCAAGATGAGTTTATAATTTTATGTTATATTTTAGTTGCACGCCTCATATAGTCATATGAACTTGCCTTCTGTTCTTCAGTGTGTGTGTGTTGTCTTTGTTTTAAATGGCTGTATGCTTCTACATGGGGACATAATGGTTGAATACAACCTCAAACGACATTCGCTATTATGCACAAAAGAATGAACACAAATAAATGCTCATTACATTCCTACTACTTGACTTTAAGTTGGCTATGTTTGTAGGCCCTGACTCGTGCAAGAGTTCCTATTATAAAGCTTAAGGACCCCGTGAGTGGAGTATCCTGTGACATATGCATAAACAATGTTTTGGCTGTTGTGAATACAAAACTTCTCCGGGACTATGCACAAATAGATGTCAGATTACCACAATTGGCATTTATTGTGAAGCATTGGGCCAAGTCTAGGGGTGTAAATGAAACATACCAGGGAACGCTTTCTAGCTATGCGTAAGTTATGAAACTGTATAGAATTATGCTACTGTGAAGTTTTATCATGTTGTATGATTAATATTATGAAGCGATAACGATCAGTGATTAGTAATCTTTACAATAAAGATATAAATACCTTTTTATTTCTTGATTTTCAAGAGTTGTGGACACTTCCCAGATTGTCAAGTTTTTCGAATTTTGACACTTAATTGATGGGAATATGCTAATATGCCAATTACCAATTCAGGTATGTTTTGATGTGCATCCATTTCTTACAACATCGAGACCCTCCTATCCTACCTTGTTTACAGGTTTGTATAGAAGCCTTTTAATTTCTGCTCACAGTTTAGATTAGCATTTTAGAACATCCTTTTACGATTAGTTGGTTACATTTCTTACCTTCCTTTCTCATGCGTGGGCTATTCAACAATGTACCGATCACTGTTCTGTATAAATAAACTTTTTAGATATCTTTTCATGGACCCTCTAGCTTTATGAACTAGGAAGGAAAGAAAATAAAGCATAGATGGCAAGTGCATCCCTATTTCTGTCCGAAGTGTTATAATTCTAAACATGTACAAGCTGCTGAAATTTTATGTACTCCTTAATCTCATTACAAAATTATTTTGAGAATCAAATGACTCACAAAGTGTAATTTTATTGTGTATGTTGAAATCATTATTTGTATATCTGTCACTTTGAAGGCTAGAACAACTTGAAAAAGGGCCATCTTTGAAATCATACTAAAAGAAAACAAGAAAACATTTTTTTAAAAAACGAATACCCAAACCAAATATATTTTCACCGATTTTTTTGTTTTAACAAAAGAGAAACTGTTTTGGGCTCTGATGGTGTACTGTAGGAGCTAGATTCCTTTTTTGTTTCAGTTCTTTATTCTTTGTATTAATAATTGTTGTTCAGCTGCTCAATCAGCTCTGGTTTACTGTCCAATAGTTTTAGTTTGATATGTAATGTCTTGGATAAGGTGGCTATTGTTCTTGTGATTACAAATTAGTTGACGTCATTGCCAGTCTGGCACTTGTGTAAGTGAGTCTGTGATCAACGAAAGTTTCACCTTTGATATTTATCTTCATAATGCTTATCTGGTTGCTATTTAATATTTCCATTTAGTGATCCATATATCCTTTTTTCCCCAGGAAACGAAGATTGTTACTTATCATAAAATTGTGGATAATATTGAATGTGCCTACTTTGACCAAGTTGAAAAGCTAAAAACTTTTGGATCTGATAACAAGGAAAGCGTTGCTCGCCTTGTTTGGGGTTTCTTCCATTATTGGGCATATTGTCATGATTATGCCAACACCGTTGTATCTGTCCGTACTAAAAACACTGTCAGGTAAGTTATAAGATCTAATCTAATATCTGTTTTTCTACTTATATGGGGGAGTTTTTAAGTTCAGTGAATCTCTTGTTAAGAAACAATAGACGATGGATAGTTTTTTGTTTTAGTTTTTAAAAACATGATGCTGGACTGGATTAAAGAAGTTGACGTGCACAATCCTTTCCTAAGAAAAAAAATAGAGGTGCAGTTTTTTCAGCATCAGAAAACTCGTAAGATTTGTATATTCTCTTGTTTTAGTTTTTGAAACAATAGTGGTTTTTGGTTTTGGACTTCTGAAAGTATGATGCTGGGAGTAAGAGATTGGATGGGTACAATTCTCATAGTATTTTCGTGCAAGAGATGGAAGTTCTGTTCCACTTGCCATTTTATATAAGAGACCCATTGGGTTACAGCTTTTTGGATACTTTGTGGAATGTTTGGCTCAATAGGGGAATATGGTAGGCGGCATATTGCTCCCCAATTCATTTCACAACTAAGAAGAAGTGTGAGTGTCGAAAAGATATTTATGGGCAATTATTGGTGGTAATAGTGTACAAACAAGGGAGTTAGAGGAGAGAGGAAGTCGGTTGCCACTGTCTTGCGTTTATCTGGATAAAAGTAGATATCCAAATAGTAGAATTTTTTACAGATACTCATACTGAGAAAGGTTAAGGAGGGGGTGGACTTTGCTTAGGTTTGATTCCTTTTTACTTGCATTGGCTCAGGTTGAACTGCCTTGGAAACATTTCTTGCAAACTTTTCTTAACAGTTGACCCTCTGATGATAAAACAGAATAGCTGACAATCCTTTCTTGTGATTCGTTTTTCTTGAAAAGAAATGGGGTTTTTGGTCCACTCTCTGTCTTTCTTCTCATTCAGGGCTTGAGATGGAAAAAAAGAAAAGAAAGAAATACCCTTAACTAAGCCTCTCTTGAAAAGGAAACGACAAGAGACTTGCAAAGGTTCTGCTAATAGAAACAGAAGCCTTTTTAAAAGGATTGGGTGCCCATTGGATTGGAGATGTGTATAGCTAGGTGTCATGCCTCTCGTTGGGTCTGTGACAGTATCGAAAAGGTCTCTAATTACCCTTTTGTCTCCTTTTCTCAAGAGTTAAAGCTTTTTTTTTTTAAAAAAAATCATGTCGTAATATTTTCTTTTCCAGTGGTGTTGTGCCTTTGTACAAGTCTTTTTGTTACGAAACTTTGTTTCTTATGTTATCCGTTTGTATTCATTTATTCATATTTCTCTATCCTTATGTGTTGGTTTCACAATATTGAATTTGAAAGATATTATGTTTTACGTTCATTTTAGTCTTCAAATTATAAGTCCTAGCTTAGTTTCTTATAATCTGGGGACTGAACGGTTAATCACTCTTTCATACTATGGGTAGTTTATTTTGTGAGCTAAATGTGCAGCAAGAGAGCAAAAGATTGGACAAGGAGGATCGGCAAGGATCGCCATTTGATATGCATAGAGGATCCATTTGAGACATCTCACGACCTAGGTCGAGTTGTCGATAAGTACAGTATCAAAGTTTTGAGAGAAGAATTTGAACGTGCTGCTACTATTCTACAGGCCTATCCAAACCCATGTGAAAAGCTCTTCGAACCCTTCGTCCCGAGTTAATAATTTTTTTTTTCAGAAAAAAAATATATTATCGAAGAGAGGTATCTAAGAATTCAGTTATTATGTTCATAGCTAGTGAAGGTTGTATAGGTGGTTCGCTGTGGTGTTTTGTTTTTAAAATTTTAATTTATGTTTCAAGTGTGCATGGTTTTTGTGGAAACGTGTTATGGTGGTCTGTATATCATCGTAGAATTTTGGTTTAGCCACTTCCTAATCTTTCTAGTTTCTGCCATTCTAAGATATTGTAGAAAATAGGATATTTTTCTTCATCACCATTTCCTGGTGTAATGTTAAAAAGTCTTTCCTATTTTTTATATGAATGAAGAGAATGATTTTATTCCAAAGGGTGATGCAACTTAACAAGCTTAACTTGTTTTCAGGGGTTGATTTATTTTATTATTATTGTAGGAATGGTATTAGAAAGATTAAGTTTGGTTATAAATACAATGAGTTGAGAGGGGTCCAAGTAGCTCAAACACTCAGATGACAGGATGGGAAAAACCCCCCAAAGGTTAACAGAAAGGTGAAAGAAGGGGAAGAAACGAGAATAAATTTGGATATAAGAGTAGAAAAATAGGCGTGGATGATGCAAATTATGAGAATTTAAGTTACTATCTCACTCTGTGCTTTCTTTGTAGTTCCAATTTAATATCTACAATTTTGATAAATCCAACAAAATGATGTTCGTAATTGTTTATAATGCATACATATCTCTTTGTAAGAATAATATAAAAATAGAATGTTGAATTGTATTATGATTATTATGATATATTCCAATGAATGTTTAGGGAAGAAGTAAGCAAAAAGTTGGTTACTTCTTACTTGTGATTTCAATGCATCCACGTCATCATATTATTTTATCATCCATCTACCTTTTCTTCTCTTCTCCCTCATTTTTACTTCCTTCCTTCCAACCTCTATATCATTACCCCCCCACCCTTGAAGGCCTTAACTACTACTACTACTACTACTACTACTTCAAGCCTATCATTATTAATTACTACTTCAAGTCTATCATTATTAATTCATTGCTTCTCTAGCTGACCAAATTAACACCAAATCTCATCCTAACACACTCAAATTTTATTTCAATTTTAATGTTTTTTTAAATTCTATCAACACTTAATACATAAAGAGATTACTAATAAGTAAGAATTAACACACTCAAATTTTATTTCAATTTTAATGTTTTTTTTTAAATTATATCAACACTTAATGCATAAAGAGATTACTACTAAGTAAGAATTGTTTGTTTATTAAGCATATAATCATTGCGAAATATCATTTTCCACAAATCTTAAATGATATCTTCTTTCTTCTTCTACTTCTTCGTCTTTTAGTTACCATTAAAATTTATGGCCTCAAATTTGTTGGGGTCACAATGTAACCTTGAATTGCAACAGAAACGTGTCTTAAATCCTTTCCTCATAAATTCCCACCAATCATTTTTCTTTTGAATTCTCCAACTTCACATTTATTTTTCTTACTTTTATTTTCAAATTAAATAATAAGTTTTAAAACACAAGTTTCTTTATTTATTTATATATATATATATATATCTTTTATTCTACATTGTTGGCATTCTATATCTCTTGGATTCTCGTAGTACATACAAATTATTTATTTATTCAATAAAAATAACACTGTTTAAAAAAAAAGATTTATATTTCATTAGGATTTCACTCAATTCCGATGAAGTAATTACGAATTTTAAAGAATGTGATGTCACACCCTCTTATGATCCAATTGGGGTTTATTTATGGGTGAACATATGACTACTTGTTCGTTAGAGAGATTAATGGTACTTAAAGGGGTTAGATGTAACTACAAGAGTAAAACAATAATTTTGACCAATTTTTACTTACAAGTAATTTATGAATCACCGTTGATTGGTTAATATCCAATTGACATATAAATATATCTACAATGAAAAAAATGGAGTTGTTGATTTTTATTAGAGTGGTCAAACAGTTAATGAATGAAGATTAATTTAATTAAAGAGCTCAATTCATTAATCTTGTACCATTAGAGCTTCAATCAATAGGGTTCGTTAAAGTTTCACAAAATTAATTTTCTTTAATTAATTAAAGAAAATTAATTGTATACAATACAATTAATATAATATAATGTATATGTATGTGATTGAACTAGATTAATTTAATAAGAAATAAATATTTAATATGATTCAAATACCAATTATATGAATTAGATTAATGTATATAAGTTAAAACTAATGTTGGACATAATTCATATTGTGATATAATATAAACCATAGGTCATGCGATAGGAATATGCTATAAAGGCATTGGATGAGGAATTGTCTTTTTTTTTCCTTATCCTACCCTACATGGTTTAGCTCACTTGTTTCTCTTAACCTGATTCTTTAGTTTTCTTGGTCTTGTTTTATTCTCTAAAAAAACAATACTAAAACTATGATATAATATAATTCTTATACCCTACATGTCTTGTTTCATCTTCAACACCCTAACCCATCCTCAACACCACCAACACCAACACTAATTAGTTTGTGATTCTCAACAAATAATTCATTCCTGTGGTGGTGTTGAAGATGGGTTAGGGTGTTGCTGTGTTTCTAATTAGTGTTGGTGAGAAGTGAAGAAGATTTCTCCATTTTGTGTGTTTACCGGAGGGAAGACGAGAAGAATATTGGTGAAGGGGGTTTAGTATTGGATCACACTGATCTATACCTAATTTATTCTCTACAAGTATTGTAACTGTGCAGGTGGGGGATGAAGAACGAAGCATATTGTGCTTTGTGTGGAATGGAACCTAACATTATTTGTCTAATTAATATAGAGAGGCCTAGAGAGCTCACACATATCCATTTTTCACAATTTTACATTACATATCATGTCAAGTTGGAGATTATAATTTTTGAAGTACAAACATATGATTATGTTCATTTTCACTCGTCCTACAAATTTCTATCTATAACTACAACACATCAAATAATGCACTATCTCTCTTACTTTAATCCAACACCCTTGTGTTTTTTCTAATGCTTGTGTTTCATGTATAAAATTGTCTCTCTTTTCACATTACTTCTCTCAATGTAGACCCTTTTTATTAAATCAAACTTCTATAATTTTGAGTTGTCTCTTTAAGAAAGATAATAAATTTTCCACCAACTACTAATCTTGACATTATTTTAGTTATATAAAATAGCATAAACTTTAGGAGGAGATTTGAGCCTTTAGGTTATACTAAATCCGTTATTGGTATTTTAAAATTTTAATCTATTGTTTTTTTTTTCAAAAAAAAAATATTATAATTGACATACAGTTTCATAGATGAGAGAGGGAGCATAAGTGGCCAAATGAAAGCCATGTAAAATTTAGGAAAATTTATATAGAATATGATCCCTTTTCAATTAATAATGAGAGGTTGATGAATATATATATATGTATTAGCCACAAAAGTGAGATTTCAAACAATAATATAACATGGGTTCTTTGTTATTTTGTTTGGGAAAAAAAAAATATTTGAATTGTAAAAAGGTCCTACAAAAAAAGAGTCCAAAAAAGTAATGAAATTATGGGTTCTATCTTTGTCAATAACCATAGCCATACACATCAAACCTTTTGGAATTTCATGCATTTTCTTTTTTCATATGATAAGATATCCCCAATATATATTGCCTCAATTAAGAAATATTCTCAAAATTTCCACTATTCCTTTCAAGCTAATTAGTGAATTGATTAATGTTCAAATAATTTGTATGTTTGTGTTTATCAAAAAATATTCTCAACGATCAACCAATAATTGTTGAAGTGTTAATTATTTTAATACATATATGCTATACAACTATACTTTATAGTTTATACCATTTGGAAATTCCTTAAAATTGCTATAACTTCGACATTCTAAACATTTTTTTCTAAATTTAAAATACTTTTATATATATAATATTGGTGATTTTAATATGGTTAATTAGCTACTTTGTTTATGGAGCACCATCAGATACAACATTTGTGTCATGTATTTATTTCAAACTCATTACTAATTGTAGAAAATTAAACAAAAATCATATTCTTTAAGCTATTTTTAGGCTTTTTCTATCCTTTGTGTCACACACTCAAGTTGAAAACAAAACAAACCAACTAGGAAATATTTCACATTGTATTATTAATACTTTATTTATTCTCTTGCTGTCTCAATCTTGTCATTCTTTTTCTTTTCTCTTTTTCTTACTCACTAAAGCAATTAACTTTGGTGTATATATATTAACATAAAATTCATTACAGTAATCTATCATATCCTACTTGGTTTGTATATTTTTGTAAACTAAACTTTAATATTCAGATAACACACTTTCTTCTTCAATTATCAATGATTCATTTTTTCTTTCTTTCTTTCAAATGATCACTTCCTATGTATTTGTTCATCTTATTTCTCATTTCTTGATTAAAACATTATATTTTTTCTTGTCAATTGTGTACATAAGTTTTAAGAAGAAAAGAAAACTCAAAAACTAAAAATAACCTAAACTCTTAATAGTTAAAGAATTAAATAGTTGAAAATAGAAGTAAGGAGGAAGAAAAAAATAGGGAGGATGAAGTACAAATGTTATATTCTCCTTTTTGTTTGTTCCACACTTTATGGCTTATTAACACATCTTTTAAATTGATTCTATTCTTTCTTTTCCTTTTTTTAAGGCCAAAAGACAATTAAGTACATTGGTTATAAAATTTGTATTCACTCAATATATATAGTTACTCAAAACACTTTCTGATCTCCAATTCAAAACCATTACTTCAATTGATGAGCACACTTTTTATGAAAATTTTAATTAATTTAATTTTCTATATTTTTAATACTGAATATACACACATAATTATAAAAGTATTTTAAATACCCATCCTATAGATATAGGTCATATTTGATTATTACAATTATTGAGATCATGTTATTTAATTTATCCTCCACAGGTCATGCTTGATAAATATATCAAATTTATGGATTGGATTGATATTTTTTTTTGTGGTAATAATAAAAAGAAAGAAAAAAAAGAAACTCTTAAATTAGAAATCCACCGACCATGTCTAATTAGAAAAGGAAAATCTTATTAGTATCTCAAAAAGGAAAAAGAAAAAGAAAAAGAAAAAGAAAAAGAAAATGGTATTAAAGAAGATAATTTTGTTTTTGTTTGAGTCTGTAGCAAACCCAGGTGGTAATAAATATCTTTATCAACTAAACTAAATTATGTATATAATCTAGTAAACCATGTTACAACTTTGGTGTTTGAAAAAAAAAAAAAATAATAATAATAAAAAAAAAAGTGTGTGATGCTAAAAGATAACATTTAAAAATGTCTTTTTCAAGAAAAGAGAGATGATTTAAAAATGTCACATCAGCATACTTTTTGTAATTCAAAACTCAACTCCATTAAAATAAATATTTCCCAAAAACAAACTCCATCTAGATATCAGCTTCCTTAGAAAGTTGGCAAAAGAAGTTATAACTTATAAGATGGGGTACAATGCTGTGTTTGGACCATAATTATTTGTAAATCTATATTTTATTTTATTTTTCCTATTAATGGTAATGTATTTGGAAAGTATAATTAAGATGTGGAGTAGAAAGTGAAAGATATATATAAGTAAGTATGAAGTTGATGATTGTTGTAAATATTTATGTAGTAAGTAAGTAGAAATTAAAATATTATTTGGTAATAGTTTAGGGTGAAGAAGTGGGGGTGGGCCCAATAGTCATACGGATGGATTGGTATTTTCAGTTTTATTTATTTATTTATTATTTAAATAATAAAGTGTACGGAACCAATAATGTGAGTTTATTTGTAAACATAGTACTTACCCGCTCTGCCCTTCTGCCCGACTGCCCGTCTGCCCGTCTGCCCGTCTGCCCTGCCCCCTCCAACTCCCACTTTCTCTCCCAAACTTATGTATTCTCCTGTACGGACAATTCCCTCGATTTTTCCATTTCTATACTCTATCTCTTCTCAATTTCTCCTATTTCACTTTCCTTTTCCACTCTGACTTTCCCTCTTTTCCCCATTTCTTTCTTTCTTTTTATTCTCTCTCTCATTTTCTTTTTTTACCTAAACAAGTATATAGCTAAGCTTTGTAAATTGGTTGGATGGATTTCAATATCAATACCATCATCATCATCATCATCATCTCCTCCTCCTCCTCCTTCTTCCCTTAACTTTATTTTTCCCTATTTCTTCCCTTTCAGTTTTCAAACTCTTCTTTCTAAATATTCCCCCCCATTCCCTTCCTTTCCCTTTTCTTCCTAATTCTGTTATCTGGGTTTCAAATTAATACCCCAATCCTTTCTTCCTTCTTCTCTCTTCTCTCTCTACTTCCTTCTCTCTTGTTGTTTTCTTTTCTAATTTCTTCCCAATCATGTCCCCAGTTGAACCACAACAACACCCCTCTTCCTTCTTCTTCTTCTCTACTTTTTCTTCACATTAGTTTTTTTTTTAGCCTTTTTGCTGATTTGTTTTTTTTTTCTTGGTTGGTTTTAGCAAAGTGAGGGAGATTGGAGAGCTTTGTGGTCCTAATTAAACTCTTTGCTACCTTCCTTGGAGCTTTCTTCTCCCCAAGTTCTCATCTTTTTTTTTTTTTCCTCTCTCTGGTTTTCCCTATGCTTCCCATCTCCTTTTATTTTCTCTCTGTCGTTGATCTATAAATTCATCAGCCCCTTTCTTTATACCCATCTGGTCGGTTTTCTTCAGATCTCATCTCAACTTTCTGTACATACCCACTTATTCAACTAATTTCTCAAGTATCTCTAAGGTAAGGATTTTTGTTTGTACTAATTATTTGGGGTTGTTTACTCCTACCTCTCAGTTTCTTCTGTCATTTTCAGTACTCAAAATAAATAATATAGTTTTTTTTTTTTTCTTAAGGGGGGTTTCTAATCTGATTTAGAATGGTGAGAGGAAAGACACAGATGAGGTTAATAGAGAACGCTACAAGCCGTCAAGTCACCTTCTCCAAGAGGAGAAATGGTTTGATGAAAAAAGCTTTTGAGTTATCGGTTCTCTGTGATGCTGAAGTTGCTCTTATCATCTTCTCCCCTAGAGGAAAGCTTTATGAATTTGCTAGCACAAGGTAACTTTTCTTTTATTTATTTTTTTAATCTCTAGCTCTAATCTTTTTATTACCAATTTTAGCGTCATGGATGGTGATCTGAATTTGAATCTGATCTATATGCTTGACTTTAATGGCAACTACTCTTTGCAAATAATTAATAGGGTTTTCAGTTAAATGAGTATAAAAGAAGAAAATTTGAAGTGCCCCATATCTATTCTCAAATGGAAGAAGTGTGATACATGAATGCAGTTGCATAGGTGTTTTTATTTGATGGGAATGAATTAATTAATTTTCATGGAAAATAGTAAGTGATCATTTGATTTCAGATAAATGGGCCGGGGTTGGATTTTATTTTTCAGAACCATCTTTTTCCCGGCCCCCTTTCTAGCTATGTCCAAACTGTTAATTAGGATCAATGAAATTAAAATGATATAATGTTTCTGTTTTAGCAACATTACGTACTACCTAGGCTAGGCCTGATTTTTGCTGTTTTTTTCAATGAATTATTGGAAGAAGTGAAAAGGGTTTGTACTACTAATATACTATATATATATATATAATTAATCATAATAATACTAGTGCTCTCACAACCTGTAAGGTTTTTACTGTTTGATTTATATTAATTTATAAGTAGATTCCTTGTGTGTAGATTATGAACAGAAGCAAAAGTCTCTGAATGGCTGCTTCTTTTTAGAAACCTATTTCTATGTTTGTAGAATTATTTAATTTTCTTAAGTCAATAAGTAAGCTAAGTAGCTTTTAGAAAGCTATTATTTTTCTTTCATTTATTATTTTCTTTCACTATATATATTCACGGATTCATAAAATAGCGATAATCTAATGTCATTATAACATTAATCTTTATAAATTTCTTACTTACCTATAGTCATAAACGTCCTGAGAGTTTTCCAATTCCTAATGATCATATGGTATTTTTGTGATTTGGCACTCTTAACGTTTCCTACGCATCACCTTCATTTCTGCATACTAATTATTTCTTCTTTGTTCTCCAAATATTGTAGTTTGTTTCTTTTACTTTTTAACAAATTACTAGGAGTATAACACTCACCCAAGTTGAGGCTAACATATCTAAGTAACTTGTTATATTTTTTATTTATATTTTTATTATTACAACATTTTAACGACATTTCTAATAATTATTGAATGGTCTGGGATGTTTGTTCTAAATTCTATAAGTTTTGTGTTAAGGTTTTGTTTATTGTTGGATGCATGTAATATAGAAAAGTTACTTAGTCATTTAATTCAGGTTTGGGAACCGATATTTGTATGATGTCACCTAAATGGTTGACATTCTTATTTGTCTTTTTCTAGTTAAATTAAAGGTCAGTTGCATTGATTTGAGAAAAAATGTTTTTAAAAGTACTCAACTTGTTTTGTTTTAATAGAAACTGTGCTAACACTAAAAGAAACTTTTAAAAAATAAACACTTGAAAATCTATGGTTAACACATCTAAATTTTACTCTCTTTTTGTGATTTAATAACATTTTGACTAACATTCTCCATAATTTTCATTTTTTTTTCTAATGATAATCTTAAAACTCATATTAAACAGATTTTCTCCAGTATGGGATTAATGATGGTTGGTGTATTATGTTCTACTGAGTCCCTAGAAAACTTGTAGGATAATGCATATAGTAATTAAGGTAGATTAGAGTGACTTGTTTGGACAAATCTCAAAAAGCCAAAGTTTACAATGTTTGACTACGTGACTAATATATGAATACATTTGAATATCTCAACTAGATTGACACATTTTTAATATCCTCATCCTACTTTAAATCCAAAAGAGATAGGTCCATTTCCACCTATATATGTTTAGAAAAAAAACAAAAGATGGTATTATCATGTGGATGGTATTAGTGAGAGCCTCGAAGTGAGCCCTAGTTGTTGGTCTTTTTTTTTCCGATAGAGATGGGTCTGGTATATATTGGGGAGTTTTTCGATTATATTTGAATGATAATTCGAAGAAATAGCAGTCTGGTTCATAGCCAATCATAATTTTGTAGGACACACCCCACCACTCTATATCCATCATTATCATCCTTTTTATTCAGATTGGCCTTCCTATCTAAACACGATGTATTTTAAATTTTTCCTCTTTCCTCTTATATTGTTTTAAACTAGTTTTGTTAATAACAAATATTGTTTATAAATGTGTTCACATATGATATGATATGATTCCGGAACAATTATAAATATAGCAACTAAGTCCAATGTATTTAGAAATATAAAAGAATTTATAGTTGTTACTATGACAAAATTTAGATGTTCTTGAAATCTATGAATAATAGACCATATTACTCGTATTATATCACTAGTAGAAGTCTTATTACTCATAAATTTGGTTATATTTACAATTCTTTAGAAATATTGATAGATATATAAAGTTGGTGCCCTAAGACATGACATGATATTTTAAGTTATTATCTTGAAGATCTTAAAACTCTAACCCTAAATCCTTTTGGACGCCCTAAATTAGTTCATAGGAAAAATGCAGCAAAATTCCATATTATCACTTTTCTTTTTAAAATTAAATGTTAGTTAAGTATAGTAAAATATCATTGCATGTCTACAATAGATCACGATATACAATACTATTTGTGTCTATTTGTATCATGATAAACATAGTAGTACATCACAAGTGATAGATTGTGATATTTTGTTATATTAGTAAATATTTTTTATAAATTTTGTGGTTTAAAATAATTTTTCTAAATTTTAAGTTGTTTTTTTCTTCCAAATGACGTGTTTTTAGTTTTGTTGACATGAAAAGAAAAAAGAAAAAATAGACATGCCAGCAAGCTTGTCACCGACATTGTTACAGCTTGAACATTTTAAGAGAGTTGATTTTCTGTAGGCGGCTATTAGTTTACTGTTTTTTTTCCTTCAATTTTTAATTATTGTTTTAACGATTTATTACAACTTTCAGAAATATATCCCATATTGAATTTTATTTCATGAAATTATATACATGCTTTTGAATAAGAAAATTATGATTCCACTAGGATATCTCAACTTGTTAACATCTTTGTGAAGTTCCAAACCCAATAGAAAGAATATTAATTTTTTTAGGCTAATTAATTACATTATTATTATTTATCTAAGTTTAACAAAATATAGCTTTAGAGACTAAATTTAAGAATTATTCATGATATATAGATTAAAATTGAAGTACAAAGGATCAAAATGATATTTGAACCTTTCTTCGGTGGGAAAAGTTCACATTATTAGATCGACATAAGACCTTTCTTATGTATGTAAATTAAAATTGGAGGATTCAAACCTATAAATTATTTTGGAAAAGAGGGTAATGTTTAAGTTAGTTGAGTTATGTTTGGTTTACCAAACTTAATTGTTCTTAATCTTTTAGAAGAGAATTGTGTTTTCAAAACTAATGACATATGTACCGGTTGAGTTGCTTCCTGGCTCCTAATCACTCAACTTTATTTATGTATATATAAAGTTTTTTATTTAACCCTTGATTATATGTTTCCATGACATGGTAAACTGTGTAGATCAGGAGGTATTAGCTGCATATATTAAAGGAGGAAAATTTTAGATTTCGTATAAATTTGGAGGCAAATTATAATTGAAGTAGATTGGTTGGTCTACTAAATGTTTATGTCAGCCAATTTTATTTATCAACAATCAGAATAAGTTTGGTTTCTCGATTAGAAATTAACTCTCAACAATTGAGAAGAGTAGGACTGAAATTTTTTTAAAAGAGACATGTACTTAATACAGAATAGAGGTTAAAGAACCACAAGGCTCTTAGTTTACACATAGTTGAGTATACTTGTTTTGTCAAAAAATTGTATTATCTTTTAAATTTTTTTTTTTTTTTTTTATTTATATCTGCTATAAATCTTTCTTCCTAATCTCTACTCTCTAGCTAGATATATGAAAGTGTAACTAAAGAACTTCTGGTCTACTGTAGACATTGATCTAACTTTGGTAACAAATGCAATGAAAAGTGAGAAAGAGTGTAAAAACGATTAGGCTGCTTGCACTATTTGTTTACCATTGATCTCCTTTTTGAGATTAAGCTGGAAAAATTAACCCCCCTACCTTTTTACTTTAGGGTTGTTTCCCAATAACCTACTTTAGGTTTACTTACTAACATATTCTGACACTTATTTATACATCTGAAAAAGAATTGGTTCTTTCACTTCTCATACGCACACAATTTGGAAAAAGTGCTCCCGCTACCCTGGAATGGAATGGAAGGAAGGAATAAGCAGAAAAATAATAGAGGTATTTAAAGAAGCAACAAAACTCAAAACACAATAATTAATAAGAAAAAAACTTCAAACCAAAGACCAGAAAAAACTCCATCATGTAAATAATTATTCCAATCACACAGAATATCTCTTTCTCCTAATCCCAATTACAAAAGCACTCTCTTACACCCTTTAATCTCATACACCTAAAGTGTTTCTAACCGGGATAACTTAAAACCAAAATTAGACTCCTTTTATTGTTCTGATCTCATTCATCAAATGTTCATTATATTATGTATATTTTTTTTTTGGCAATAAGTGGTATCTTCACTGGGTGGGGAGTATACTTTTTTGTTTTGCAAAATACTAAAAGAGAAATGAATTAGGAATGCATTGAGACATCTTAAATAGGTTAACACCTCCATAGCGCCTTCATTAAAGGTGGGAATATGATGAGAGCGCTAAAAATATGTTAACTTAGTTGAGATATTTAGGTATGTATTGATCCCTTTCTCATTCAGTCATATCTTGTTTAAGAAAAATGAATGAGATCGTGGATTAATAAGTATATCTTTGATGAGAAAACTTCTCATTCTAAAGAGAAATTAATTAAGAAATTAGAAGAAAATTAAAAAAAATTATAAAAATTAGAAACGCATGTAAATATTTGCATGGTAAATTACCAAACAGGAAAAAGAACGGCCCACCGGAAAAAGAAAAAATTCCTACGCAAAAAGTTGATACAATCACAAAAATTTCTCATCAACATTATGTCTCAATTCCACTCTCAAACTAGAGAATTCAAAAAGGAAATGTACCTTGAGTTGGCTAGTACACCCAAACTTATACAAACTAGAGAATTCAAAATATTTTTAACTTGGACAATTTGAAACCAAAGCTATCCCGCGTAGCGTTTGAAGTCAGTCTCTTCCTTAATCTTTTTTCTGCAGGAGAACCCCTTTTCCAATATTTTACCTACAAACAAAATTTCATGTTAGGAAGGAAGTGATTGTAAGTGTAGAAGGACAATTATTGCCTTTAGTACGAGGCCTTTTGTGTGGTACCAAAAGCAAAGTGATGAGAGTTATGTCCAAAGTAAACAATATCATATCATTGTGAAGATAGATAGTGGAGATCCCATCGCTGGTACAACATATCTTTCTGTTTTGAAATGTGTTACTAGTGAGAATTCAATTAGTATACACTATAAGGTCCATATTTTAGGTTTTAAGAAGCAGCCTCTAAAATTTATCTTGCTTCTTAAAACAGAAAAAGATAAGAAAAAGAAAGATAGTTTTACGTGCTAGTGCTAGGTTTGTAGGTGAATAAAAGTCTCGTCTCCAAACTTTTTGATGTCGATGAGAGTCTGAGAGATTTTAGTCTCCCGTCTCTTACATAAACTCACAAAATTTAATTGATTTACCAAAGAGAAGAATCATTAGCTGTCCCATCAGTTGATAGAGTTCTTACTGATCAATATTCTTTCATATTCATACACCTGCAAGAATGATGTGTAAAATCACTGCTTCCTTGGCCAAGTTTTTCAAACCCTTGCAACTGCAAATATTCCAAATATTTGCTCTTGGACTCAAACTTCAGTTTTTAAGGTGTTGGAATGTCTTGAATTTATTTAATGACGCTTTGAATAATCAAGTACGGTGCATAATAAACTCTCTTAATTCTAGAAGCATATTCATTCCCTTTTGAATAACATTCTCTCTAGAATATTGTTCTTTTTTTGTCTTGTGGATATAACAACACATTGTTAATAAATTATATCATCTCTAAGTGATCAGTTCTTTTTTATTTTATGCTTTTCTGTAACATATGCCTAGAATCAAAATCCCTAATCAACCATTAATAAATGAGGAAATAGAAAGACTCAAAAAATGTTTTAACTTCTTAGATCTAAGAGAGATTTCATCTGTTTACACACAAATTACCACAAGTGATAATATTTATGCTAGTACTGTTTTCGATCAATTCAAAAGCTTATGTTTTAGGTTCATAGTATCAAAGTAGGTATTCATGTTTAAAGGCTTGCAATGTTATTTTCTTTTCAACTAATATTGATATTCATTTGTTGGACCATCTACAAAGTTTCTAGTCCTCAAGAGAAGGACTGTGTTAAATTATTGATAAAGATCACCATCTCTATTTTGTAATTATGATATCCCTTGTATCTCCTTAAATTGGAAGGTTTTACTCAAGCCTCTCTTACCATTTTCATTTGGAGTTTTCCTCTAGATCTTCCATGAGTATATATGATGGGAGTTTTACAAATGTGTCAAATCTAGTTGAAATATTTTGTTAAAAAAATTATAAAAGAAATTAAATTTTATTGTAACCCATTCAAAACGGTATGATACTGATGTGGATAAGGAGAAAGACTCAACTTTCAAAACACAAATTCAATTTTAGACATTCTTGTTCAAAAATCATGGGGTGGCCATCGTTTTGCTATTCAGCATACAAAATATAACCGAAGAAATACGAATATTGATCTCTGTATGAGCTCATTTTAATTTGTTTCCTATCCTTTCTAAAGAAAGAGCGTAATTTTCTGCCACTTTTCTGCTCTATGCTTCAGCATGCAGGCAACTATAGAGCGTTACCGAAAGCGTGCAAAAACCAAAGAAGCCCTGGATCCTCCGTTTGTCAATAATATCGTACAGGTTTTTTTCTTTCATTTTCATCTCCATTATTCTGGGCGATCCCACCTTTTTTTCGATTAAAAACATATAACCATCGTAATAATGCTTGCATCAAGTAAAACCCATTTATAGAGATCAGGGACAACAAACCCTCCAACATTAACCATTACCTTACCTTAGTGGTATGATATTTTCTAGTGTCTACTTTAGACGTAACTCTTATGGCCTTGTTTTTTTGTTTCAAATAAAGAGCCTCATACCATTAAAGTTACGTGTCCTCAGTTATATATCATAAATCCTTTCCTTATGTAGCGAATGGGACTTTGGTCGCACTCTAAAGATCCTTCTTTTGAACAAAGGACTACCAAAACCTCCCCGCAAATAGTATCCATCCATGCTCTTTTTCCATTGTGTAACTCCCAATCTCATGACTTGGTCTTTTTTTAACCCAAAAGGCCTACCTTTAGAGATGATTGACCTTACCATGAATCTTTTTCTTACCTAACAAAAAGTGGGAGTTTGAGTAAGGTTTATGGCTGGGAATGAATGTTGTTGTTGGTGTTACTTTTTCGAATTGCGTTGGATGTTTGATTTAGTTGAATGGGCCTTTGGGTACTTTGGAAATATGCTTGTGTTTTTTCTTGGTAACTTGATTTTGCTGGCTTCCATGGATTAAGTGCAGTTCAAACTTTGCAAAATTATTTCTTCTACCGAATAGTATCCATAGTCCGGGAAGTCAGATGTAGTGATTTAATGTATAGATTTGGGCGTTCCTAGTTTTGATACTTTCGAGTGACGTGCTTTTTTTTGTTTGGTTCTAAAGAGAGTGTGAATGTAATCTGCTGCTTAAGTTTATAATTTAATTTAATAAAAAAAAAGGTTAAAATGAAGTTTCTAGGTAAGTAACTACACTATATGATCCACATTGAATAATGTTTGCAGTTGGAGCATCTTAATCATGAAGAAGCAGCTAGCCTGATAAAGAAAATAGAGCAACTCGAAGTTTCAAAACGGTTGGAAGGGGTTTACTTGTTTCTGTTCTTGTTTAATAATTGAACTTCTTGGTTAAATCCATTAATTTGAATGATATAATAATAACAATATAAATTATAGGAAAATGTTGGGAGAGGATCTGGGATCTTGCTCCCTTGATGAACTTCAACAACTTGAACATCAGTTGGAGAAAAGTGTTTGCAAAATAAGAGCTAGAAAGGTTTTTGAATCAGTCCTCTTACTGTAGATATATCTCTATTCATTCAATTCTCCTCTCTCTAAACCACAAGTTGATTTTTTTCAGATAGAAGTGTTTGAAGAACAGATTAAACAGCTAAAGCAAAAGGTGAAAGGATTCAGTTTTATGGGGAAGAAGTTTTTTCTTAAGTTTTTTTTTTTTTTTTTTTTTTTAATGGTGGATGGTGCAACATATGTAATAAAGCTTATGGTTGAAATACAATGCAGGAAAAAGTGTTGCAGGATGAAAATGCTAAGTTACTTCAAAAGGTAAAGAAATTTCTTAATTCATTAAGTAGTATAGAAGTTAGGAAAGTGAAATGTGAATATGATTTGAAATGTGACAGTGGGAAAGTGAGGGAGGAGATGGAGGAGTAAATAATGAAGGAGGAGAGAAAATGTTAAACTACGCAGAAAGTAGCAGTCCAAGTTCTGAGGTGGAGACTGAATTGTTGATTGGGCCACCCAGAAGATTTCTTTCCATTCACTGATTATACTCAAACCATCTTAACCTTACTTTACTTACCTTTTACCTACCCTTAAAATTAATCAGTAATTATATATTTATATATCATCAGTAATACTCCCTTTTCTCTGTTCCATTTCTACTCCATTAATTAAATATGCCCCTACCATCCACACACACAAACAGAGCGAATGATATTAAAAAAATGTCTTTTCATTTCTCTTTCCGTTTTTGGCCAACGTTAAATAATTTTTCATTTTCCATTCCCCTCTCTCTCTCTCTCTCTCTAATGCCAATTGGTCTTCAAAAAGGATTTTGGAAATAATGAATGAATCTTTATAGAGATGTCTATTTTTCCAAATTAATGATATTTCAATTTCAATATTTTCATGATAACACTTTTGGACATCATCTATATCTACATGTATGTATTATGTATGTTGTTGGAGTGTACCATTTTTCAACAGATTTGAGTATTATAGTTAAAATCATTTATTAAAGAAACTAAGGAAAACTTTTTATTTTAATCACAATTATATTGTTTATTAAAAGTTTATCAGTAAATATTCACATGTAGTATATTCGAAATTCAGAATCCTGCAGTCATCAATATAAAGATCAATCATAAGGAATTGGTTCATGGTCATAACTCTTGGTTGTGGTTGGGACAACCTAAGCGCCAAAATTTTCACCTTCTAATTAATATGGTAAAAAGCAGAGTGTTGTAATCTCATTTTACCCCCAACCATTATCTGCTTTATCAACACACAGAAGTCATGTTCACATATAGTTTTTTAGATAATTAACTTTTAAAGAATTCATAATCTACAAAATGGCCATACGAAAATCAAAATTAACCAAATAAAAGTTAAAGATAGCCTTAAAGAAATAGTAAAACTAATAAAAATATGGAGATCAAGGTAACGTATGTAACAATGAACTCGGTAAAATGAATAATGGGAATAATTAGGAAGAAAAAGGGAAATAAAGGTATTTGAAGGATTAAAAAGGAAATGAAATGAGAATTAGGATTGAATGACTGTAGTAATAAAGAAGATATGTGGGAAGCTGTTAGGGGTAAGAGCTAATATATTAAAAGCACATTACCAAAACAAACACCAATATATTTTAAAACAGAGGAAATATAGACAATCATGATATAGTAGTCCAAACATTCATGAGAAAAGGAAAAGAAAAATACTATGTTATTAAAGTTGTATATATGTTTGTTTGTTTTTTTTTTTTTTTTTTTAATTTTATTTTGTTTTATGAAAAGCAAATTCAAATAACCCATCCTTGTATGAAGTTTGTCTCACATGTCATGGTCTTTTGGACATGAGATGGCCCCTCTTCTGAGAAATAATTCTGGTACCTGTGTTTGTCCAAAATTATCAATATCAATAAATAAATTATGACAGACACATAGGTAGATTGCTCCAAACATCAAATAATCCAAAGTCGTTGTTTAGGAGGCAATAACAATAATACTAATAATAATATTTGGGTCATAATTAAATTTGAATTTGTGTAACAGTAACTTAGGAGTTATGATAAACACACGACACATTAGGCGGCCAAAAAAAAGAACTTTAGGGAGTATTTTATAAAAACTAGAAACAGGGAGTAGGGATTTTAGAGATACCCGATTTGTAAAAGGGGTTGGTGTTGGCAATCGATAGGGTCAGGTTGTAAAGGATGATGCAATGGAAAGTTGTTGTTGGGATGCCCGGAGCCTGATCCACAGCTCCAAAAACTTTCTATCCCTCTAACATTTTGTCCCTCTGCTTCCAGCTATATTATATCATTCCAACCACAAACATATAAGCAATTAATCTTATACATACATATATATATATACAACATTAACAAAATAAGAAGAACAAACTGGACACAAAGATATTTATAGGGTAAAAACCTTGAGCTTAAGCTCCCTGTTGAGGATCCCAAGTTGACGCTCCTGTCATTTACATTATCACATTATAACAACATTATTATTATAAAAGAAATACATAAATGTAGAGTTACTTCGAGACACACATGCAAGTATTCTTTTTTCTTTTGATAATAGATATATTGAGTTAAAACATGTGGGGCGTATGAATCCAACCACTTACCTCGAGTTTGATTTGTTCTTTTTAAAAAATTCAATTATTATTTCTCTTCTGATCTTTCAAAAGATTATTAAATTAAGAACTTCATGAATAAATGTAAAGTTGCTGTCATTTTCATCCGTGTCCACCAAGCTCAAAACTATTCCTTGTAAACTCCATAATAATTTGTATATTTAACATTAACAAACTAGCGTAAGCTTCGTATACAAAAGAATAACGTGACTAATGATAAAAAGTAGTCTATGTAAAGCATTTATATTTATATTGACATTTCACATGTTGGTGGATTATTCAACATGAGATAATATAAGAGTGAAATAATATTTCTATCCTATCATAAAAAAATTGTAAACATAAAATAAATAATGAGTATTATTACTTTGTTCATAGTGTGTAAAATGTCTTAAGGCCGTTTGTTTTATTATTGATTTGAATAGTTTTTATTTTTAAAATTTATAGTTTCCATCGTGTTCTATTTCATAAAATTGGGTAACTCAATATCTTTTTAATTTTAAGTCGGGCTAACAATGGAAAAAAAATAGTTCGACATGCAAAGAACAGCAAACCTCATCCATCTTCAAATTGATAAAGTGATCTACTAAAATAATAATGATAATTTGATAAGTTGTAGATTAAATGTTTTGTTGCAGAAAAGACAAATGTTGAAATTTTTAATATTAAATCTGCATTACCTTTTTGCGCAGATTTTCCATCTGTTCAATCATAATCTGGGTCTGCGATCATATAACAGTATTATAACTCAAATTCCAGTAAACTAAAAAAAAAAAAACTTAGATATTCATTTTTATTATCAAATTTTGGAAAGAAATATCCACACAAGATTCATATTTAGGTTTTGGTTAGTTTATTCTATATAAGAAAAATGAATTAACTAAACGAAATCTAAAAGAGAAGTTTTTGTTCAATCATTTGATGTGCATATGTCTACCTGCACAAGTATTTAATTAAAACTACAGGTCTAGTAAGTGATTACTTAGGTTTTTACAACATACATCGAGTACTGTCAATTAAATAATTAAGAAAAATTAAGAAAAATGATGATTAATATGATTTTTGGCCTAATTTAAGAGACTTAATGTGAAATATTTGAAAGTTGAAACAAATTAAGATAAAAACACTTGAAATTGTATTGATAAACAAAATTATAGAAGTTCTTTTGATCAGTCTTCAAAACTTTTACATTTCAGAAACCTTAAAGATTAAAATTCTGCTTGATAATCTTTTGATTTTTTTTTTTTTTTTTGTTAACACCACTCCCATCAATTTGTTTCTACTTTCTATGGTAAGAGTGTTTCAAAACCAAAGCTAAATTTTTATAAATTAAAAAACTAAACAAAATAATTATAAAAAAAAAACTAGTTTTAGTGTTTAGATTGGTATAGTAACTTTTTTTGAAGTTGGTATGAAGTATACTTTGTTAGCATCCTCATCATCTCTATTAAGACATATCATTAAGCACAAAAGGAGAGCATACAAAAGTAGCTAACAACATAGGAAATATGAAATGATGAGGAGGAAATTGGTTTAGTATTAAAATGGCAAACATAGAAAATTTGAAATGGTGAGAATAAGCACAAATATTGAAAAAGCAAAATCCAAAAAAAATGGTTTTATATATGAAGGAAAAAGTAAGATGTTAGTTTTGAAGTGAAAATTAGAGAATAAAAAGAATGGGGGAGAGAGAGAAGTTTAGTAAAATGAATTAAAGAAAGGTAGGTACCTTCCTTTGTCTAGCTTGAGAAAGGGCTGCTTCAAGTTGCTTCTCAAGGTTTTGGAGCTCCTTTACACTCAATGGTCCTAGATCTTCCCCAAGCAAATGCCTATATTTCTTCAAACAATTTATATTATTATTATTATTATTATTATTACAGCCTTCAATTAATAATCCATATATACTTTAATCAATAACTTATATACACACAAATATGAAGAGTTTAGAGAGATTTATTTAACCTGTGAGTGCGACAAAGAGATTCATATTTAGCTTTCAGTTTTGAGATCTCCTGGAACCAATTCTGCATATTATATAATATATTGTTGTGTGATTAAATCAAACACCATTTTAGCAAACATACATACACATAGACAATGTCACCATATTTCTTTCTACCTTACTAATTACAAACAATAGTCTATTGTATATGAAAGAATAGGGCTATGGGCTTAACTAAACCGTACTTCAACTATTTTCTATTGTGATTGACTTCATAAATATATAAATATATATTTGAAACATTTTAATTTTTAAGTACAATCAAAATAAACTTGCAATCTTGACCAGGCTAAGTAGTCAGACATTTGAAAAAAAAATGGTCTAAATAAATGTGTTTTAAGGCTTTCCCTTTCATAATGGGTTGTGATTTGAGTCATTAGGGTTCAATACTTTTTTATATATCTTTTTTAAAAAAGTATATATTTTCTATATAATTTTCTAACAGCATTTTGAAGTCTAGGTTATATTTTAACAACTAGGTTTTTAGTATTTGGTTAATTTTTTTATTTAAAAAGAATGTTTTCGAGATAAACTCCGTAGTTAAGAAAATCAAAAGGATAAGTATATTGATAATAAATATTTTTTAAAAAAAACACGTATTATAAATTTTTAATTCCAGCCTAGTTGGTTTGATTAGTGTTCTGTTTTCTTTGTTTAAATTTTAAAATATATTTGATCTACTACTTACACTATATTGTGCAACCCACTTTTTTCTAAACATCCCAACATTGTAGGATCTCTCTCTCTCTCTCTCTCTCTCTCTCTATATATATATATATATATATATATATATATACATATATATATATATATATATATATGAAAAAGTAGTATTTCAAAATGTATTATGCTCGTACAATTTAGCAAAACATTTAAAAATAAAAGAGAGAGAGAGAGAGAGAGTGAGAATTTTTTTTTTTTTGAAGAATGAAATTTGAGGGTAAAGGAAAGCAAATTAGAAAAGAGCAAAAAAGAAAAATTAGAGGGTAGAGAGATGTTGAGTTGAAGAAAACACATCTAGAAACAAAGCAGTATATATATACACACACATATATATAGTTATGTTGTGAAAAGTTTTTTTTTTTCTAAAAAAAAAGGAATTAGAAGCAAAACCTGGGTTTCTCGTTCAGCAATATTGTGTTGAGGAGAGAAGCAACAACGTTGGTATCGCTCCAATGTTTTGGAAGTACTACCACACACACACACACACAAACCAAAACCCAGTTCAATATATATAATAATAATGGAGATCTCATTAATTACCAAAGGATTAAAGGGTGAAAAGAAAACGAGACAAAAAAGGAGGGGAGGGGGTACTTTGGATGAGCAAGAGGAAACGAATTAAAAACCCTAAAGTTTTGATATTTATACACAGATCAGGTCTGAAAGAAGAAGAAGAAGACGAAGACAGATCAAATCTTGCCCAAAAATTGAAAACTGCGACAAGGGCAGGAGGAGGGGGTGTTTATCCAAATTGATGAAATAAAAATAAATAAATAAATATTGTGTGAAAATAAAAGAAAAAATAAAAAAAGTAAACGAAAAGAGAATACCCAGCACTGCCGAATTCGTAGAGCTTGCCTCGAGTGGAGAAGATGATCAAAGCAACTTCAGCATCACATAGAACAGAGAGTTCATACGCTTTTTTTAGGAGTCCGTTTCTTCTCTTTGAGAATGTAACTTGGCGGTTGATTTTGTTCTCTATTCTCTTCAGTTCCACTCTTCCTCTTCCCATTTTTCTTTACACAAATATATATATTTCAAAATTACTTACGAAGATCTCTTATTATATTCTACAACAAAATGGAAAGGAAAGGAAACCCACTTACCTTCCCCACTTCTTCAACACCTCCAAATTATATATTATCCCCTTCCTTTTTATTTTGGTAACCTAATGTCTCTCTCTCTCTCTCTCTCTCTCTCTCTCTCTCTCTCTCTCTCTCTCTCTCTCTCTCTCGCACTCTTCCCAGTTGAGAGGAAATTTATTAATTAATTTAATAATATATATATATATATAAAGAGTAGTTTTAGCTAAAGTGTACTGTAGTGTGTGTGTGTGTATTGGTATATCAAATTTTGGTATTTGGATCATTACCCCTTTCTATCCCACACACACCCTTCCACTTATATCATAACAACCCTCCATTCCCCCGCCCCCTTCACTACCCTTTTCATCTATTATTTCTCTTCTCTATTCTTTCATTTATCTTTCCTTTTAACCTCTCAAATTTCAATCTTTTTCAATTCAATCCTTCAAAACCTTACTTCATATGTTTTCTTTATGCACACATTTCACATCTCACTGTTCTTCACTAAGAATTACACACAGGTCATATATTAATTTTGACCCCTACACTTCTCAAAATTCTAACTTTCAATTCCAGCTTTAAATTTAATAAATCTTACCATTTTAACTTTGTAATTTAAATATAATAATGTCCCAATATATGCACTTTAATCTTTTAATTACTTCTCCCCCTAACTATATCTTTAAAAACTTCTCTCTTTTCCATTCACTGAATTATAAACACATGCATGTAACAATAATATATGAAATTCATAAAATTTGTTTTCTAAGGTAAGTTTAAATTGAATTTTATTACTATTTTCATGAAATCGTTTTGGCTCAACCATCATCAACTTGCTTTTTTCTTAAAATTAGAAGTTCAATCTACTACACATATTTGATACTTAAAAAAAAAGACCTAAATTATCTTCAATAACTTTGTGGCATGATTGCCAATTTTAGTTTTAAAATCTATGCATGGTAACTTCAATCTAAGCATTGTTTTTCAATTAAAAATTTTATAACTATCACCGGGAAGAAAATTAAAAGAATGTAAATTTTTATAGTTGGTTTATATAGTAAATTTTTTCTTAAATACAAGGAAGTTATGTTATGGAAATTTGAATCCACTGCTTGGAGAGAAATAGTACAACTCAATTAGTGTTGAACTATGCTCCCATTAACCAAGTATGAAACCTCCTATATATATTTGTTACTGTCATTTATTTAAGAGTAATTGACCATAAAAACCTTTGTTATTTGTTTGTTTTTTTTTATTTCTTTTTTTAGGAATCCTTGTTAATGATTTCTTACCTAAAAATTAATGACGAAGAAAAATAAATATAAAGTTTCTCTGAAAATGAATATTTATGGAAAGACGTGTACAATTAGAGAAGGCTAGAAAAGGGTGTGGCTGCTATATGCACAGTAATAAAATAGAGGAAGAAATGAAGTTTCAAAATATTCACAAATAATTTTAAAAATATATCTTTACATGTATATATTTCGAAACAGTCATTATTATTATCAGATTCAAGCTCTTCATATATTTTAATATTTATTATTAATTAAAAGTAGCTCAAAACATTTTTCCACTCTTCCATCAATTTTTTTAAGAAGGGTTTTTGGAAAATAGAAAAAAAAATAACTATTTACAGAAAATTAATTACACTTACTTTTTTTTTTAATGATAAATATTTTGTCAAATTTTTTACTTTTGATAATTCTCTTTTTAGAAAGTAATTTATTAAATGGAATTAAATCTATTTTGTTTTAAAACTGTTATTGATTTTTTTTTTATGGGAAACATAATGAATCAACTTATTGTCAAACATCTTGAAGGGCATGATATATTACCATTATTTGCATACATAAGTTGGTAAATAAAGGAATTTTGAAAAGAATAGTTTCTGAGTAGATTTCATGTGCAAAAGGCAATAAGCTAAGGTCAGCATAAAAAGAAAAAGAACAACGAAACGTTTGAGAACGAGGCTTAAGGGGCCCTAATTTCCTTTCCCCATACCACTAACTTAAACACACGTATTGTTATTTAATTTCAAATGCAAATATATCATTATTATTAAAAAAAAAATCCCTTTTGAAAAAAAAAAAAGAATAAGCATGAATTGGTATAGAATAATCTATAAATAATAATAATAATAATAATAATAATAATAATAATAATGCAATCCCATTCACAGCTTTTGTCAATGAAATGACAACACCCTGTTTCTCCATGTGCCCAAATATATGCAAGATAAAACGATATGCATTATTCTATCATAACAACTATTTAATTTTCATAGTACACTGCTTTATTAAAACTATAATTATTCAAATAAGGCTAAGATTCTGAATTTCCTTAAAAGTTCCATCCTATCTATTTTTATGTTCTATGATTTGTAACTACATACAAATCAGAAAACACACAACTTATTTCAAATATATAGAAATTAAATAAATGATAAAATCAAATTTCTTTAAGAAGCTTGAAATCCATGGAAATGAAATTCTGAAGCATCAAATTGGGATGGGGGAAGCAGAGTGACGTTGTGTTGATGTTTGAGTACTTGAATGAAGGATATACACAAACAATACTGAATATTATGGCACTACCATACCTACTCATTTTTCTTGCGAAATTTGGCATGGACAACCCCTTGTTTTTTTTCTATGACATTTTTGGTATTTTGAGGTACACCACAAATGTTGCCAAATATATATATGTGTACATATTGAATCATGTCTCATGTTTGCTTCATATTAAACTTTATACTCAAATAAATAAAAATGTAATGTATTAACTCGTTTTCATTTTAAGGCAGTCAGTGTTTATAGTAAAAACTAATTTGAAGTTTTGACTGTAATGCCATATAGAAAGAGTTGAGAAAGAATATATATTAAAAAAAAAATGAAACAGAAATTTGTATATATAAAAGTTTGAAAGGTTGTAAAATTGATTTAGTTGAAAATAATTTGAGCATAGTTAGTCCCTGACAATTTCAAACTTTTGAAATTGGACCGCGATGGCCCACCCCAACATTATTATTGCCGCATGGAATAATAGGTTTCTTTTGGGGATATTTGAACTTATGGGTAGGCTTTACCTTTTTCATTTATTATTTATATTTGTAATTTGTATTTGTAGTTTCATTTTTTTTTTCTCTAAAATAGACCCATAATTGTAAAAGGATGCAACCTCCCAAAGCTTCCTCATTTAAGCAAAAAATATCTCACTAGTTCAACCAAAAGATTCAGTAATAAATAACAATGTGAACATGAGTAGGCCTGTTGGGAAGCATCTGATCGTCTATGCTACCTAAGCTAGTCCTAAATTTTGTAATTAATTAACTTTGTTATGTAATAAGTTTTTTTTTATAAAAAAAATTAATATATTAGAAATGATTTTGAGAACATAATTTTGGGTAGGATATCCAATGAAAAAGGTAGAAAGAATAAAATAGAATTGAATTTGAATGATTTAGAAGGGAAAGAAAAGGAAGTGGGGCATATTATTCAGAGCATCTTCCAATGTCATTCCTCTCTATATCATCTCTCTTCCTTTCGGATAAAACAAGGTTACATACACATTTACATCAGATGCGGGGAAAGCAGGTTTCCACTCAATCCCCTCCCTTGGGCCTTTTCCTCATTTTCATTATTATTTCCACCTCCAAACCCCTTCTTCTTTCTTCTTCTTCTTCTTCTTTCTTCTTCTTCTTTCTTCTTCTTCTTTCTTCTTCTTCTTTCTTCTTCTTCTTCTTCTTCTTCTTCTTTCTTCTTCTTCCTCTTCTTCTTCTTCTTCTTCTTCTTCTTCTTCTTCTTCTTCTTCTTCTTCTTCTTCTTCTTCTTCTTCTTCTTCTTCTTCTCCTCCTCCTCCTCCTCCTCCTCCTCCTCCTCCTCCTCCTCCTCCTTCTCCTGCCCTAATATATTGTGCATCAGACTTAGTACCAAACTAGTACACCATGTATTTTTTAAAAAAGAAAAGAAAAGAAAAGAATTCGTTCAATGTCTCATTAAATCACGTGGCTTCCCTTTATAACCCCCCACAAGGCCACAACCCTTTTTCTTAATTTCTATTGTACTCTCTCAATTCAATTGGTTGTTGAATTGTCAGTATCTGCACCCTCCAAAAAAAAAAAAAAATGGTTTACATTTGGTAATCACATTTCAATTTCAAATAAATAACAACAAACATAGTGAAACACGACTATATCTCATTTTCATTTATCAACTCAGGTATCTACCACTGCCAATTTTAATATCCATAAATAAAATTATACCAATTTAGAAATTTTACATTTATTAATATTCTTTACAATTGGTTTTACCCTATGTTGTTATTATTATTATTCATTTTGCCATTTTGCCGTTTGTGCGTTGATTAAAAATGCCCTACTCTTGCTTTCTAAAAATATTAGTATATATTATGGGGAATTTATTTATCAATAAAATAATTAATACTTAATGTGGTAGTAGATGAGGAGAGGTGAGGGCCGTAGAGCCCCACAGGGGCAGGAGGGGTGTTTGCTTTTCCCTTCTGATTCAATCACATATATCTGCCACAACCAACGTGCCCAAATTGACATTACAAACCTTTCTTTTTCCTCTCTCTCTTCTCTCATCTCTCTCTCTCATCTAATCCTTTACATCTTCAAACTTCAATTTAATCTACACTTTTTCTTTCCATTCATTCCATTGTTTGAAATATATGTTTTTTATGCATGCTCTGGCCGGTTAATGCAAGTTTTTCATGCATGGAACTAAGAAACATACAAATGACTTTAACAATTGGTTAATATATATTGAAAGAAAAACAATGGGAGAGAAGAAAATATGATATTAATGTGCATACTTGATTCCTTTTGGAGATATTGTTGATGTTGGCGTCTTGTTTTGTTTGGATTAAAAGCCAAAAAGATATATGTTTTTATCATATTATGATTCCGACAAACAAAACAGTGTATTCTAAAATATTTCTCTTCGACTCCCATACATAACTATTATACAGACCTTTTCCCTACAATTTTGTTCTAACTTCTTATATGCTACAAAAATCACTAGCTACTTTTTCATTTTTTTTTATGAATACCCAATCTCATTCCATTTCCATGCACGTTCAATCTAAACAATTCAAACAAATGTTGTATTTAAATGTATTTTGAATATGAAATCCGAGCACACACTAGGTTCAAAATTAAATTTCATATATGCATCATCACAACGAGTTGTTTCTAAGTATTTGTTAGATTATATATATATATATATATATATATATTAAATTTGTCTTCATTCATGAACCTACATCTTTACATCAATCGATGATTTAAATGTTATTGGCAACGATCAAAATGTGCTATCTAACTTCGTTTAATTCACGACCGTTCTATGATAGAAAGATCTTATTTGGCTAATTTATAGGAATTTTCGAGTATTTTGAAGATAGAATTCGGTGTTGAAAAAAACTAGTGTAATATCTAAAACCAAGATAAATTACCATGTTATCATGTAACATGAATATGGATTTACACGTTCAATTTGTAATTCATTGAGAAAGAAAGGAATTCCAAACCGAAATGTCCTGATCTACACAATTGATATGAATACCCAAAGTTTACCCACCCGCATGGCTTGAACTACAAAAAGGAAAAGGCTCAAAAATTACCACAAAGAGAGTAGGAATAGGAAAATAGTGGGAGTGGGGGATATGGTAATTTCAATTTAGGGTTTTAAGTACAAACTCAATGGGTCCAATTTTTCACTTCAACCACAGTTAAAAATTAAAAAAAAGAAAAGACAGTAACCCTAGAAAGGGTAGTTGGGTTAGAATTTTCCATTTGAAGAAAGAATATAGCTTTATTTTTTTATTTTTTTCAAAAGTCACACTATTACCAATCCTTTTCCCACTTCACTTTCAAAGTCTTATCACTTGGCATGATGAGATACCTTTTGCCTTTGTTTTATTGCAATCAAATTTTAAATATCCACACATTTAGTCAATTGGTTAAGAGAACTGTAACCTTTTATTTCTTCACCCCACTTTTAGGGTTATTTATTTCCCAGCATATTATTATTATTATTTTACTCTACTTCTACTTTTATTATTGGTGTTACCTTATGGGCAGAAGATTGATGAGGAGTAATACTTAAGGGAACCATGCAAAAAAATGATTTCATGCATTGAAATTGGTATTGGTAGGATGGAGTACAATGAAAAACAATACCTCTAATTAAGTGTGCTACAAATCACGGAGTATGTGATTTGACTCTCCATTACCTCTAACTAAGTATCAAGATGAAAATTTAAGTATTTTAATGAAACAATATTTATATTATATCATAATTAGATTGATGGAATATTAGAAAATTACAGTGAATAACATAAATTTAGGAAATAAAATAAAAATGTACCACTAGAATAAAATATTTGTAAAATTAGAAAAAGTTGTTTAGTCAACTAATCATTTAAAAAAAAAAAAATCTTAAGTATGTTATTTAATGGTAGTAACTGATAACACATTTCTTAAATTGAATAACTATCAGTGATGATAATTACTACCATTGATAGCTTTCAATTTTAAAAAACTGATGAGAAAGTAAAAAATGGTAATTGGGCATGAATTTTTGTAGTCTTATTGCTATAAAAATAAACTTTTTTAAAGGCCAACCAGTATAATTCAATATTTGATTGGGAAGGAAATGAGTTCATTATATAAGAGTTAAAAGTCCTCTTATATAGTACAATAAATGAGCAATAAAAAATGGCATTGAATGTGAAGGTGAATATTGAAGTTTGAATTGAATTGAGTATTGGTGAGTTGGGTTTGAGGCAGAGAGATGTAGATGAAAAATAGGGATATATTTGCATGCAAATTGGTGCATAGAAAGTACGTACCAGGCTACCAATAATTATATAGTCGTTAAAAGAAGGCTGCTTTCAATATATACACTGTGTATATCTATTTGACATTGAATTATTAGGTCAAGCATAGTTATTAAAGTTGCACCCTTTTGTCGTCTCCAAGTGGAGAAAGAAAGAAAGAAAGAAAGAAAGATAGATTTGTATATATTTTTTCTTCTGCTATATTATATTACATGTATTATTATTATTAATTCAAATCATATATCTTCTTCTTCTCTACTTGTATCTACATCAAATTAATTATTTCATTTCCTCCTTTAATTTCTTTTACTTCATTTAAAGCTGTGTCTGTCCTTTCAAAACCTTATCTCCCCCCTTCCTTCGCCCTTTGTGTGGTTACCCTGTTTCTTGGGCTTTATGCTCTACTTCTTTAGTCCTCATTACTCATTTCTTCTTCACTATCTGCCCAAAAAAAGTAATCTCAACTCTACTTGCTTTCTCCATCTTTTTCAACCAAATCATAATCTAAATTATCAAACTATATTATAAAGTTCTATATATATATATATATATGGGGGTTGCTCTTAATCCCTTGTAATTAGGTAAAGTCTAACCCTCTAAGTTCGGGTGAAGGAAAATCATATTCGAATGAGAACAATTTCGTGGATGTGAAAATATGGTTATGAAAAGCTTAAAAGAATTGAACAAGATACACCTTTTTCGATGACTCAATCATAAGAATTATGCTTAGCTTTGAGCACTTTCAATCATGTTGAGTGATGACACATAATGCTGAAACCATTCTTTTAAATTTGAGATTGTAGGATTGCTAGGAGATTGAATGTCAAATTTGGATTTTAAACTGTGAAGATTAAATGTTACAGCTTAGAACCCAGCAAAGCTTTAATTTTGTTTGAAATATGATGCTCTAAATTATGCTATAGGATTGTTTTTTTTCTAAAAAAGAAAATTATTAAATTTTAATAAATTGCCTCAACCATAAAGTGAAGATGGGATAGTTGCAAATATATCAATTAAATTTAAAATAACTAAATATATAGCAACAATTTTTAAAAATTATAAATATAGTAAAATTTGTCAAAAGTCTATTAATGATGAAAATCTATTGTTGATAGACTATGTTACAAATATTGATCTATTACTGATAAATCATAAGAGTTTATTAGCAATAGAAGTCAATCATTAATATATATATATTTTCTACCCATTGAAATTTCTTACTACCCATTGAAATTTCCCGGGGACGGCCCAACGGTTTGCTCGGCCTCAGCTTGAAGTAGCCCAGTAAAGCTACCATGAACAGCCCAAGGGTTTGCTCGGCCTGAACTTGGAGTAGCCCATTGCAAATACTAGCCCAACATTTTGATTGGCCGTACAATTAGTCCAGCCCAATTTAGTTTTTTCTTAAAAAACAATTAATTAATTAATCTCATATGTTAGCTTACCTCACAGAGACCCAAATGCCAAACAAACGATGGATGGAAATGAATTAAATATTTTTTTCCTTTACAATTTCATCATGTTTTATTGGATTTAGAATAAAAGATATGTAAAATTTTACGATTTCATTGGGAACTAAATGTGAAATTTAAAAACCTTAAGGTAAGGAAAAAGAGAAGGGGAGCTAGTTGGAGTCCATCTACGTTAGAAAACGACGTCGGATTTTTCCCTACTAAGTACTACCGCAAACGATCTTTTCTCACAGAGAGAAGAAACGAAGGAAAAATAATTAAAATTTAATAATAAACACAGAGAAAGGAAAAAGAAAAAAAAGAAAGAAAAAAGAAAGAAGAAGGAGAGCTCAATTAGCTAAATCTTCAAATTCAGATCACTCCACATTTCTTGTTTTCCTTAGGGCTTCGAAGTTTTTAGTTTTCTAATGGAAGATTTCTCTCGATTTTACTGATTTCCTTTTTGCATTTGTTTCGCCATTTTTTTCCTTTTTTTTTTCTCAGATCTCACTCTCTTTCAGTGCCGTGGTTTAATGAATTTCGACTACCATTTTAGGGGGTTACCGACAATTGTGTAATTTATCAAGATCTTTTCATAATTTCGGTTTCTGACTCCTTCCCTTCATTCTTTCTGATTGGATCCTGCCCCACGCCGTGGTTTCGGTGATTTGAAGGCATCCCGATTGCCTATGGCATCCAAGAGGGGACTGTTGTCCGCTACTGCTGCCCAGAGGGCTAGAGCTGGTGGCGGATCTCGAATTCCTCTTCTACTTGTTATTTTCTTCTTCTTTCTCTCCCCTGTGCTTTTCTTCTTCGGCCGAGGTTTTCGTGCTGCAGGTTAGCTTCCTTGTTTTTTCTATCTAGATTTGTTTGTTGTTTTTGCAAATTTGCAATGTAGGTGTTTTCAGATCTCATTTTATCCAAACGAAAATATTATGTCATAAACACATAGGAACTTTGATGCCGCCGACACATTTTTTTCTTACTAGGGCTCTCTATTATTTGGAACTGGATGGATGCTTTGTATTGATTTCACCTTACGGAATTTAATTACCGGTTATTTAAGTGAATAAACTAGACTGGCCATGATAAATGTTTGTCGGTGGATTGGTTGCTTATTGTACTCGGGAAATATTTGCATAGTTAGAACATAAATATGGACGTTAGAATTTGTCAGTTTTAGTTGACCTTACAACGGTTAGCGGAAGTGTGTCTTTGAGTTGATGGGGTTGGTTTATATTTTTGCAGATCTTGAAATTATTTCGAGTGGATCGGGTCACCAGGTTAGTATCAATTTGGTTGTTTTCTCCCCTCTTTAATTTGTAGGGGGTCGTACGCTGTGGTTCACGATGCTGTTATAGTTATCCTAAGACATTACTTGAGAGTGCAGGATGTTGGATGGAGAGAAAGGATAGCATTGCATCAATTCAAGTCTCTTTTCTCTAAAGAGGCAAGTGCTTTCTGATTTAGATTGGTTGTGTGTGCCTGACCTGATTATTGCTATCTGACAGTTTTATTCATTAGTTTCTAGAGAAAAAACTTAGTTTCCCTTTTTGCCGCACAATCTGAGGAAAAGATTGCCGATTCTATATTTCAGGTCATGGATGTGATTGCTGCTAGCACAAATGATATGGGTCCCTATAGTCTTGACCATTTTCGAAAAAATAATTTTTCAGCTTCATGGAAAATAAATGGTCAAGAGGTTACAGTTGATGGTATTTCTGAGGTTGGTTTGGCCTTTCCTAGCCTCTTATGTATCTACGATGTGGTGCATTCTTCTTGTTTTACATTTTCCCTTATTGTCCTGATCATTCCTCTATGTCTTTGTTTTGTTGACTGGTTTGTAGAGGAACCGAATGGTTGTTGATCTTGGAAAAGAAAAACCCGACAGTGAAGAGGTCAAACTTATGGGTGGGTATTTGAAGTCTTTTATGTGGTGTATTTGTTTTGTTTTATTTTTCTCTCTCTATTGATTCAGTTATGTTCTGCAGATGACAGTTCCCAATCTACGGATAGTCCTACAAAACAAGCGAGGAGGGTAACTATCAATCTTAAATGATTTGGGTTTCATAATTTCTTTGGTTTTTCAGTTTGAAAATCAGTATTAAGTTTACATTAATAAAACAATAAGAAAAAGATACTTTGTCATCTTAGTTTTTTGGTGAGCGTTGTTGTATCATTCTATTATATCATATTTCAAACAAAAATATTGTACTCCTTCAAGTTTATCTGTTACATTTACCTTGGGTTTTATACTTAAGTTTGGCTACATGTGCAGCAACTTCGAGAAAAAAAACGTGAAAAGCGTGCTGCTCAGTTGCTTCAACAGGACGATGACATTCTGATAAAACTTGAGAATGCTGCTATTGAACGATCAAAATCAGTTGATACCTCAGTTCTAGGTAAATACAGTATATGGAGGAAAGAAAATGAGAATGAGAACACTGATGCAACTGTACGCTTGATGCGCGACCAAATGATCATGGCAAGGGCATACCTAGGTATAGCAAAGATGAAGAATAAGCTTGACCTGTACCGTGAACTCCAGACACGTTTGAAAGAGAGCCAACGTGCCTTAGGTGAGGCAAGTACTGATGCGGATCTGAATCGAAGGTAGCATAGTCCTCTCTCTCTTTCTCTCCTTGTTTTGAGAGAATTGTAACTCAAAGATATTTCTTTTTATCGTCATCTGCATCTCTTACTGTTTTCTACATGTGGTTTTGGAAGTATCATCTGTCGTATGTATATTTTGCTTGCAGTGCCCCTGATAAAATCAAATCTATGGGCCAAATTTTGTCGAAAGCAAAAGATCAATTATATGACTGCAAGTTGGTAACAGGAAAGTTAAGGGCAATGCTCCAATCCGCTGATGAAGAAGTCAGAGGCTTGAAAAAGCAAAGCACATTTCTCAGTCAGTTGGCTGCCAAGACCATACCTAATGGAATTCACTGCTTATCCTTGCGTCTAACTATTGACTACCACCTTCTTCCTCTGGAGAAAAGAAAATTTCCTAGAAGTGAAAATTTGGAAAATCCAAATCTTTATCATTATGCCCTCTTTTCAGACAATGTCTTGGCTGCCTCAGTTGTCGTCAATTCAACCGTTATGAATGCCAAGGTATTTGAACTGCTCTAGCACCTGAAGATTTTCGTGAGTTTGTTTTCACAAGAATGGGTGTTGACAAGCATAGTTTTTTATTTACATTCTAAATTCCATACGACATAAAAGTTAGTTTTTACGATAATTTATAGTCCTTGTTTAATAAAATAAAAATCTATGTTTAAATCTGACTTTGTTCTTTGCTTGGATGGTTTTCAATTTGGTTTTATAAACTCTAAAACATGCTTTTTTCTACAACTTTGCATTGAAACCTTGAGTACTTTATTTTAACTTTTTTCCCATTACTATTTGTCTCCATAGATATATGCCCGAAATTGCATAGCAAGTGTAGTGTTGGATTTTGAAATGAATCTAGCTTTTGTTAAATGATTAATGAAATATTGTAATAAGAATTAAAATGGTTTTTGTAATGCATAGCTTAGTCACTAAATTAGATTATTTTATTGTTAAATGGCTAAAGTAGAGCATTTTAAAGTCCAAGAACCACAGTGGAAAAAGTATGAAAATTCAAGAATTAATAAAGGATTTCAACCAAAAATCTCTTCCAATCCTTTCAATATTTTTGTTACTGCAACCCGAATGTATTTGCGAGTTTTTTCCTTCTTCATTCTGTTGTCCCTGACTAGATTATGTATTGTTGGATTTATTGTAGGATCCTTCGAAACATGTATTCCATCTTGTTACAGATAAGCTTAATTTTGGTGCCATGAACATGTGGTTCCTGTCTAATCCTCCTGGAAAAGCCACAATCCATGTTGAAAATGTTGATGAATTTAAATGGTTAAATTCGTCTTACTGTCCAGTATTACGTCAACTTGAATCTGCTGCAATGAAAGAATACTATTTCAAGGCTGGACACCCTACCACTCTTTCATCTGGTGCATCAAATCTTAAATACAGAAATCCAAAGTATCTTTCTATGCTTAATCACCTGAGGTTCTATCTTCCTCAGGTGTATCCCAAGTTGGAAAAGATTCTCTTTCTGGATGATGACATTGTTGTCCAGAAAGACCTGACTGGATTATGGGATGTGGATCTCCATGGCAAAGTTAATGGTGCAGTTGAAACCTGTGGTGAGAGTTTCCACCGTTTTGACAAATATCTCAACTTTTCCAATCCTCATATTGCAAGAAAATTTGATCCCAATGCATGTGGGTGGGCTTATGGGATGAATATGTTCGACTTGAAGGAGTGGAAAAAGAGAGACATTACTGGCATATATCATAAGTGGCAGAACTTGGTCAGTTTTCAAATCTATCTATTGAGTTTTTTCTATCAATGTTTAATCAAGGCTCACTATATGTATATTCCCTCATCAAACTGATTCAAATGCTCATTTTTCCCCTTGCATATGGTGTCAGAATGAAGAAAGGTTACTCTGGAAGCTAGGAACACTACCTCCAGGTTTGATTACTTTTTATGGACTGACCCATCCACTTGACAAGTCGTGGCATGTGCTTGGTTTGGGTTACAATCCAAGCATCGACAAGTCTGAGATAGAGAATGCTGCAGTCATACACTACAATGGAAACATGAAGCCTTGGCTGGAATTAGCTATGACAAAGTATCGTGGTTATTGGACCAAGTATATCAAATACAATCATCCCTACCTTCGCCAATGCAAGTTAAATGAATGAGGCTGGTTTTAAAGCACTCTAAGATATCAAACGAGGGATCTCAATCTCTCCTGCTTGAGAGTTACGCTGCTATATCTCGCTGAAACACATTTGTTGGTTCCCACATTAGATTGGGGGGGCTGGGGAATGTCCTTAACATGTTTTACTATGCCCCTCTTCCCTCTTTCTCTCTTTTATAATTCATTCCATTCATTCCCATTCTCGTACCCTCTGGTACAAGATATGATATTCATTCCCTTGTTAACATGTAAATCCATTACTTGTATTTTGCTTTTAGCCAAGCTTGAATTGGATTAGGAAGTCCATGCCAACTGGCTGTAATTTTGGACAACAGACGATCTGTTTCTTTAAATCCAAAATCTTTATGGTAAAAGTTATAGATTCAGAAGTTTATGAGCTATTAACTTTTTGTTTGGGTAAGTGGTGACTGGATACTTTGTTATTGACTTTGAAGCATCAGCTCTAGAATTTAAACTCAAACTATCAACTTCGTTACTCCAAATAATAGCTTACATCAATTTTCTTAAATCATTTTGCTCTCCCCATGTTCTGTTCTCTAGAATTAAGATGGAAAGAAAGCTAAAAGTTCTTCCACATTAATAAATGGTTAATCTTGATTGATTCATCAGTAGTAGATTGAATGTTCTGTCTGTATGTTTATTGTAAAGATTCATTTTCTTCTGGTCCATCTGGAAAAGTTTCTTATGATTAACTACAAATTTGTTGAGATTCTGTGGGGCACAGGTGGGCTGGTCGTCCATATTGGAATCTGATATCTTTATCTTTTCTTTCTTTGTTTAGTCTGTAAATTGCCATTGATCGACAGATTTACATCTGCTTTTAAGTTGATTTGCTTTTCATTAAAGGTATCGGACAACTCCTGCTATCAACAAAATGCAATGGTAATGTAGATTTGTGGTGAAAGATACCCTGAATTGACCTCTTCATGCCACTTAAGAGGTGATTAACCCTTCATTATCTTATCTTAAGACATGACTAATCAACACCATTTAATTTTGTTATTATTAGGAGGTGCCAGAATCCACTGATTAGTGGGTTTTTAAAGCCTTTACTTTGGTATAGCTACCTTCTTTATAGTTGCTCTGCCTTTTTCCTTAATTAATTTCCTAAAGAACCCCACTTTTTTGTATGCGATATTGCTTGTTTATTTACAACTAATTGATCGAAAATCTTAGGTTTTAATCACATCTTCTTAAGCATTGCCTTATTAGTAATTAAGCAGAGAATTCTACAAATATATTCTTTGGAATTGATTCAATAGGGTCCATTAGATTGGTGTATTAGATTTTACTTGGATGGTTGAGAATTGAAATTTATCGGGGACGAAAATGTATGAGACTAGGTGAGAAATGGTATAAGTTGTATGCTCATGGAGAATTTCGATATGCTTTGCTTTGTTTCTTTATATAGAAAAAGGTTGGTTTTGGAATATGTTGAGAAATCCATAGGAAGTCAAGGAATTTGGGATGGTATTGAAAAGGAAAAAGGTTGGTATTGTGCTGATTGGACCAATTAAATTTGAACAAGGTGGGATTGAGGTAGTGATGCCTAAAAAAAAGGCAAAGGCGGGTGAGGAATGGATAGAAGTAAAATGAGGTTTTATAAGTTCAACCTCATACAAGATGGGATTGGTGTCCTAAAAGAAGCCATTTCATGTGTGGGGGGGGGGTTGGAGGGGGGGGGGGGTATGGGTCTAAATTGGGAATCCGAAATTCTCCACCATCGCATGTGGGATGGGACTCCAATCTTATGTTGTAATTCCTTCACAACTACTGCCTATTGGTAGTTCTACTTGATAAGGTTGTCTCTCAGAAAGAGAGAGAAAAAAAGAAAAATGAAAAAAGACAATTTGATAATCAAAATGATTATGATTATTTGATTAATTGAAAGACTATTTTCAAATATAGCAAAATGAACTACGTTTAGGGTTGTGTGTTATGTTTTAGGGTTCGATTATAATTTTCAAATTTTCAATTATTATAAACTACAATATCATTATTTCAATTTTTTCTTTGTAATAGTATTTAATATTTGTAATCATAATATACACCACGAATACAAACTATACTATAGACTATTATAACATAAATTAGAGTAACCAATCTAACACCCTAAACTCCTTCCATGTTATTATCCATCTTGATCCCTAAACACTTTGGACTATTAGAATAGCTCACTAGAATGTACTTAACAGCTCAAGGTCATACCATAAAGTTGTTATAAAGCATGAACCTTTTAAAAGATAGGAGACAACTAGAATTCAAACAGGTCCCAACTCTAAAACATGAACCATTGTTTGTAGAAAAAAAGGAAAGGAAAGCGAACATTAATTGGGTAATTTAAATAACATTCAAATCACTATCTCTAGATCTGAAATTAGAATCTTAGCTGATCGGGTGGGGCATTAGTATTAAAAAAAACAGCAATTTTTTTTTTCTGTTTCTTTATTATATTTAACTATCTACTTTAAAGGGTGCATTTGATGTCTGATTTCTTAAATACTATATAAATGGCTTATTAATTTCCTTTTTCTTTTCTGATGATAAATTTTTTGTTAGATATGATAAATTAATTATGGTATAAAAGTGTGGTTCAATTCCTCTCATCCGAAAAAAAAAGTATAATTTGCCTGAACTATTGGGATTTTTTTTGGTTAAATAGTAATATGTTCATGTGAGTTTTAATAATATATCGCGATGGGTTAATTAATAAATGATGATGATACCAAAGTAATGAAAATATTAGTTAGATAATTTGGAATAACTAATGAGATGAACACCTTCATTCCATATTTAGAAAAGACAATGAAATATTAAATTATAAAGTACATTTGTCCATCATGTTTATAATATTTCTTGAAATACAGAAAGAAAAACAAAACGGTACATGCCCAAACATTATTATTATTGTTGATGTTGTTGTTATTATTATTATTATTTGCTTCTTATATGAATTTAATTCGTGATCATTTTTCCAAACCATCCTTTAAATATAAATATATTAAGTAAATTCAATTTAAAAAAAATCAAGATCCATAGCTTTTCTTGTCTCATCTACATTACAACGATATATATATTTAAAAAGAAAAAGAAAAAGAAAAAGAAAAGTAAGACAGATACAAGAGAGGTTTAATATATTGGGAAAAAAAATTATAACATAAACATTACAACTTGAAGTAAAATTCACAATCATGCAGCAGATATATATATATAAAGAAACAGTTTTTGTTTTGATACGAAAAAATAATTAGTGATAAAAGAAAGTTTTAGTGTGTGTGTGTGTGTTATAATTAAAGTAAAAAAAAAAAAAAAAAAAAAAGGAAAGGGAGAAATAATAAGAAAGAGTATAATTAATGTGTAATAGAGTATTTGGTATATTAATTGCATGCAACCAACAAACAAACAAACACAGACATTGAAAGATAAATAGGAATGACGCAACAGTATTCAACAATGACGGACAGATTCCATTCCACTTCTCGACTTCTCCAATGCTTAATCCTTCTTTTGGCTTTTCTCTTTTTCTCTTTTAAATTCTCCACTTCCCTTCTCTCATTTTCCCATCCCTATTTTCCCTCATTATTATTATTTTTCCCTCCTGATTAAAAAAAAAAAAAAAAAAAAACCATGCCAACTCTTGACGATCTTAATTTTCATAACAATAATATAATTCCTTCTAATTCTCCCAACTCCATAATTCCACCTCAATTCATCTGGCCCGACCACGAGAAGCCGACTCTCAACTTACCTGACCTTCACGTGCCTCCTATCGACTTGCTCAACTCGGTCTCTGGCGACCCAGTTGCCCTCTCAGAGACGTGTCATCTCCTGGATCAGGTATATTATTATAATTATTAGTTAAGATATATATGCAAATGCATATGCATGTGTTTGTTAATTATATGTATAGATATATACACACACACACACACACACACACACACATATATATATATAGTTGACGTTTTAACGAAGGGAGGAAGGAGTACAGGTTTGTCGTAAGCATGGTTTCTTTATCGTGGTGAATCATGGGGTGGATGCGGAGCTGATTGCAAAGGCACACGAGTACATGGAGTTGTTCTTTGGGATGAAAGTGGAGGAGAAGCAACGAGCTGAGAGAAAAGTAGGTGAGCATTGTGGATATGCAAACAGCTTTGTTGGGAGATTCTCATGTAAACTTCCATGGAAGGAAACTCTGTCTTTCACATACTCAGCTGATTGCAATCATGATGTTGTTGAAGATTACTTTGTGAATGCTTTGGGAGAGGATTGGAGAAATGTTGGGAAGTTATACCAACAATATTGTGAAGCCATGAGTAAGGTTTCACTCACAATAATGGAGCTTTTAGGGTTGAGTTTGGGAGTTGGAAGACAATATTTTAGAGATTTCTTTCAACGAAATGAATCCATAATGAGATTAAATTATTACCCAAAGTGCCAAAGTCCAGAACAAACACTTGGAACTGGCCCTCATTGTGATCCAACTTCCTTGACTATCCTTCACCAACATGATCATGTTCATGGCCTCCAAGTTTTTGTTGATCAACAATGGCATTACATTCCTCCAAACCCTCAAGCATTCGTTGTCAACATAGGCGACACCTTCACCGTACGTAAGAAATATATATATATATATATATTTAATCTAATTTTAATTTTAGCTTTGAAACATTTACGCAAGGTGTGAATGATTAACCATATGCAGGCATTATCGAACGGGATGTACAAGAGTTGCTTGCATAGAGCAGTGGTGAATGAAGAAGCAGTGAGGAAATCATTAGCATTTTTTTTGTGTCCAAATGAAGAGAAAGTAGTGAGGCCACCAGGGTGTTTGGTTGATGAGAAAAATCCAAGGATTTTGCAAGACTTTAGATGGCCAACTTTTCTTCATTTTTCTCAGAAACATTATAGAGCTGATGATAAAACACTACTTGCCTTTTCCAATTGGCTCTACCAACAAACCACACTTTAATAATTTTCCACTTCCACCACTCGTTAATAATAAATAAATAAAAATAATTTGGATTATTATTATTCTACTTAATTACAAAGTACACTCTCAATCCCAAATGATTATGTTACATATCATGATTAATTAACCCTCTTAATCTTCTTAGTTATAGTTTCTCTCTCCCTTTGTAAATTAATCACCCCCATGTACTATAACGTTAGTGAAGTTTGAGGGAGGATACATGTGGTCTGTAAATTGTATCTCTATATAAATAAATAAATAAAACATATGTTTTAACTTTTCCACTTAGGTTAGTTGAACTATGATCATTTTCATATCCATTCTTTCTTGTTTTCCTTATCTCAATCTCATAAACTTTGTCTCCTCAATAATTATAAATGACTTATTAAACACAATGTAATTCAAGTGTTAAAAACTAAACTTGTAAACCATTGTAATTTTTCTCAAAAATATATATAAAAGAAAACCCATTATAATTAACAATGTAATCTTGAATTTGAATTTGTGATGAGTAATTTATGTTTACTTAAATATATATTTAGTAGTACTCATTGTGAGGTGAGAAGTCAATTTTGCTAAATTTTATAGTTTTATGTGTTAAAGGGATCTAATTATATATGTAAGTGGTACACACTAAAATAATAATTTGCATTTACATTTTGAGAATTGAATTGCTATTAAAAATAAAATTGATTGTGAGATAGATCAACAAAAATGTCTCTATCTTTTAGCTTACGAACCATCCAAACACAACCGTTATATAGCTTTTCTTACGACAACTATATATTTATCTTTTAAAATTGTGGACGAAATGATATGTCTAATATTAATGTTTATAATTGTGTGCAGATATACTAAAATCAGTGTTATTGGTACATATAATTCATAATTTTGGAAGTGTAACAATATTATTCTATACTACTTGATTTGCTCATCAATCTTTTTCATGTGACAGTGACTTTTATCTATTGCATTATTATATATATATAATTCATTTGCTACAAGCAGCTTTTGGCTCGTCCTAAATTTGGGAGTCCCTAAAATATTTTCAAAATGTTCAAATGTATTCTATATATATTATGAGTCAAAAGGATAAGTTTGCAATTAAAAACAAAATAAACAACAAAAAACCTCACCACTTCCCCAACGGTATTTACAAAGTTCCCTTTTTATATTTAATATTTTCATTTCAATCTGTTTGGATACAACTTTTCTTTTTGTTTTTGAAAAATATCAAATTTATGTTTTTTTTTCTAAAAATAAAGTTTGGGTTGGTACGTTGTTGTTTTTCACTTTAATTAGTCTTTTATATTTTTAACAAATGCTCTCAGCTGCCTCAATGCATATATATATTTGATAGGGTAATTAGCAAATATAATTAATTACACCCACATATAATTAATTACACATGGAAAGCAAAAAGAAGATGATCCACCAAAGCTTTGTACTACAATCGATATAATTAAATAAATCTCTTGTTAAATCATGCACGTTGTACAATAAATATGAATTGATAATTTTCCATTGATTAGTTTTCTCTCATAAAAAAGCTTCTCTTAGTAAGATAGCATAATGTGTAAGAGTTCATTAAATTTTTGTTAATATAATAAAATTTAAGTATGCTTTCATTTTCATCGTCTATTTTATTGATGACTCTACCCTCTTAATATTATATTTGAAAAGAAAATAAAATGGGTTTTGGGAATTTTGTTGAATAAAAATTTAAACTACATGTTAAGAAGAAGAAGTATACTTCTGTAATATTATTATTATTATTATTATTATTATTCCATGAAAATTGAGAATGTATGTAGTTGGCCCATTGGTAAACAGGCTGAGGCCTCTTTTTTAAAGTGGTTATGGCCCAAGAATGAACAGCCCAATCAAGCCCAATATAGATAAAAACTTTATTATTTATTAAAAGAGAGAGAGAGAGACAGAAAAGAATGTTTCCACTTGGCTTGGATGAACCGGTAATCGCTTTCTTGCGCGCGCTCCAGAATCAGATTGAGAAAATTCCATGATATAAATTGGAATCCCCATCTCCCAATTATTTTTCTTCCCTTCCCTTCCCTCCTCTTTACTCCCAACCCGAAGATTCATTCCATTTTTCTTGTCTTATTCAGGTATATTCTTTCTCCTCCACCCTTTTTCTTTCCCCTTTTAGCTAATTTGATTTCATTTGTTTTCTCAGGCCTTCATTTTGTCCTCAACCTCTTCATTTTTATTACGCGCTTAAGATCGATCACACGCATATTATGTAATTATAGCGTTCCTTCCTTCCTTCTCTTCTCAGATTTCCTTTTCTGGGTTACACTATTCATTTGGAACAATTTTTTTCTTCTTCTTCTTTTTTTTTTTTTTTTTTTTTTAAATTTGATTTCAATCAATACATACACACATACACACATACTTTCGTTCTTATTGATTTAGTTATTATGTTATTGTTCTTCTCGAATCAAACGTAATTGAGGCTTCTCTGCATTGATCTCGAGTTAGTTTACAACTTTTCCGTTATGGATAATTACGGTTCTTCATCTCCATATCCATATCACAATCCTTACCCATACCCTCGTCCAGTTCCTCCCCAATACCCACCTCCTTCTCAATATCCACCTCCTTCTCAGTATCCTCCTCCTCATTACACACATCCAAATTCAGATCCATATGCTCCTCCTTCTTACCCTTACCCCTATAATAATCCTTCACATCCCTCACCATTTGCATATCCCCCACCCCCATCTCATTCTGGCCCTGTTGAGTATTTTTCACACCCACCCCCACATTCTTCCCCTCTACCTTACCCATATTCTTACTCTGATGCCTCATCCACTAATGCTGCTGCTAGGCCCTCTATTCAATATCATAACAGTTTCCTACCTGGTTCATCCCCATATCGATATCAAGAATCTAGTGCCTACCCTCCACCTGAAACTCAATACCCACCACCCCCTTCACGAGTCAATAGCTTCTCTGGCCACTATAGGAATGATAGCACCGACTCCGTCTCATCTGTCGCTTCTGCATACCCACCTCTGGATGACCTTTTGGGCAATGTACATTTATCTGATCATCAACCAACTGCTCCTGCATCACCTCCTGCACCTGCTGCAGCACCTTCACCTGCACAGCCTTCAGCTTCGTTATTGGCTAATTCACCTCAAAGTGCTAGATATGATCGCCGTGACCGATTTTATGGCTTTCCAAATTCATCCTTTTCTAGTTTCGACACGGGGCATTCAGATCAAATGATTCCATCCAAACAACCTTCGTTTTCCCATTCAAGCTCATTCAGTGGGTCTCAACAGAACTTGCAGATTGTTCCACTGCATGGTAAAGCATCTTTGAAAGTTTTGCTGTTGCATGGAAACTTAGAAATTTGGGTTAATGAGGCCAAAAATCTTCCAAATATGGACATGTTTCACAAAACCTTGGGGGATATGTTTGCAAAATTGCCTGGGAACATGAGCAACAAAATTGAAGGACACGTGAGTCATAAGATCACTAGTGATCCTTATGTATCGATCAATGTAGCAAATGCAGTAATTGGGAGAACTTTTGTTATAAGCAACAATGAAAATCCTGTATGGAGGCAACATTTCTATGTTCCCGTTGCACATTATGCTGCTGAAGTAGTTTTTGTCGTTAAAGACAGTGATGTTGTTGGTTCACAGCTAATAGGAACTGTGGCAGTTCCTGCTGAACAAATATATTCAGGGTCTATGGTTGAGGGAACCTTCCCAATCCTACTTGGTGGGAAGCCATGTAAGCCTGGAGCTGCTCTAAGTATTTCTATTCAATATACCCCAATGGATAGGCTTAGCACTTATCACCATGGAGTGGGAGCTGGCCCTGATTATCAGGGGGTTCCTGATACGTATTTTCCCCTCAGAAAGGGTGGAGCCGTCACTCTTTATCAAGATGCCCATGTTCCAGACGGACACCTTCCAAATTTGATGCTTGATAATGGTACGTACTATGTGCATGGGAAGTGTTGGCATGACATTTTTGATGCTGTACGACAGGCTCGCAGGTTAGTTTACATAACTGGGTGGTCAGTGTGGCACAAAGTGAAATTAGTTCGAGATACTGGCTATGGAACAGAGTGTACCCTTGGAGATCTTCTGAGGTCAAAGTCTCAGGAGGGAGTGAGAGTTTTGCTTCTTGTTTGGGACGATCCCACTTCTAGGAGCATTTTGGGTTATAAAACTGTAAGTTGCTTTCCCTGGTGTTTATTCCTTTTACATTTCCTGTTTATCATAGTTGTCTTTCCTAAAATCACTTTAAATTAAATATAGGACACGTGAGAATGCTATATGTAACTAAATGAAAAGAAGAAAAAAAAACTAATTTACTTTGATTTGAAATGTGGGAATATCGATTCTTTCTTTTCCTAGTTTTTATTCGTCTCCTGGGTGATTGAATTTTTTTTTTTTTTTTTTAATGGTAAACCAATTTCTGTTTTGAATATAAGTTTGTTTGATGAAATACTATCTATTCGGAAACCTACCTTCCAAAGAAAATATTATTATTGTGTTTTGTGAAATTTATGAGTTTACGAGCTTCAATAATGAGCTGGAGACAAGCTGCAGAACTTTGAACTCTTGATAAACAATCAAGAAGAAGGATCTGTTAGAAACTCTCTTTTACCAGGTGGACATATTCTACCATCGTTTCATCTCAACTGTTAGAATATGTATGAAGTATGAGATTGGGCTAAGAGTTTGTAAATTGTAATCATGGTTTTTCAGTTTACATTACATTGGCTTTGAAGGATTTGTTATCATACTCTTCTGAGAACATATATTAATTATTGTAGGATGGTTTCATGCAAACCCATGATGAGGAAACTCGCCGTTTTTTCAAACACTCCTCTGTACAAGTGATACTTTGTCCTCGGATTGCTGGAAAACGACATAGCTGGGTTAAGCAAAAGGTAAATATTTATTCCTTTTTTTGGGTAAGAAATGAGAATACTTCAATGAACAATAGATGCCAGAAGTTCAGTATTAACTAATCACTTCTATCTCTTTTCAGATTTTTGTTGTTTTTCAACTTGATTATGCCAAGGAAATTGGAAATTTAAACCTGTATATTTTCATTTTTTGGTTGTTTCTATTTTGATGAAAAATTTATTTTGGCATTGATAGGTGGAATGTATGATGTATGTGGTGTAGGAACCTGAATATATATCCTTAAGGAATCCTACCATCTTGATGGTAGTATAACGTGAATAACCTATACTTCATGGTAAAGAAGTTTGTATCAAGATCAGGACTAGATTGTTGAATTGGTCAAATGAAAATTCTTTAATCTATATCTTCATTAAATTTTGGGGACAAAAGAAGATAAATTTTGTATTATGCTAGAAACTAATAACATTTTGTTAATGAAGCTAGAATTTTTTCGTACGATCAGTATAATTTGTTTGTTAAAAAGGAATATCATGGTAAATTTATATCTTCTTTATTTTATTAAAGAACAGCATGGCTAAACTACAAAATTATTCCTCACTTAGACCTTTATTTTTTTTGGAGTGCTCATATTCTGAACTTCTGATGATGTTTAATCGTATATTTTTTTCTATTTTCTGTTTGGCCTGGAAATCTTCCCTTTTGTGATACTTGCTCATCTTTGTATATATTCAGGAAGTTGGAACTATATATACACATCATCAGAAAACAGTTATTGTGGATGCTGATGCTGGAAATAATAGAAGAAAGATTATAGCTTTTGTTGGAGGGCTTGATTTATGTGACGGGCGGTATGATACTCCATCACATCCCATATTTCGGACCCTTCAAACAATACACAAGGACGATTACCACAATCCTACATACACGGTAAACTGTTGACTATGTCCCGCTTGTCTGTTAATAACGAAAATAGTTTTGTGGTAATAATTAATATGATGCAAGAGGAAAGGTTGATCTATGCCAAAAATACGAATAACCCTAATATATTTTCCATTTTTTTCTTGGCTAACCCAAGTAAATTTTTCTTCCTCTATTTCTTTTTCTTTCTTGTTTTCATTTAACGAATTCGGGGCATTCATTAAAGAGATTGAAGTACCCAAAATGAGAGATTGAAGCACCCAAAATGAGAGATTGAAGAACCGTAAAAATCAACAAGTCAAGAGGTGACCATAAAAATGAAAGTGGCCTGCCTGAATGAACTGAATAACAAAATACATATGGTCAAGAGTAAATGAATGGCCCTTGAAATGAAGAGAAGCATTGAACTGGAATGACTATACAGTTCCCAAACAACTAAAAGTATCATAAAGCTTTGATGAGGGAAGTGTAAACAAAATGTCTTAAAAGAAAAAGAACTTGTTTGGTTAAGAGAAGGGGACGAAATTCTAGCTCTCTTTTACAGGTTTTCTGCAGCCAGTAGACAAGGAGTTGTGATGAAGAACAGGTATCAGGTTGGGAGAAGAGGGTTGTGGACGACAGAAGTCAAAAGCATAGAGGGGAAAATTTTGAGTTTTTTAGTGTTTTATTCTAGAAATGAGATACAATTCCTTTCAGGTTAAGATGGAAGCTCACCTAAAATTCCTACTGAAATTTTTATTCTTATTTTGGAGAGAAAATGTTGAGAAGGTAAAAGACTTTAGATTTATTAGCTTGATTACAAGTACTAGAAAACCGTTGCTAATATCTTGGCTGAGAGATTGAAGGTTGTTGTCATTTACATTTCAACCAGTGAAAGCCCTCTTATTGTAAAGTCAAATTGTCAATTCTATTCTGCTTGAAAACAACTAGAGTTTGAATATTTGAAATCAATAATCAGTTAGACAAAAGACCTGACTGGAAGCTGTAACACCATTCTAGAATGAATTTGAGGAGCAAAAGAAAAGAATAGTATATTATTGAACTAGGGTTACTAAAATTTGAATTGATTTTATGAAGTAACAAAATCGCTCAAATGAACAGGGTAGTGTTATTGGTTGTCCAAGAGAACCATGGCATGATCTACACAGCAAAATCGATGGTCCAGCAGCATATGATGTTCTGACTAACTTTGAGGAGCGATGGAGGAGGGCTTCAAAACCTCACGGGATAAAAAAGTTGAAATCATATGATGATGCTTTGCTGAGTATTGAAAGAATTCATGACATAGTTGGAATTTCTGAAGCGCACTGCACTAATGAAAATGACCCTGAATCATGGCATGTGCAGGTAATGTTTGTCCCCTTCTTAATGGATATGTGGACGTTTACTTAGGTAATAAAAGGTTTGGCAATTGAAACTATTTGCAATCAGTTCTGTTTAATCGTGTAAGAGAGAAGAGAACCTTTTTAATGGATTCTCTTTGTTCCTTATGATAAATTTTCATTAATACTGCAGATTTTTCGGTCAATTGATTCAACTTCTGTTAAAGATTTCCCAAAGGAGCCAAAAGATGCCCCAAGCAAGGTAAAGAACCTTTATGATTGCTATATTTTCAATCAAATCTAGTACTATGCTAAATATAAATATAAATAAAATTGGCATATATATAGTAATATATGGATGTATTTATTTTGTATTTGTGACTGCATAACATGCTTATTGCCTAATATTTTACCATGCAGAACCTCGTATGTGGAAAGAATGTGTTGATTGACATGAGTATACACACAGCCTACGTGAAAGCCATTCGAGCTGCGCAACATTACATTTATATAGAGAACCAGTATTTCATCGGGTCATCCTTCAATTGGAATTCAAATAAAGATATAGGTAAATTAGACAGAACTCAAAAGATATAGAAAACCAAAAAAGCATCTTCTGTATATGTATTGCATCTGAATCATCGGTACCTATAATCTAACTTTTATGATTTAGCATTGAGCAAGGGTTCAGTTTGTGCGACTATAAAAGAAAAGGAAAAAAAACAGCCATTTAGAACGGATGTTAAAATTTCAAAATATAAATCTTCGGTAGCCTTTCAAGTTCAAACCTTTTTACTTTGCCTGTTTTAGTTCTTTTTTACTTTGCCTAGAAGAATAGAATACGTCATGCAGTACGATGCCATTACAACATTGGAGTAGTGAATTGTTAATTTTGCACGTTTCTGATATTTTCAGGTGCCAACAATTTGATTCCAATGGAAATTGCCCTTAAGATTGCTGATAAAATCAGAGCAAATGAAAGGTTTGCTGCATATATTGTCATCCCCATGTGGCCTGAGGGTGTTCCAACCGCTGCTGCCACTCAGAGAATACTATTTTGGCAGGTAGACTCACTAGTAGCCTAGGCTGAATTTTACTATTTTGCATTATTAAATTTACTTGCTTGATGCTATATTAATTATTGTGTCAGCATTTATTGGCTCCAATAATTCTTGTATACTCCATGATGATTCAAGAGGATTCTGAACTGGAGTTATCTAAATAATATGTTCGGGGTAAAGTCAGTGATTTATTGGAAAACTGGGTGCTAGGAAGCATATACTTCCCTTCTTAGAATAACTTTTTTAGGAAGCATAGACTTCCCTAATTAGAATAACTTTAAAGAGAAAATAACCTTAATTTCTAAATCAATTATAGAATATGACTAAAGTTCTGGAATAAAAATGTTCTTCAAATCATCCCACTTCACCTATAAGCCCTATTCTCATTAAATTTTCTATTATGTATAATTAAACATTTAACCATCATGTTGACCTAGTGGTAATAAAGGAGACATAGTCTCGATAACTAACTAAGAGATTGTGGGTTTAATCTATGGTGGCCACCTACCTATAAATTAATTTTCTATAAGTTTCTTTGACACTTACATGTTATATGGTCAGACAGGTTGTCCTATGAGATTAGTCGAGATAGCTGGCTCGACATTCACGAATATAAAAAAAAAAATAAACATTTGATTTGCATAGTTTTTACAAGGTTTATATTGTCTATAAATTGAAGATGCTACTGTATTGTTTTCCTTCTGTTTTGCCCATATTAATTAATGGCAATTAAAATAAACAGCCAAGTTCTAAATATTTTGAACATTGAAGTTTCTAACTTCTTTAGTGAGAATTGGAGATAATATTGAGCTAAGTGATAAAGGAAACCGAGACCATGAGGAGAGATAATAATATGGACATTAAAAGAAACATATATGTGCATCTCGCGGAACACTTATCTTTATGCATTTCACCAAATTGTTCAATCGTAATTTGCCATATGATAGATTTTACCTTTTTTTCTTTTTTTTTTGGAATATTTTAATATTCTTATGATATAAGTGGTGAGAACGTATGCACAAAGTTGGGTGCATCCCAAGTGTTACCAACATATACCAACACATTCTTATTTATGACAAGTATACTTCTGATTTCTTTGATCTTTTCTTTTTCTTTGATCTTTTCTTTCATCGCTCAGCAAAAAACGATGCAAATGATGTATGAGGTGATTTACAAGGCTTTGATGGAGGTTGGTCTTGAGGATGCATTCTCTCCACAAGACTATTTGAACTTCTTCTGCCTGGGAAATCGTGAGACTATGGATGGAAATGATCCTTTATGTTCTGGAAGTCCTAATGGAGAAAGCACTCCTCAGGTAACTTGTATTCTAAATCAGTTAGTGATTTCAATCATTCATTCATTCATTCATTATTATTATCTTACTTTGAATTGGGTTTTGAGTTGTTATTCTAATTATTGGTTTTTGTTGGGCAGTTTGTGCTCTGCTAATGGAAGTAACTTTATATTGTTTTCTTTGTAAATATATATGTGTGTATATATATATTGTATGTGTTTTTCCAACATTGCAGGAAGAGTCTTCTTATGTAGAGTTCCTGACAAACAAATGTATATTGTTGTATAACTTGAGATTCTTTCATATACCACAATAATAAAACAAAGAAGAGTTATTGCAGAAAAGAAGGGAAATATATGACGGAAGCACAGCCTTGCATACTAGTCCATAATTTTACTTTTCCACGTAAAGAGCTAGTAATATAGATATTTACTATGTTTTAGTCACTGCTTTTATTATTGTTATTTTTTTAATCACAATGATATAATGAACTGACTGTAGGCACTTAGTCGGAAAAGCAGAAGGTTTATGATATATGTTCACTCCAAAGGCATGATAGTTGACGACGAGTATGTGATTTTGGGATCTGCCAACATCAACCAGAGATCCATGGAAGGAACTAGAGACACTGAGATTGCTATGGGAGCCTATCAACCCCATTATACGTGGGCAAGGAAACTTTCACATCCACGTGGACAGGTGACTTTTAATTGTCAAATATCGAATGCGGATTTTTTTTTAAAAAGTAATGTTAGTTATATTAATGGACTGAACAAAATGGAGTCAGTACATAGAGCCAAAATTAAAGCTCATGAAATATCTTGAGGAAGACGAGTTCATGAATTCACTAAAAATATGCCCTGAAGGAGGAGAGTTCGAAACCCTGATTGAGTGTTCTTTAGTAAGATTTCAACCAGAAATGATTAAATTCCCACAACTACATAATTACTTCATCTGATGTGCGCCAACCCCTTTTCTTCTTCTTCTGTCTTTTTTTTTTTCTTTGAAAAATTATAAGTTTCCTCTTGATTCATTAAGTTATATTTATCTAGTTTACTTTTTAAAAGTTTCTATAAATATCTAATCTTCAATTTTTATCTAATATGTCTATGGCATTAACTCTGTCAGTTCATATACTTCTGCGACATGGTAACTTTAGATTACACGAAAGTCAAATTTCAGACATTTGGTGGCATAATCATTAAATTGACAGAATTAGCCACCGGGTCTAACATACAAAATACTTGATAATTCAAGTGTATATTATCAAGTATAAGAATTAAATAGACATGGTTCTAAATGTCCATCAATTTCAAAAAGTTTAGAGGACCAAGCCTATAATTTCAACATTATTCTGTCTTTTTATTTTCTTTTTCCCCGTAGTATCTGTATAGACTCAGTAAACTGTAGAAGTAGGTAAATTAACAGTTTCAACATTATTGTCTTTTTATTTTCTTTTTCCCCGTAGTATCTGTATAGACTCCTTAAAGTGTAGAAGTAGGTAAATTAACAGTTTCATTTTTTTTAAGAATTTAGGAAGCACCCACTTGTTGTTCATTTACATAAAACTGCATTTCTGAATTCTTTCTGGGATCTGAATGTGCTGCCCTGTAGATCTATGGATATAGGATGTCGTTGTGGGCGGAGCATATGGGAACTACCGAGGAGTGTTTCAACCACCCGGAGAGCCTAGAATGCGTGAAAAGAGTTAGAACAATGGGAGAATTAAACTGGAAACAGTTTGCTGCAGATGATGTAACAGAGATGAGAGGACACCTTCTGAAATACCCAGTTGAAGTTGATAGAAGAGGGAGAGTAAGATCTCTTCCTGGTCATGAAAATTTTCCAGATGTTGGAGGAAAAATTGTTGGTTCATTTCTTGGCATCCAGGAGAACCTCACTATCTAAATAATCTCTCTCTCTCTCTCATTTTGAAGCTTTATGTTAGTTCGAGATAAAAATGGTGTGTCTTTACAGCTCTGCTCTGCAAAATTTTGTTAGTTACTATAACCAAAATGAATGAAGAACTCATATACGCAATAGCCATCTTTTTCTTCCTAATTTATTGGGAGTGGCCTTTTAACCATATGGGGTTCATTATAATGTTAATAGCATCTCTATTATTTGAAGCTAACACTTAATACATTGATATTATTCATTATGGGTTGATATGAAGATCAAATTCAATTTTTATAAAGTTTAACAAGTGGGGTGGATAATTTGAATGTTAGCTCTTAATCAAGAATATATACTTTAACCATTTAAATCGGAAAATCAAATTCAAATTTAATAAGTTGATGGGTGAGATTCATTCAGACAGAGAATGAGAACAACATTCCCCATTCTTCTAAAATGATGTAATCAATAAGAATATTTCTCAAATTTAGTGTAACACAGATCATTACTAGTTCATTTTAGGTGGGAATGAATTAGAATATTTTTTTTCTCTACAGATTATCCACAAATCCCCTCGTTTTCATTATTGTTAAATAAATAAATAAAAAAAGTTTAAAAAGAGACTAACAAGAGGAATATGAGTAGCAAAACAAGAAGGAATAAGAATGGTGATACTCTGTCCAAGAATCATACATATGGGATTTAATGGACATTGAAAAGTAAGTTGAAATGTAATGGAAACTAGCGAAAAGTCAGCTTAGGGTTTTTTTTATATTTTTTTTTAATTATTATTCTTTAAAAATAAATAGAGAGAATGAGTTAGTTTTTTGGTGTATGAAAATTAATTTTCATGAGATATATACACATACACATGCACAGCCCTTAGGAAACTTAGAGAGCTTAGTCCACAATAATTAGCTGAGACCTGCATGAAAGAAGATGATGAAATTGCATAGATGAATCAAGGAGATTAGAAAGTTAAGAATTTAAAAATGTATTGTTCTACTAATTAACCACTCGGATGAAATCTTCAGGCTCACCTTTCTCTTACCCGCATTTATTTATTAGTCTAAAGAAGAAGATATATCAAAAGTATTATTAGCACCCCTAATATGTCAATATATATATATGTATGGGATTAAACCAAAATGATGTTGGGTTTTAGTTGTTCCATTCCAAGATAAAAACTATTGAAATCAAAACTAGAAAACCAAAGCATGGACATAAATAAAAAAAAAAAAAAAAGGTATATGTGTGTGTGTTTATAGTGGGAGTGGGGAGAGTAAGTAAGGATGAATGGATAATGAAGAATTGAGGTAAAGAATGAATTTACAAATCACACGCTCTCTCTCTCTCTCACCAAAAGAACCAACCAACCAACACACCTATGTTTTTTCCACAAAAGCATCTGATACCAAACCAATCTCATTCATCCACGTGTCTAACTCTAAGCTCCTTGGAAGACACCCAACTGGCCCACTATCTAAACAAGTGTCCTCTTATCATCCACCCATACACAATTACACATGAACATCACCACATGATGCTGCTGATGCTGCTGATGCTGCTGATGCTGCTGTTGCTGCAGGCCCAAAGGGCCGCCACTTTGGCCCACATCTAAGTGGACCCGGGCCCACCTCCATCACATGACACACTTCGACCTTCAATACTGGTCCCTACGCCCGTCTTTTGCGGTCCAGGGAGCACCACAAAGCTCCTTTCCACCACTCACCTGGACCCCACTGCTTCTTCTTCTTCTTCTCCTTCTCATTCATCTCCTTCCTCTTCCCATCTTTCTTTTCCAAATGTTCAAAACAAAAAAGTTTCTCTCTTTCCGTAGTAGTGTTGACCCACCTCCCTACCTCATCTGGTCCCTTTCCTTCTTCACCAAAAATTAATATTTTAAAAAGAAAGACACCACCCCCACCCCCACCCCACCTTACACGTGCATTTACTTTTCGATCCTCACGTCTATCACGTGATTACCTCGTGCTTCCCCTTCCTTCCGCTCCACTTCCAAGGAGAAACACACACACACACACACATATCCTTTTCTTCCTTCCCCCCCCCCCCCCCCCCTTGTCTCTTCCACCCATTCTTTCTTTTCTGCTTTCCCAATGGCGGATACACTACACAGGCTCATACAGAATCCAATTTCATTTCCAATCTATTCTCTTTTCCTTCTTTCCTACTCCTCAGTGTTTTGACGACGAGCGTGACATGAATTGAAGCTCTTCCTTGTCGTATATCTCCAACGAGAAATCTCTAAGCATCTGCGTCGTCGTTTTTCCGCTCGAGCTCGATATCGGTGCCATGACCGATTGAGATTTGGAAGCGGTGGAGCTTGAAGTGCTCGAGCTTTGATTGGTGGGGCTCGATTGAATGTGAGATGTCTCTGCCTTCGACGGGAAGGCGGAAATTGGCCGCGCCGTCGTGTTGATAAGCGGTGCCCCCGGAGCAGAGAATGAGAACAACTGTGGACGGGTGGAAGAGCATGCCACGGATGGAACCATGAAAACAGCCCCGGGAATTATGGCGTTCGAAGGGATGGCCCACACTGGAACGAACCCCGGTGGAAAAGCCTGTTGGACGGCGGAGGAACCGGCGACGTTGGAAGCGGAGATGGAGACGGAGAGGGCGTCATTTACGTCAACGTAGTCACTGTTAGCGGGGCGCTTACGACGTTTCTTAACGGCGGAAGGGTCGGCGGAATCTTGGTTAGAAGACGATGTGGTGGTGGGGATTTTGAGAGTGCCGTTAACAGACATGGCAATGGCGGGAATGGTACCAGTACCGGTAGCGGCGATGATGGCGGGCTCGGCCCGCTCGAGAAGCCAGCGGATAGTTTCGCCGTCGGACTTGTGGCCGAGCTCACGAGTCAACTGGAAGATACGGGCGGCACAGGTGGCAGGAATTCGGATTCTCCGACCTCTGCCCTCGACCTTGGTGTGGCGATCCTTGGTGGAAGGTCTCTTGGGGGGAAGAGAGGAGAGGGTTTTAGGGACATCCGGCTTGAAAGTGAGAAGATCATGAGGGAGGTTGGAGTCAGGATGTTCCTGCTTGGGAGTAAGAGGAAGAAGGTCCATTCGAGAGGAATCGGAGTCGTTGATACGGAGATGGGTGGGTGGAGAGTCGTCATCGTCGTCGAGATCTTGCTTCTGATTATCGGCCATGGGGGAAGGAGAGTATGGGAGAGAGGAGAATTGAGAGGAGGAAGGAGAGAGAAGTGAGAAGAGGAGATTTTAGGTAAGAAAAAGAATATGGTATATAAAGGAGGGGAAAAGTGGGGGTGGGGGTGGGGGTGGGGGGGGGGGGGGGGGGGGCGGAGATTAATAATAATAATAATTAAAAAAAAAATGTGAAAATGGAAGGGAATGAGTTGGACCCACAAAGAGAGAAGATGGGACACGGGGGGTGTGGGTCCCAGGAGTGGAGGAAGATTATCCGTTGGGTTGGGTCAAAGGTTAGGATGATGGACCCTCCCTCCCTCCCTCACCTTCTTTTCTTCTTCACCTTCCCATTAACACTCTCTCTCTCTCTCTCTCTCTCAACTTGCCATCCCAATTTTTGGCCATTTCTCTTCTAAAACCCACTTACGCTTACCCCCAAATTATTATAATATCCCTTCTACCCATATAATTAAATTCACATTTTGTCACCATATTACTTCAATTAATATATGTGGGGAGAGGATTCATTGGCGCATTTAACTCAGTGAGTAATGCTATATGCTATTAGGTGATTGAAATAGCTTTTGGTGGAGATAATATGGTAATTCATGATGACCATCATATATTAGAGTATGCAATGCAAGGTGGGTAAATTGTACCCAAACTCCAACTGTTGGATGTGGCAACTGGGCCCAATAATTTGAGTGCTGGTCCACAACATACTTTTCTTCCTTTCTTCCTTCCTTCTCTCCCATAAGTGGTTGGAAGTAATTTACAAAAAAATACATTTTAATCATTCAAATTCAATTTAATACACTATCATTAACTTTATTAAAGTACACGTTTATGTGATCAATTCCTTTTTAAAATCAATTCTTTACTATCTAATATTATATGCTAATCAATTTCTATCCACTAGTGATAGTTTACATACAAACAAAGATATTTAGAATTTGGAAAGTCTTTTCTCAAAATAGAGGGATCAACCGCAAAACTGGAATACAATGGAAAATCTTAAGAAACTAAGCGAAAGAGAAAAAATCAAGGCTTAATAAGTTATATATATACCCACATATTTAAATTATCTCAAGTTTGCATCGGTAGAATTTAACAATAAACAAATAAAATTACTCTGATGCCCTTCGGCTTCTACGATAACAAATAATCATATATCTGCTGGATATGGAAATAGGGATTCTTTTCAAATAAATTTATTTTTATTATTGTATTATTTATGCCTGACTTCTTATTTTATTTTATTTATAAAAAAAAACACATATAATATACATTTAAATATCAAACGCGGTTTAGAAAAAAATAATTCATCTCACAGTTATAATTATTTTGGATAATTAATTTTACATGACATCCTAGATTTTGTAGATAGCTAATTATAAAAATAAAATGAATAGCAAATATAAATTTTAAGAAACTTTAAGAATATAAATTTTAAGAAACTTTAGGAAATAGCGATTTTTTTATCTACTTTGGAGACTATAAATTATGGGGTCCCCACGCTATCAATATGAATAACAAATTAATTAATTCACTTTTGTGTTGAGAAGTTGTCCATGGTTATATATATATATATATATATATATATATATAATATAAATAAGAAGAAGAAGAAGAAGTGTTCGTAAAGTAGCTTATATAACAAGAATTTATGATGGCTTTTATTTTTACAACGTATTTATGATGGTTTAATGATGTATTGAATGTGGGATGTCCTATATTGGCCTAAGAATGAAGTTAACCCAACATTAGGTAGGTAAAATTTCTTGGTGGTCCAAGTAAATAAGCATATAGTATAAAAGACTTTTTTGAGTTACATTTTACAAAGAAGTCTCCAATTAAAGTGTGGTTGAAACAAAAATCTCCCATTTGGTGTTTCGAATTTCAATTGGCTACACATGATATATTGTCACAAGTGGGATGATTGTAATCCTATCTTTATGTTTATGATGTCCAACATGCCCACAATCCCATATAAAATTTTTAGGTCTTATTATATATTATAATTACGATAATGTTTTTCTTACTTCAATAAATATATAATATATATTGGACATCAGAATCGACCTTTCCTTCTCTTACCTGTGAGGGTTTTAAATGAATATTACTATTCTTAATTATGTATAAAATATATTTTATAAAAGGAATTGTTCCTATTATTTCTCTTCATGTAAGATGTAGTTCAGAAGAATTATTAAGGCTTGAAAAATTACTAATCATGTAGTTGTACTTTGGAGTATTCTACCTCTTCAAACTTAAAACTCTCCTACACTGTTACCAATATCCATGTATATATACACTACACATCTGATATTAACTATAATTTTACTGACATGAGTGTATGCATGATATTAATTTCTAAGAATAATGCATTTTAGCATCTAATTAACATAAGAAAAATAAAACGAAAAATGAAACATCCTATCTCCAAATTTTAATATCGCCTTATTTAATTTATTCATGGATTGATTTTGAGATAAAAAATATTAAATCCAATGCATAATATATATAACTTAGCTAGAAGGCAATCACACAAGCTTCTATGAGTAAATAATATATAATATTTTCAATGTATGGTTAATTAATTAATATGATTGGTTAATCGCAAAAGACACCTTCCTCCCTTTTATAATCTTTTGTGGCCATCTTAATTAGACTGATGTTAATGCTTGGTCAGTGGTCACTCTTCATCTCAATCACATCAAAAACTATGTAGTATATATAGTATGCATTAATTCCCAAAAATAACCTTATCATCTTCTCTCCAATCCTCCTTTGAGTACTTTTTTTTTTTTTTTAATTGAATAGTACATCACAATTCATATCCATCCAAAAGTAGTGTTCGTTAATAGGTTTAGTTTTAATTGCAACTTTGCCCATTTATATTGGGTTTAAGTCACATTTTAGTTATTGATTTTTTAAAATGGTTGTGTTAACCTAATATTTATATATTTTTTTAAAAAAAAAGTAAAAGTGAGAAACAAAGCAATGTAGATATTTCAAAAACTTGATAACCAAAGTAGAACGAACTTAAAAGCTTAAACTTAAAATACAATAATTAAAATAGAATAAATTTAAAAGTTTAGAAATACCTATTTATGGTTGATATCTACAAACAAAAATTCTGGACAAATAACCTATAACTTTTTTTAAAATTGAACCAATCTTTTTTAGTTGTAATTCATTCGTAATGAGCAATTCAAATATAAATTATTAAAAAAAACAGAAGGTTTTATTATTCTTAAACTTCATAGAACAATACTATGGAGGAGTCATGCACAGTGCACCTAAGTTCATATTTTATATTCTCCTCACAAATATTGTTTATGAAATAAAATGAGTAGATTTGAGCCTATATAATACATTTATCAAAGATTATTATCATTGGCAAAGCCAAAATATATAGGTAGATCCAACATCCAAGCCTAAGCAAAAAAAAAAAGAGATATGTCATAGGAAAACACTTTAAAAAAGAAAAACTCAGAGTCTTGTGTTCTAATAAAATAACTGAAGTCAAACTCATCCTTAACACCCTGCAGTTTGAAGTCAATTGCTTTGAGCATCACAACGATCTCTAACATTGTTGAAGTTATAGATAACAATTGGTATATGTCAGAGAGAGCATTAATAATTGTAAGGGGGTATTTTGATAATAGCAAAGGGGGAACTAAAAGATCTTTAAAAGAAATCTCCAACCGTATTCCTTTTTATTTAGCATATCTATACACTTCATATACTAACGTAGACATCGAAAAATGATGTAAATAACTATTTTGCAAGTCAACTCAAAAGATAAAACCATACAAAAGAAGCTAGTCGAGAGAAAATCAAAAGAATAGCGTAGGAGTTTTGTGGACTAGCAATATTTTTCATCAATTTAACAAATAATATTTACTTATTTTGTATTAGGTTTTGATTATAACTTTTGAATGAGTCTCTAAAAGAAATATATATATATATATATATATATATATATATATAATGTTGGAGAAGAAAAAAAGAAAGAAAGTTGGAAAAGGAAGATGTGGGAAGGAGGGGGAATGGTTAAATGCATTGTAAAAGTGGACAAAATGGAGTGGGCCATTAATGTTATGCTGCACAAGAAATAGGCATAGGGCATGGCCCCCTTCCCCTTTTCTTTCCCCCACAAAACACAATCCCCTTTTTGCTATTGTCTCTCTCCCTTTTCCTTGCACTTTTGGCCCCCTCCCTTATCGTAACTTATATTGCAAAACAAACACACTAACTTATTCACTTCCTTTCAACCTTAGTTGTTCAATTTTGATTTTGAAGGTCTTTAACTTTCTTACTTCTAATCCCTTTTGATTTTTATTCTAATAAGTCAATGTTGTAGATACCATTATTGAAGTCTATAAGATAAGTTATTTGCAGTAATAACATCTAGGAGTTGGCGGATTTAATGAAATTGATAGATGAAGGGTGTTACTTATGGGTGGTTTGTACAATTTTGCTTAAACAATGAAAAAAAAAAAAGAAAAGAAAGTGAATGTTACGTTGTATAGATAGGAAAGGGGGGAACGTGGATGGGCTTTTTACGTAGCCCACTAAGAATCTCATTCGTGGGGAATGTGGGGGTTACTCGCATGTGATGCACCCTACCAAGCTTCCAGTGTCCGTCACTTTTGTGTTGGGGTGGGTCCAGACCAATTGCTGGATCTGACCGTTAAACCATATCCTCTAGGCCCATTATATAACCCCATCATCATTATCTTTTTAGTTTTAGATTCTTTTGTTTTCTTTTTTCAAGTGAAGTAAGCAGTGTTTAGAAATAAAATAAAAAATTATGAAAACTGGTAATTGAAAGAATACATGAAGATTTGAAAAAAAGAAGAATTGTATTGAAAAGTGAGGTATGAAATGTGAAGGAGGAAGTATGAGTAAAAACATGAGAAAGAAAAGATGTAATTTTCAGGACAAGGAACCAAAATGCATTAGAAAAAAGAAAAAAAGCAGAAGAAGAAGAAGAAGAAGAGAGTGGCCCCCTTTAATTCCCCCGGTTGATTGAAAATAATAGTAATAAAAGAAAAGGAGAAAAGGAGGTGGGGATTCACGGGTGGTGGGACCTGGTGGCACTAAATAGCACCGATGAAAAGGGGGAGGGGCCCACGCAGCTAAAAGAAAGTAGAATGTGCAAATGGGGCAGTCCCCAGGCCCCAACCCTTCCCTTCTTCAATGGGTGTGGTCCACGTCGGTTTTTGTAGTGGGGGTCCCTCCCAAAATGTCCCTACCCCTTTCTTTTCTTCTTTCTTTTTAATATGTTTACTATATTTATCACTGGACGTTGACTTCACTTCATAAATTTATATGATATTACAATTCCACACTTCTTTTAATTCCATTTCCCTTCTCCCCTCTACTTCTATCTTTTTTCATTCAACCCTTCCTTCTCTATGAATTTAGAGGGCAAAGGCTTCCCAGGTTATTCTAAAACAAAACAAAACAATTCCAACTTTACATACATGCATAATGTTTTAACACATTGAATTATAATCAATTTCCTAGTTTTAGTTGTTAATTCAATGTTAATTCATTTTTTTTAAAATGGAACCAACTTTCTCCCCATTGCTTTATACTGGGTTTCATCTTTCACAACATAACATTTAAAGCCAAATGCAAAACGCATAAGTAAGTTAGACTACATCAAACTTTTGGTGTTAAACGTATTAAAAATGCTTTAGATTTGTTATAGAATTGCTCAATTTCTTGTTTTTTATTTATTTATTTATTATTATTATAAACAAATGTTTAAAAAGTGACTTTTAATTATTTCAAACACTTTTATAAGAATTTTCTTTTATCCAAAATCACTATTTCTTTAAGAAGAAAATACTTTTGGTCATTTGTATCAATTTCAAAAGACATGTCAAATACACGCTACTTATTAATGCTTTTATCCATCTCTTTATAATGTTACGTCTCCACCTTCACATCTATTCTGTTCTCTAACATTTCCCTTCAATACCTAACTTTTTTTAAAAATCAAAATCTCTAAACTTTTCAAAGAAACAGATCTGTAAGAAACAATGTGGATCTTTCCCGCATTTCATCTCCAGTTTTTGTCTAGGTGTTATATACGGGAGTCATCAAATACTGTTTTTCTTGACAAAATATCAGATTGTAAAGATCGGCTTGATTGGCAATTGAATATAAAACATACCGATTTTTAATAGAAAATGAATATTAGGGTCAATTACTGCTTTAAATATAATCTATATTGGACCTAACTTAATTACATATTTTGAAATAAAGCTACCAATATAAAATGTCCAAACTAAAAAAACATTTTATTTCACCAGCAATTATACATAGCTATATTACCGCACAGAATAGTTCAATACAAAAATAAACATCACAAAATATTCCTATGAAGAGTAGAAAAAAGAAGAAACCAGGAGAGAAGACTTTGAAGCTTCATTCAAGGACCAGAAAAGTGTAAACTCCAATTTCCCTCTCTCATCTTATGAGGCTGACATGTAAGTATATCTTGTCTGAGCTCCAACAATAAGCTCCACAATTTTTGCTGCACATCAACACAGTTAAAATCAGCCATTATTTATAGTAACAGATTTGAGAAAATTGCATAATCTTAATAACACTAAAACAGTAAAACTATCTCAAATCCACGCATTTAGAACCTGTGAGGAATCCAACAAAAGGTACAGGTTCCAGAACTTTTTCGGCCCCTTCAAGTTTTTGCCTGAAAGAAATTCAACAGAAACGATTACAATTCAAAATTACAAATCCAGGATTCTAAAAGTACCTAAACCATAAAAACATAAAACTGAATAACACCTCAAACGTTATCATTAAGGAGTTTATGGGATCAGTTTAAATACTAAACCACAACAACCTAGTATTACACACTGGTAACTAACTAAACAAAAGGTTACAATCTAAAAGAACTTTAAAGAACCAAAAAGTTCTGAAGCAAAACTTAACGAAAAGACAACAAACTAAATCAAATAAGTGGTTACATCACAGATGCACCTTGTATATCTCTCAAAGAATGGGTCTCTCATGAGGTAAAATGCCCAAAGCATCTTCCGTCTTCTCAGCTGAAACACATCAAACATGCTGGATGTTAATACGAGAATAATAGTTTAGAGACCATGCACACATCTTTTAACCCGAGGAAGTTATTATGTATGACTATGACAGTCAAATTCATGGATTTTGAATGGGAGAACCCAACCTCATCCTTCTCAGAGTCAGAAAGGCACGATCTTTGATCTTTTCTACTTGCTGAAGCTGAGGTAGCATATGATAGAAAGCTTGTCCCGAGGAGGTCCACAGCCAGAGAAAGAAACCAAGGAGTCCACGACCGACTCCCATACTTGCGGATTAAAAGAACGTAAATTAGCGGCCTGGTTATAAAAAGTACTTCCCCAGTAATGAAAAGAGCCCCACGATGACCCTGTTCAGACAAAATAGTGGAAAGTGTAGGCCTCTCAGGTATCGTAGCTGTAGAGACACATTGAATTGTCAGAGGACATTCCCAACAAAACTCGAGCAAGTTGGGATCATAATCAAACAAACTGATAGTATTCATAGGAACCTGGAGGATTCAATATCGCATGCTGGTGTTGAACCTGGTACGGCCATGCTGGTGGTGAAGTCATCCGAGCATTTTCCCCAAACCTGCTTAATGCAGATAATGCCCTGCCTTCTAGATTCCATGGATTATGTCCGTTAAGATCTCCTGAAAAGCCAGACGTATGATGCCCGCCATGCTTTGTAAAAGCATTAGCTTTGTGATGAGAAGTTGAAGTTTCCAGATGCCTTTCACTATTTGTTGTTTCGCCTCCTTCAAGAAGTATCTTGTACCCACTATTCTTGAACAGAGCTAATCTAAATAGTACCCTGAAATCCAACAACTAGGAATGAAAATGCAAAGAATACGCATTAAAAATGTATCTGAAGATACAAAGATGGCACTCCCACACTCAAGTGTGTCTTACTTCATAGCCTCTGTAACAGCAATAAAGTTCCATCGTTTATCATCACCATAATATTGTTGTGCAGCAACCTCAATCAATGTTTCCAAGTTTTTCAGAGCAGATATGCACAATGAATAAGGAAATGAAGATGGCACAGTTGCGTTTACATGCAGGGTTGGAGCTGTTTCAATTATGTGTTCATTGACTGCAGTGATAATGCCAACAGCGGCAGAAACTGCAGAAATCCCTAAACTAGTTAATAACAGATTGGAAATTGCAAACGATCCACTTAGTGCAGGAAAAAAACTTAAGAACAAAGAAGCCAGTAACCAGTGTTCATTTCACAAGAAAATGGCAGAAAACAACAAATATAGTAGTTAATTAATTAATTTCACATATTTGTTGGTACCAACTCGCAATGCAGGGAGAATGGGAGATACCTTCCAGAGTTCCTAACTTCAAACCCCTAGGAGGCTAGGATGAAAACAGAATTACTCTTTTTTAAACAAAAAAGAAAAGAAAAAAAAGAAGCCTTGCTGGCTATCAGAATTGAAGGATGCAACTTCCACAAACATTGGTTGAGGAAAGCTAAGAGCATAATGCAAGAAGTAGGCCAGCACACCAGTCAACAAAATATATAAAACAATGTTAAAGTGAAAAAGAGTTGAAAGTCCGTTCTATATTTCTATTTTTAGGGAACAAAGTGGACCTCTTCGTTTTTATTTAAATCAAAGTAATAAAATGGGTTTTGAATCTTCGATATAGGCTTCTGTAAATTTATAACTTTTATAAGTGAGGAAAAATAAAGACATGCATTTTCGTCAACGGGGACCCAAACACCACAAATTCCAAGCTAAGAAGAAGCAGTCAAGTGTTACCAAAGTTTCACAAAACCTGCTTCTGGTCCAATTTCTGAATCAGAAAACCGTTCAGGAAGAAGCCACGTCAAACCCTGCACCGTATTAAGAACCATATAAGAGGTAGAAGTTCACAAATTTATAAGTCATTATTACTCTCAGTTCTACAAACAGTTGACTTTTACAGTTTTAAAAAACTGAGGAGTAATTAGGCTGCAAAATGTCAAACAAACATGAAATGACAAAAATACATCATGCACCATTGTATAATGGCACTGTTTCTTTTCTAAGATAACCACTTTCGATAAAAGAAATGAAAGGAAAAGCTTGCCTGAAATCACTAATCAGGCAGTGTAAAAAAAAAAATGCTCTTATCCATTCATCACTCGCCAAAATAGCATACACACACACGCATTAACATACAAGAAAAATGAGTCCCTTCTAAGAAAGGAAATCTATACACCATAAAGAATAATTAATTATTCTTAACAAACTCAAATAAACAGTTACGCTTTCCTCCTCAAGTAATTAGCCAAAATTTTTACCTCAAGTTACAAAAATAGTTCAATTGAGCTGATTTGGAGCTTTAATGAAAATACCTCCTATTCACCAATCTTCACAAATAGAAACCAAGACTTGTATTTTCTAATAAACAAATGGTAATCAACTTTTATATGTTTGGATTAATTTATATAACACTTAATGCACCAGTCAAGTTGGTCCTTTTATATGGTTTTGGTTTTATGCATTGCTGGTTTTCTCATCCGTTCATCAAAGTTGGAGTTGTTTCTCCCTCCCTTAGCTGGTATCCATCGTTTGTCCTATTCACATAGATGTTTTTTCTCATAGTTTCACGTCCAGAGGGTGTTTGGAGTTCCGTTCAAATCCAATATGTTCAGTTATGGGTTGTACTCTGATGTATTAGCTTTACTTTTCTTGATTAGTTATATTATGGGTTACAATTGGTTGTATTTGATTTATTTTGCTTATTTTGTTTCATTGTATTTTGAGCATAATTTTTTTTTTCATTTCATCAATGAAAAGTCTCATTTCTTATATATATAATAGATTGGAAGATATATGAAAAAACTTACTTGACTTAGCACAATTTTCCTAAAATGAATATCTAGTAGAACCCTAATTTAATAGGATTATGTATCCATACAAGAGACTTAAATGAACACGATAGATAGGCTTTTGAAAGGAACGTCCCTTTGGAGGCGTCTCTTGTAAGTCATTCCTTAGGATTTTGTTGGATCTCTCTTCTGTTGGTGAGTTGGTCTTTAATGTTTTACAGAGGATCAAGATTCCAAAAAAACTCAAGTTCTTTTAGTGGTAAGTTTTTATTGGTCGTGTAAACATGATAGATAGGCTTTTGAAAAAGTCTGCCTTCATTAATGGGTCCTTTCTGTTGTATTCTTTGTCGACAAGCGAGGAAAATCTGGACCACCTTCTTTAGGAGTGCAGTTCGCGAGATATGTGTGAAATGGCTTCTTCTAGGAGATTGATTTATCCCTTGCTCATCATAGGGATGTTTGTTTGATGATTGAAGAGTTCCTCCGCCATCTGCCTTTCAAAGAGAAAGTTGTTTTCTTTGGTTTGTGTGCGCATTGTTGTGGGATTTTGGGAGAGAGGAACAATAGAGTGTTTCATGGTGTGGAGAGGGACCCTAGTGAAGTTTGGCCTTTGGTGAGGTTTCACGTCCTCTTTGGGTTTTAGTTTCAAAGACTTTTTGTAATTATTCCCTAAGCAAAAAACTTACTTAATTGTAATCTCTTTTCTTGGTTGGGTTTTTTTTGGGCTGTTTTTCTAAATTGATTCATATGTCTTGTATTCTTTCCCTTTTTTTCTCCTCAATGAAAGCAATTGCTCTCTCTCTCTCTCTCTCTATATATATATATATATATATATATATAAAATCCTCCAACAAGTTGAATGGCCTTCCTTTAATCCTTCCCAATTAGCAAATGAAAACTAATCCAACCTTGATATTTCCATAATCTTTAAACAAGATTCCACCATCCTAGTTCTATTTACAAATGGCAAGAAAATTGTTATACAACTCTAGAGAAGATCATATACTGACAATACAGTATCGATTGAATAACCATGTCTGACAAAGTACGGTGATTCATCTTTGCGCATTCTATTCAATTTCTCTCAATGAAAGGCAATTCCAATAGGTTGTTTTGAATTATAATGAGACCAAAACCAAGCAATAAATGATCAATTACACGCGGATACAATTGCTTGTGATCAAACAGTTGAAAGGCTCACTCACTAACGTGCAAATAATTTGGTATTTTCTTAAGAGCACACCCGTATAGTTAAATATCTAAACAATTTACACACAAACCATAAAAAACATCCAAATTATATCTAAGAATAAGATCCATACGAACTCAATGACGATTAGGTCTGTGTTTTAACAGTAAACGCACCTAAGTGCAGTTTCCCTAAACTTTTTTCAATTCAAAGCTGAAATAATGTCGGCAATCGACTAGTGGTAAACATTCAAAACTAGTTAAACTGACCGTAGTCCAACAATCTTCATTTTTAAAGAATAACAATTGAAGAAAGCAACTTAACAGTCTTTGTGCTCATGACTATCAGATATTGGATAGGATAGCATCTGTTGGCAATTCACTCCTTTTTGTGGGAAAAAAAAAAAAAACTGAAATCCACATCATGACATACATGCCACCATGCCATCTATCTGCAGATGATGATTGAAGTAAACTAGTTGCAAAGCTAAAATAGCCTAAAAAGATGGAAATAGCACTCAACAGAGAATGTAAAAAAGCTTTAAGAAGAGATTAAAGAAGAAAGAAATGAACCAAATCGAATCGCAGATGAGATCAAATAGAGCAAACAGCGAGTTTCTTACATTCGCAAGAGACTCAAAAGAGTGAAGATAGTCTCTGTTATCCCTAACCCACTTCCTGTAAGCTTCCATGAGTTGAAAAAATCAGAACGCAGCGGCGAGAAAAGAAAGAAACACTTGAATCGTCCAAACACCTAGTACAAACTAAAACCCTGTGATGCAACGAGAAAAAACTCCCTCATAGTCAGCCAACAGAAAACTTCCGTCTTAATTGGGAAGCTATTGAGGAGGATATGGGAAGGAAGTTCAAGGCACAAAAAGGAAGTGTTGGGGTTTGTAATGGAGGGTTCCAAATTCGCGGAAGAGGAGATTTGAGTGCAGAATCGGAGTTTTTCAAGGGTGGAAGAAGGAAGAAGGTCGGAATTCTGAAGGGGACGGGTTACGATTTGGGATGCACTTCCTTTCCTCCGAACAACTCAATTTCTTTCGAAATAGGAGACTAAACCAAACTGGAATTTGTAATCTTGATGAAACCCACAACTCCCAATTACCGCTGCCAATCGTAAAAAAACTCCATTATCGCTCTATAAAATTGGTTCCAATTGTTCATCATATTCCATAGAGAGAGAGAGAGACACGCGCGCGCACACACAATTCACAAAATAAAACTAAACGTCAATATCCTTACGAACAAACAAAAAAAGTTATATCTTTATCTATTCTATTGCCGCAAATATCTATAATTCTACATTGGGACTACAAAATTGTAATCTCCTTCTTCTTTTTTCCCTTTCCTTTTCTTTTATATGCATCTTTATTCCCATTTTTTATCAACTACTTTGGGATGCCAAAAATATAATCTGGCTAAGTTTTTTCCTTTATATACTTTTGCAAACATCGCATCAATTTCAAATTATTAAAATGAAACATTGTCGTAAGAGTTAGGGTTGAGAGGAAGTGAGTGAAGCAAAAATTGAGTTTAAAAAAATTGGATCAACATTAGAAAGTGGAAGTGAAAGATTAGAGAGTTGATTAATATAATGTAATAATATTAGTAGGATGTATTTATAATCAATTGACAAAATGTTGAATCGTAAATAAATAAACAAGTTATGAACTATTGATAACGAAGTTACCTCCTTCTAACGTCTAGGGGTCGAGTCCTACGAAAAATAAATAAATAAATTTAAAAATAACAACTTCTGCGAAGACTATATAAATATTTTGTACTCTAAATAGGGCCTGTAACCCAAAGCTGTGATCTTTGTCTTCTTTCTCTCCAGGGTTTTAGGGTTCCGCAGAAGGAATTTGAAAATGCAACTGACACTTGAATTTGGGTAATTCTCTCTCTCTCTTCTTCAACTCTACTTGGAACAAAAAATTCCTAGTGGTTTGCTTAGTCAGATCCAGGGCAACTAAACTGTGATCCCGGAACACAAAATTTCAATGGCTTCCGTTTCCGCGGAGGTCCGAAATCAGAATAAATATCGCACTCAATCGTGTTTTTATCTTTTTTTCGCACCTTACAAACTTTAATTGCTCTATCCGTGTTTATCCTTAAAAGATTGATTGTTTTCTGAATTTCAACAAACTATTACCTTCATGAACTTTGTGCACTAATCTGGTATCGCGATATTGTTGTTTGCGTTTAGCTGTCAATGGTTCAAAATTAACTCGCATTCTATAGAGGTTATTGGAATCAAAACATAATTTTGTTTGAATATCCCATTGCTTCATTGCCTCCATATCATAGTCATTCTCCATCTGTCCCTTCATCTAACATCTTTTTAAGCATGCTTCAGCTTGTAAACGACGCTCAGTTGTTATCTCATTGGATTGTATATAAGTTGGATAGCTATAATGAGTTCTTCATCATGTTCAACTTCTATTTGTGTTATGTTGAACTTTTTGGCTGGATTGCATTGTTTGCTATTTATAACCATCAGGTATATCAGATCCAATTGCATGTGTTGTTTCAATAATTCATCAGCGTCTGGTGGCAACTTTTGATCTCAAGCATTGTTTACAGTGCTTTCATTGTTTTTACTCCATTTGTAGTGCCTCTGTTTCCTCCTTTCCACCAAAACAAAAAAGAAGGAAAAATAAATAATGTGGCAGTATGCCAGTGTCTTAAGTATGTGGTATAAACTACCAAAGGGATTTTGAATGAATATTATTCTGCCTCCAAAGGGAGGGTAGGGCTTTATTTATTGAAGATTTAATACAAAGTTAGTTACTAAGGAACTAACTGATTTGTTTACATCCCCCCCCCCCCCCCCCCCCCCCCCAACATTAGACTCTCCCTTGAGCTGGGTCAGCAAGCTGGAACCCATCTAGGGCGTGGTATTTCTTTCAGTCTACCACATTAAAAACTGGGTTGATATTCAACTTTTCTGGTAATTCAATCTTGTAGGCATTAGGATCATATTTTTTAGCACTTTGCAAGGGCAATCTGCTTATCTTTCAACTTTCTGTAAATGTAAGTTCCGGCTGGGAACCTATTTTTTCTTAAGGGTGCCATAACAAGGTCTCCCACTTGGAAGTGAACTTCTCTTCTCTTCTTATCTTTCTCTTCTTTAGGAGCTGTGTTTTTTATTAAGTGATCATAGACTTCTTTATGAAGCTTCTGTACACGGTCTGCCATCTCTTCTGCTTCATTTTGTATATCTACACCAGTAGGTAAGCTAGTTATATCAAAAGTGAGTCTAGGAGCTTAAGTGTAGTGTAGTGTAGTGATGTAAATCAATACCTACTGTCTTCTAGTTTCTGTTTTAATTCACTGTTAGTTGGCTAAACTACTTAGTTACCATGTAACCAACTTGTACAAAATTTCTCAATAAATCAAGCATCTCCTCTCACATTGAGGGCAAAATATTCATTCATTCAAAAGTGTAGTCCTTGGCTTACACCAATTGGTATCAGAGCACCAAAAGTTTCTGGGCCAAATGGCTGTTCGACGTGTAAACCCGGCGGTGGCAGAGCAACCTGCTCAAAACCAAGAGGCGGATGAATCCCTCGTTCTATCTCCAAGAACCTCCTTGCGACGCTTGCTATCCGTGGAAGCTTCTGTGGAGAGAATTGAAGCTACACTTTTAGAAGTCTTGCAACGACTTGAAAACTTAGCACCTCCTCAAATAATGCATCAAGAACGTCAAGAATTTGTCCTTGATTGGGGGCAGTGAGGCATTCGTGGGGCTGGAATACAAAGAGGTGGGCAAAATCATCAAGAAAAAAGATTTGAAGTTCAAGAAAGGAGGAAACCAGCCCAAGATTACCAAGAACCACATCCAAGAATTCAAGAATACTACCAAATTCATATAGAAAGAAGGTTTGAAGCTCAAGAATGTAGGAGGCCTAATCAAAAGTATCAAGAAGTTTTCCCAAAATTTCAAGATTGCTTTCAAGATTTTACGAGAATGTACTGCTATCGATCAAAGAAGATGTCTAAGAAAAAAAACTAGCAGTTGGTATAGACAAGAAAATCAATTATACTTCTATAAACAATGCTGGAGTTCTGATTCAAATGATTCGGAAGAAGAATTTCAACATTCAAATTTTGGCCACGCTCGATTTTCTCAAAGAATCTATCATCATTCAAATTGGAAAAATGATTCTAGTGACTTCAATGATGTTTCTAAAACAGTTTGTGACATAATAAGAAGGCAACAATATCAAAAAATGGCCTAACGATCCAATCAAACCCATTTTCCAAGAAATCAACTTTCATTGGGGAAAATGACTCAACATGTAGATCAACAATCAATTTATTTGCAAGAGTCCAAGAACAGATTGGTTTCATATACAGAAGAAAAAACTAAGAAATCACGGTGGGAAAATTTCCAAATAGAAAATCATGAAAATAAAATTGAAGAACAAGAATTTGGAAATGGTCACAAGTGAAGAAAAATCCAACAAAGAAGATGAAAAAGAAGTATCAACCACCGAGCAAAAATTGAACAAGATCAACGACACATTGGTTGCGGTAGAAATGAATCTTCAAACCGTCAAAGAACTTGAAGCGAATAATAAAGAAAATGTGATTCTCGAAGGATTCTCTTCGAAAGTTAATTTATTTGAAATTGATTCTTTGAAGACGGCTTTAAGTGAGATTGAAAGGGAACATCTTTTTCAGGTTTATGGCCGATGGAGAGATTCATCTTTTAGTGGCCATATTTGATTTTTTGTCTCGATGCTATCCCTTCGATCACAATATTTTTGTCCAAAACGTAGGAGGTTGGTTTGGTCATACTCCGTTGCATCGGATGGATTTTAGCTTTCATGACAAACTTGGGACAAGTTTGATGCTAGGGTGGTAGAATGATGTAAATCAATACCTCCTGTCTTCTAGTTTCTGTTTTAACTCACTGTTATTTGGCTAATGGTGTGAACCAAAGAGTCCTTTGTTTTTTGTATGAATATTCTGCCCTCAATGTGAAATGATGTACTTTATTTATAAGGAAAATAGTTTGTTACATAGTAACTAACAGCCTATTAATGAATAACAAATCTTAACTAACAAAAGAGTTGAAATATAACAGAAAACTAGAAAGCAGTAGATTTAGGCTTATTTGATTTATGTCATTCCACCCTCGAACATCAAACTTGCCCCGAGTTTGCTATGAAAGCTGAAATTCATCCATTGCATTGAAGCTTCTAGGGTCTGCTACATTGAATATTGGATTGATGTTAAATCCTTGCGGTAGTTCAATTTTGTAAGCATTTGGCGAATTTAACAAGTATTCTACATGGGCCAATCTGTTTGTCTTTCATCTTTCCATAGGTTCCAATGGAGAACCTCTTCTTCTTCAAATGTGCCATTACAAGATCTCCAACTTGGAAATGTACTTTCCTTCTTTTCTTATTCTTCTCTTCTTTATAAGACTCGGTAGTCTTAGTGATATGGTCAATGACTTCTGTGTGAAGTTTCTGTATTCTTTCAGCCAACTGTTCAACTTCCTCTTGGATTTCTATTTCTTTAGGAAGGCTAGTTGAGTCGAATGTCAACCTTGGTGCCTTGGTGCCTTGGTGTACACAATCTCAAGGGGCATTTGCCCGTGGTTCTATTCATCATATTGTTAAAAGCAAATTCTGCTTGTGGTAGAATCATGTCCCATTGTCTAGGGTGGTTTCCACCAAGGCAGCGAATTAGATTACCCAAGGACCGGTTAGTTACCTCAGTTTGTCTATCCGTTTGTGGATGAGCAGTGGTACTAAACTTCAAGGTGGTGTCAAACTTTTTCCACAATGTCTTCAAAGATGGCTAAGGAATTTAGTATCTCAGTCAGAAACTGTTGTTATTGGGATGCGATGTAGTCTAACAATCTCCCTAAAGAAGAGAGTGGTAATGTGCACTGCATCTGTGGTTTTTTTACCAGGCAAGAAATGAGACATTTTGCTGAATCTGTCCACCAGAACCATAACCGAGTCGAATCCCCTTTGAGTCTTAGACCCACTACGAAATCAATTGACAAATCCTCCCATATGTTCTTAGCAATCGGTAGAGGAGTGTAGAGACCGGCATTAGATGAAGATCCTTTTACTCTTTGGCAAATAGGACATATTTTCACAAAGTTATTAATGTCTCTTCTAGCTTGAGGCCAATAAAACCTCTTGATGACAATCTGAAAAGTCTTTTCTTGACCAAAGTGTTGAGCTAGGCCTCCCGAATGATCTTTTATTAGGGCTTCCCTTAAGGAAGTATGGGGAATGTATAGTTAGTCCCCTTTGAAGAGAAAACCTTCCACCAAATGATAATCTCTATTGGATATGAGCAGTACAATGACTCCAAATCTCACCAAAGTCTTCATCAGTCTCATATAGCTTTGGAAGATGGTTAAAGTCTGTAATTTCAGCTGAGAGCACAGTTAGGAGAATCTCTTTTCTGCTTTAAGGCATCTGTAACTCTGTTTTCTTTGTCCGCTTGATGCTTGATTGGGACTTCGATCTTGAGTCATCTTCCTTCTTGATCATTTCATCTTAATCTTTGTCGTCCAGCTCCACGAATGCCACATTGTCCCCATTGATGAACCATCTCTGGTCACTCTTTAGGGATTTCTTGAGGAGGATTTGTCGCATCTAATTTCTGCAAGATCTCATTCAATGCTCTCTCAATTCTCTCCACCGAAGCTTCCACAGACAACATGCGTCTCAAGGAGGTTCTTGGAGAGAGGACGACGTATCTTCTGCCTCTTGATTCTGAGCAGGTTGCTCAGCTGCCACTGGTTGCATTCCACACCGGATAGGCATAGATCCCGAGAGCATAAATGCTCTGATACCAATTTGGTGTAAACTACTAAAGGGATTTTGAATGAATATTATTATGCCTTCAGAGGGAGGGTAAGTTTTATTTATAGAAGATTTAATACAAAGTTAGTTACTAAGTAACTAACTGATAACTAATTGAATTGTTTACACCAGTATGGTTTTCTGCAATATTACAAATGATATTTTCATACGCTTCTAGGTTGCATTATAATTTGAATCTTTTATGAATGTAAAAGGTGGAAGGGAAAATCTATTAACGAGGGTACATTTACGAAGAATGTCACTTATTGGGTTTTATTTTTCAAGCTAGTATTTATACGATGGACATGACATTAATATTAGACTTTAAATGCAGTGGGGGTTTGGAGTTACTATGTAACTCTGTAAAGATCCATAATGTCAGCATTGATCCCGAAAATGGAATGGGAAAGGTAAACTATATTTTTCAACTAGTTAATGAAAGATCCAAGCCAACATCAGATAAAATTTCCGTGCTTTATCCCTCTGTTTATTGAGCAAGTTTAATGTTTTCGTCTGAAATTGTTCTCAGTTCATTATGAAGGATTTGCTCTCTTGGGTTCGAGCTAACCTGATCAAGGAACGGCCGGAAATGTTTATGAAAGGCGACACTGTGTAAGTTGTAAAAGAAACATCTCGTTAATTTATAAATTTTGTTTCATATTTTAGATAAGTTTTAAGATATAGGAACACATTTGAATGAGAGAACATGAAAGTGGGTAACAGAAAATTTGTCAAGTATTGTGATTAGTATTAAATTTGTAACTGATTGTGTGATGGTTTCAAATGTCCTGCAGCCGACCTGGTGTTCTGGTGCTTGTAAATGATTGTGATTGGGAGCTTAGTGGGCAGCTTGACACAACATTGGAAGAGAAAGACGTGGTAGTGTTCATATCCACCTTGCATGGAGGCTAGCTTCTTCAGTAAAACCTTTTTCATTATGTATCTACTAACAGTTTTCTGAGATAATAAGGTACTTGGGCGTTTTAACCTTAAAAAGTCTGTATTTTTTATGAACTTCCTTCCACCATATGATATTGACGCATTATTACCTTAAAATGATGGTAATCTCGATCGAATTTTGCTCTGAGGCTTGTGAAATCATTTCTTTGGGTGGGTACTCATGTTGATTAACTGAATAAAGTTGAAGGAAGGGTATATTTTAGGACGGGTTAGTTTTATTCTAAGTTTCTATTGTTTCAACAGTTCTTTTCAGTCTTTAAAAAGACTGTCCTGTTGTAGTTCGTGAGGCCACACGTGCCTGCATTCTTCAACAATAACACAATTTTTATTCTTGATGGATATCCTGGTTGCTGATCTTTAAATTCTTTTAGCCAATTCTTAATATTTGTTTGTTGAATGTGAGAGAGTTCTTTATTTTTTTTTTTTTTTAATTTCTTGTCCTCAAAACCTACATCTTCGAGTTCTATTATGATTTCAATGAGAAAGTTAATGAAAGGGTTGTTAAAAATATATTAAAAGTTAAAAGGGTTAAAATGAAAATTACGAAATTGAAACAATAGAAACATGATTGAATGTGATTATATGATTTTCAAGTGGAAGTGGAATTTTTTTTTTCTACAGCCTCATGATAAATGATGAGAATGAAAACAAGGAATCTCGAAGGTTTCTGTCTTTGTTTAAATTACAAGCTTAGTCTGTATACCACTTGATTTCTAAACTTAAAAAGGTTTAATTCAAAAATTCAATTTGTACTCGGTAGATTATGGATATGAACTTCAAAATGTGTGCTAGGTTTTCACACTTTCAACCTTTGGTCTATTTGTAAAACTCACATATCCACCAGAAAGAAATTGATTTATAATTAAGAGTTCAACTGGTTTCTTGTTTTGTAAACATAAAAGAATTGAATATTTGAGAGAAGGGGAATATCAAGTCACAAAAATAAAGCTTCAACATATTAGATAAATGTAGAGATCTAATGGACAAAACTAAAAATTCATAATATTTGATAGCCATTTGAATCTCCCAATTTTGGAATGGTCTCTCGTAATGTCAGCTACCATTAGGAAATAAAACTTGAAAACAAAGGATGAAGAAAATGGAATAATGAATGAACTATATATTAACCAGAAAATGGATACACCAAAAAATACTCCAAAACAAATAAAAGCTAATTAAAAAGCAGCCTACGCATCATTGTTTAACCTGGGATGCCACTTTCGAGATTATAATTCACGAAAATTAAATTCGAAGAAAAGATGAACAAATAAAAACAAAAGACAAAGGAAAACAGGTAGTTGGGGAAAAGAAAGGGTGTGGTGGGGGCTCTACGCCTTTTGCTTCCCTTTTCTAATTCTATCAAGCTCAGTTTCAGCATCATTCAGTTGCTGCTTCAACGTTGATATTTTCCTCTCCAATTCTTCTATTGAATCTCTGCTGGTCGTTGGTTCATATGGGCTCAAAAAATGACCTGAAAAGTCCTTTAGAGCTTCAACCCCAGTCACCTACAATACAATCCACAAGTTAGAAATGATAACAACTTTTGATAGTCTTTTTTTTTCTTCCAGTTTCTGTTTCTGTTTTCAAAAGGGCTTTTAATATCACTATTCATGAGTAAGATTGATAGAACAGAGATCTCAGGTAAAATGCCAACCTTTAGGTATAACCTTGAGTAGACGATGGGCGTATACAATTCATAATGTGCGTGTATTTATAATTTTATATATATATATTTCAAGTGCCAAGAAAGTTATTCTAAACAGGTCAGACTTGTTAAAAAAAGTTACTGCTTACTATAGATATAGCGTCAGGTGAATTAGAAAAGGGACAGGGTACCAATGGTATTTCTGCCTTCTGCTTTCAAGGCCTACCAAACTTCAATGATTACAAATGAAAGAACGACAGGTTTAGAAAACAAAATATAAACTTACTAATATATACATATGTATGTATATATTATTTGTTCTAAAAAAGCATCCAGCAATTTTTCAAGATTATTCTTGAACAGTCCCCCAAGTGCCTTTTCCATTCAAGACATAGAACTAAACCCAATGCCAGACATGAAAGAATAAAGCCCTATATTTTTTTGAGAACCATCAATCAAATATTACCACAGAATTTTATGGACTAAAGACTAATCTTGATATATAGAGACATCCCCAAAGATAGCACATTTTAATTGTACCTCTTGAGGCAGCAATGGCAACTTGGTGATGTGGAAGTCATCGTACAACATGTAAAATTGGTTGAGATATTTCTGCTGCATCCGCATTCTTGCTTTCAGTAACTTGGATTCAACATCTAAAATGGCAGGCACATTACAGTTAAGAAACAGAGACGATCCAAATAGTTTTAGAAAATATATATGGATTCAACTATCGAACCTTCGTCATCAAAAAGTACTTGATTAATGATAATATTGTGAGTATCGATCTCAAACTTGGTAAGTTCTTGAACTAGTCTCTCTGTTTCATAAAGCGAGAGAAACTCGGGAATGCAGACACAGACAAATGTAGTCAAATCCTGCAAACAGAGAATTTTTAGGTTGAACAAAGCTTTCGTTGAGACAAAAAATGTTTGTGGTTAAAAACAGGCCACAAAAGGAGTCTCAAGGTTAACCAGACAAATACACAAGTACACCTAGCATATGTGGGAAAATGGGGATTTGAACCTCCAACCTTAGGGGAAGGAGTATGTGCCAATTATCACTTACTGCTGAGCTATATTCATGTTCACTATAAAACCTCAAACTTTAATCCTCACTCTTATCCAATTCCACACGTTTTCTGTTATATGAACACCTTTACCCGTACTACAAAATTGAAGAAAAGAATTGAGCTTGAAAAGGTTTAAAAGCTAAAACAGACGACGAAAGTTTTAACGATAAAAAATCAAACTTGCAAAAGTCATGTAGCAAATTAACAACCACGTGATGTGTAACCCTTCTTCCACAGTCCACGTAATTTTAATTGTAGTACTAGAGCAGTTCTCATACATATTTTTCAAAGTCAAAACTATATTATACTTTGGAGGTGCTTGAATGAGGATGGATCCCTGTGATGCAGGGTGGGTTACAAAAGAAGAATACGGGACTTCCTCCACAGATTCTTGCCCAAAGCAAGCTATTATATCCTATACAGGATATCCTGTCAAAGAGATGGAAATACGCCCACCAGATGGTCTTCAATCATTGAGGTTAATAGTTCGTGAGGGGATAGTATTTACACCAAAAAAGAGCCAATTTCGAATAGAATATAGGTCTAAATTTTATTTTATTTTATTTTTGATAAAATTACAACTTTCATTGAGAAAAAAAAATGAAAGCATACAGGGACATAGTAAAACTAAGCCCACAAAAGATCAAAGGGGCCCACTAAAGAAAAAGGGACAGATCAACCAAGATAGTGCCTAGAATAATTTTTTTAAAAAAAATTGAAGTCAAAGTTGAAGCCTGCAAAGAAACATGAAACCTAATAAGGTTTCAAACACCGCTAGGCGTCACAATCGCAACCTTTTGAATACAGGATAGACGTTTGTGCAGCACTTGTTCTAACTCGGTGAACAAGTCAGTCGTACTAAATCCGAAAGCCACGGGTAATCTCACGGTATGATGTAGTCTCCCTTGACATTTTGAGAGAAAATAGTTTAAAACGTGAGAGAGAGAAAAACGTTGAAAACATCATTAAAGAAAGCATTGAAGACTGGCAATTGCAATTGACCGAAAAACCCAGCCAACCGACCAAGTCGGTCTGTTGGAAAACGAGAGGGTCGATTTTGGAAAGTTTCAAATCGAGAATTTCCAAAAGGTATTTCTAAGTGTTAAACCGACCCAACGAAAACCGACCGACCATTACTCATCGATGTCGAAGTCGGTTTGAACATTTACTAAACCGACTATGATCTATTGTTCCTTTCACCCCAAATATTCCACATGAGAGACAAAGGAACGACCCTCCTCGCGAAAAATATAGAAAATAGGTCTATGGTTCCGCTTAGTTAATAGGAATTAATAAGAATCGTTGTTTCACTCTTTCACTTGCCATTCTTTCAATTAGTACGAATGACTTAACTTCATCTGGGTTTTTATTTCTTGTCTCATTTTTGTTGGTGATATATAATTAAATTTTCCTTCAACCACTAGCTTAAGCCTTTGGATGAATTGGTGGTTTAATCTGGTATCAGAGCAAGTGGTCTAGGGAGGTCCTGTGTTCAAGCCCATGCATTGTCGTTTCCTCCCCAAATTAAGATCAATTTCCACTTGTTGGGCCTTTCAAATATTTCAAGCCCACAAGTGAGGGGGAGTGTTAGTGATATATAATTAAATTTGCCTTCAACCACTAGCTTAAGCTTTTGGATGAATTGGTGGTTTAATAATTTTTTTATAGAGACAATGGCTCTCATTAAGGAAAAAATTTGAAAGAATACAACGGCCAAAGAAAAAAACCACACAAAACCTCTCTAAAGAATAACTTAACTTGATCCGGGGTTTTCTTTGCAGAAACCTTGCAATAGGTCGTTTTTCTGGTGGTTACTTAATGTAAATTGTCTCCCATTTTTGAGCTCTACAGTGTTCCTAAACTTTGTCCAATTGAGAAATTTATGTACCTCCTTTGGATTGGGATTTCTCCAACGGTAATTCTTTCAATTATAAGAATAGAAGTTCCGATCAGTTCAGCAATGGAAATTGCATCTAGCAAGTAGCAACTAGAAGTTATTGATATTTTACTTTCAAAAACTATGCATGGAAAAAAAAAACATTGCAGGTATTTATTAACTATGCCCAACTTAATTTTTGTCAACTCCTGCTCTACACTAGTTTCTAATCTATTATAATTTTGAAAACATTGTCCTTGTCGGAAATTTAAGAGAAGTTACAGAGTGTGTTTGCATGTTTCCAATGAACTAATATATAAGACAAGGAGTTCTTTCAGTTTCTTCTAATAGTTGTTCTTGGTTGGAAAAATGCTACTAGGCAAGAAAACAGAAAAGGGGAGCAAATAATTACGAAAGAAATAATAATAATAATCATAAATGAGTTTAAAACAGGTGCCTTACAGGATCTTTGAATTGTCTATTAACTTGTTCAATCACATCTTTCATCCCTTCCAGTCTTCCCAGAATTGCATCCTCACCAAACTCATCATCAACACCAAACATCCGGGTCATCTGTTGTAGAAAGTTTCAGACTAGGTAGTTACCTTTATATTGTAACACAACTTCTGTAGTTCTGGAAACCAAAAGATGGCAAGCAAAATAATTTCTAGGTATTTTTAAGGAAGGTACTTGTCTAAATCACACACACACAGAAGTGTTAATAAGAATACTGAAATTTCACATAGCGAATAAGTTGAGGAAATAATGTTACGTCAGATTCTCCAAATGAAACTAATATAACAAAACCCTTAACTTCTTGAGAAAAAGATATCAAATGCTCGTGTCTAAAATGCAAAATAATAGCATCATTGTTATCAAAATAGAACGGATACCTGACCCAATAAGCCACCAAATTTACTTTTCAAAGACATTATCTTTGAAAGCCCTTTCTCTAAAGTTGATGGAAATTGCAACAGCCGCAGAGTGTGGCCAGTTGGAGCCGTGTCGAATACAATTACAGAATAATCCATTGTTTGTACTAATCTGGAGACAAACAGTTTGTAAAATATAACCATGTTAATAAACATAAACCTGATACTATTTTATTTTTTCTTCGGACAGAGTGGATAATGATTTGATGGCACAAAATTATAGAGAGCTTCCAGCCCACCAAAAAAGTTATCTTGCAATGGAAGTTTAGTCATGACAAGTGATCACTATGAGTTAGGACAAATTTTGCCAGTTTCCAAGTCCCAAGCCGAACAGATGGTATATGATCAACAGAGAACCAGATTAATATTTCAGATAGAATAATAATAAGTACTCAAACTCATAGTCCTAGAACTGCCATTTAAACTTCATTTGAAAACCGTACATTATATCTCAAGATTGTAGTATACAGATCAGAGATGAAGAAAAACTTTCTTACTTGAGCATCTCTGCAAAGCTCATTGCCTCATCAATTCCAGGAATAGCATTAGCTAGCTCAGAAAACAAGCCATCCATCCCCTCGCCTACTTCTTCATTTTCCACAGTAGGATCCACCTCCTGCATACCAATGTTGCTCAGAGTCATCAACAACCATCCACAGCAAGAAATCAGCTAGTAAAATCGTCGAATTGGAACAATAACATGCAGATATATAATTTTAGGCATTTCTTCCCACCAAATTCTCCAGAAAAACTTCCAAAAAAAAACCCCATATAAAATAGCGATATGAAATCAAGATTCAAACCAAACCAACATGAAATTGTAAATCGATGTATGTATTGCCTGGGCAACCATGTGCGTAGGGAACCGCATTACAACACGCAAAAGGCTTCAGAAAGGAAAAAGAAAAAAGAAAAGAGACACACCATGGCATATAGATTGGAGAAGCCATTAACCAAGGTGGGTGCCTTGGTGAATCTCTGCTGAAAGGCATCGCTGAGATTGTGAGCCGGGTCGGTGGAGATAATCAAAACAGAGGATCTAACACGGGAGAGAAGAATGGAGAGGATGGAGCTACAGGTGGTCTTTCCGACACCGCCTTTGCCACCAACAAAAACCCATTTAAGAGACTCTTGATCCAGTAGATTCCGAACCGTACCTTCTGGTAATTCTTCAGCCATCTTTTGGGGCTCCCAAGATTATCTCTCTTCTCCTCTCTCTCTCTCTCTCTAGAAGAGAGACTGGCGACTGGAGTAGGCTTTGAATGTGATCGCGGATATGGGAATTGGAAGCGAAGAAATGAAGTGGCCGATTTCTTCTTCTTCTTCTTAAGAGAAATCAATTTACAGGAGGAGGAGTTTCGAGTCCGATTCGAGAACAAAAAAAGCGATTACCGATTATCTCCACTTACTTCCTTTTTTATTTATTTATTTTATTTATTTTTAAGTAGAATAGAACTTCTCGTTTTGCTAATTCAGTTCAAATCATATATATACACACATTTAAAATTTAAAATTATATATATGATTTTATCTCGCCACATATTCTAAATTTTATTGTTGGCTAAACTATAGATTTGATTTTATCGTGTGTAGGAGTATGAGGGACATGCATTTATATGCTTCCAACATTCAACTTGAATCTGTGAAGCAACAAGAGAAAGCAATTGGGTTACACTGCTTTCGTAAGGATATTTGTTGATTGTTATGCAGTGGAGATGGATCATATGCAGAGAGTGATGTCTAATATATGACGATTAACAAAGGAACAACCATTTTCAACGTGTTTGATACATTTGTGACACTATGATTTTCTTATACTTATACACTCTTCTTTCTTCTCTATTGCTTGGTTGGTTTTCTTTCATTATCTGTAAGGAGGCTTGTGTATTAGACTCTGTTTTCTATTATGATATTCTTTTTATTTAAAAATAATAATTATCCAATCACTTACCATAAAAACTATATTGTTAGTTGCACTAGATATATATATATATTAAAAAAATAGGGGTATTGCATGAGGTTTTTTTTTTCCATAGAATTTGCATGAGTTGGGATCGTAATATGGTAATTAAAAATTCCAACGAAGAAAGAAGTAAAGAACATTGTGAAGATAGTGTGGTGTTGTGTCCAATCGAACCACTTTAACAATAAAGGCCCGCTTAGAAACGTTTAACATCCATCTAAATTCTCAGACAAATTCTAAACAATAAAATACAAGTTCTTTTTTTAAACTATCAATTTTTAGCTTAGTTTTTAGTAAATCACTTTTAAAAGAATAATATATAATAAAGAAATTCTACAATATTATTAACGACTAAGAGAGCTATAGTATTATTCTTCTTATACTCTTGTATTAGAAAAAAATAGAACTACAAAATGATTACTATGGCAAGCAAATTAGGTAAATAAGACTACATGTTGTAGCATACTGTTGTATAACAAATGATTTCATATATGAAAAGTTTCTGTTTACATTTTTAGACTCTAATTTTTCATAAATAATAACACTAATAATCCTAGAAAATAAATTAAACTATACAAGATCTAAATTTTATAACAAGTGGGGAAAAAACTTCAATTAGATTTGAGAGTATTCAAAATGCGTATGGTTAGAGAACCAAGATGTAAGTAAATATAGAAGATTTATACAAAACCATATTAGCGTTTCAAAAATAATTTCATCTTCTTGGTAGCTTTCTTCTCAATCCAAGCTAAGCTTACCCATATGATATGTACATCATTTACACATTTTATACATGATAACGGATGGAAGAGAAATAAGTAGAAAAGAAGATTAGTAAAGAGAGTTGTAGGTAAAACATGTTGCTATAATGGCATATACACAAATAAAAAGCAAAGGAAGTAAGGTAATATTCAAGAGTTTACTTTCACCCAAGTACCCCGACAATGTTATTGTGCCATCGGCGATCACTCGAGCTATAGTTCCAGCTTCGGTGGAAAGTAAGCCACCATTAAAAGTCCCACGTGAAAGTCTCGATGACATGACTCGAGAGAGAAGTGACAAATTTACACCTACATCAGTTTAACAATTAGAACGATTGTTCTGGTAATCTGGTTGTTGATGACTTTAGAGACAAGACTAGATTATTACCTTCAAGGATTTCAGCAGAGACAAATGTGATTAGAGCCGAGCACACATATTGAGGTACTGAGTAAGGAATCAAAGTATGGAAGCTTAAAATTACGCCTATGCAAAGCATAATTTCAGACGCAAGAAGAAGTTGCCTACAAGGAAATCAACATCATACATAAGCGGCGAAAGTAGAAAGAAATAATGCACACACAAATTTGTGAGAACATGAGAAAATTACACCGACATAAGTAGCAAATAAATGAAATTACTTACAAAACAATGAAAAAAAGATTTTTATAACATGGCCATATATGCTACCATGCATACGTATTAATGTTAGTGTTATGATATATATATATTTAGGTCTTTGTCCTCTTTAAATTGTGATTCGTGTCAATTTGCTAAATTTCATCGTCTTAGTTCGAGTCCTCGAGTCGATAAACGAGCAATTGCTCCATTTGAGTTAGTTCATTCTGATATTTGGGGTCCGTGTCCAGTTGTATCTCAAACAGGATTTTGTTATTTTGTTACTTTTGTTGACGATCATTCTCGTCTAACTTGGTTATATTTAATGAAATATCGTTCTGAGTTATTATCTCACTTCTGTGCCTTTCATACTGAAATAAAAAACCAGTTTAATGTCTCTATCAAAACTTTGCTTACTGATAATGCGGGTGAATACTTTTCTCATTCTCTTGGCTCTTACTTGTGTGAACATGGCATTATTCATCAGTCTTCCTGTGCTGACACTCCATCTCAAAATGGTGTTGCAGAACGAAAAAATAGGCATTTACTTGAAACTGCCCGTGCTTTATCGTTTCAAATGCATGTTCCAAAAACCTTTTGGGCGGATGCTGTCTCTACAGCTTGTTTTTTTATTAATAGAATGTCTTCCTCTGTTCTTAATGGTGAGATTCCCTACCGTGTTCTTTTTCCTACCAAGAATTTGTTTCCTATTGCTCCTAAGATATTTGGTTGTGTCTGTTCTGTTCGTGACGTTCGTCCTCATCATACTAAGTTAGATCCCAAATCCTTGAAGTGTATCTTCTTGGGTTATTCACGTGTTCAAAAGGGTTATCGTTGTTATTGTCCTACCCTTAAAAGGTATCTGGTTTCGCCTGATGTTGCATTTTTTGAGGATACACCCTTTACTTCATCAGAGAGAAGGTGACAATTTTTCTATATATGAGGTTACCTCTCCCACACCATCCTTGTCTATTGATGTGCCTCCTTCTCGCCCGTTGATTTCTCAAGTCTACTCCTGACGACCTCCACCACAACCTTCAGACTTATGTCGTCCATCAATGCTTCCTTCATCATGTGATCCGGGGCCAAGTGATGATCTTCTCATTGCTCTTCGCAAAGGTAAATGCAAGTGTACTTACCTCGTTTCTTCCTTTATTTCCTATCACCAGTTATCTCCCTCCACATTTGCTTTTATTACGTCTCTTGAGTCCACATCTATTCCTAACTCTGTTCATGAAGCTTTATCTCATCCTAACTGGTAAAATGCAATGATTGAGGAGATGACTGCTTTAGATGATAATGGTACTTGGGATTTGGTATCTCATCCTGCAGGAAAGAAGGCCATTGGTTGTAAATGGGTGTTTGCTGTCAAGATGAATCCTGATGGAACAGTGGCTTGATTGAAGGCTCGCCTTGTTGCCAAAGGTTATGCTCAAATCTATGGAACTGATTATTTGGATACATTCTCTCCAGTTGCCAAATTAACTTCCATTCGCCTATTTCTTTCCATGGTTGCTACCCATAAATGGCCTTTGCATCAACTTGACATTAAGAATGCTTTTCTTCAAGGTGATCTTCAAGAGGAAGTTTATATGGAACAACCACCTAGGTTTGTTGCTCAGGGGGAGAGTGATAAAGTATGTCGCCTTCGAAAATCTCTGTATGGTTTAAAACAGAGTCCTCGTGCGTGGTTTGGTAAGTTTAGTCAAGCTCTTGTATACTTTGGTATGAAGAAGAGTACATCTGATCATTCGGTTTTCTATCGCCGATCTAATTAGGGTATAGTTCTACTAGTTGTATATGTTGATGATATTGTTATTACTGGAAATGATGTATTGGGTATTTCGTCTCTCAAAACTTTTCTTTAGGGTCAGTTTTATACGAAAGATTTGGGCCAATTGAAATATTTTTTGGGCATTGAAGTGATGAGAAGCAAGAAAGGTATCTATTTGTCTCAACGAAAATATGTACTTGATTTGTTGTCTGAGACAGGAAAATTAGAAGCCAAACCAAGTGGCACTCCGATGATGCCAAATCAGCAACTTGTTAAAGAAGGATAATTATGTAAAGATCCTGAGAGATATAGGAGATTAGTTGGGAAGTTGAACTACTTAACAGTGACTCGACCAGACATTGCTTATTCTGTAAGTGTTGTAAGTCAATTCATGTCTTCCCCTACAGTGGATCATTGGGCTGCAGTAGAGTAGATTTTGTGTTATCTAAAAGTTGCTCCTGGACGTGGGATCTTATACAAAGATCATGGACATACGAGAGTTGAATGTTTTTCTGATGCTGATTGGGCGGGGTCTCGTGAGGATAGGAGATCAACTTCTGGATATTGTGTCTTTGTAGGTGGAAACTTAGTATCATGGAAGAGTAAGAAACAAAATGTTGTTTCTCGTTCGAGTGCTGAGTCAGAATATAGAGCTATGACACAATCTGTGTGTGAAATAGTATGGATTCACCAACTATTATCTGAGATAGGCTTCAGTATTACCGTGCCAGCTAAATTATGGTGTAATAATCAAGTTGCACTTCATATTGCATCTAATCCAGTATTTCATGAACGAACTAAACATATTGAGGTGGATTGTCACTTCATTCGTGAGAAAATCCAAGATGGGTTGGTGTCCACAAGATATGTGAAGACCGAAGAACAATTGGGAGATATTCTAACGAAAGCTTTAAATGGAGCAAGGATAAGCTATCTGTGCAACAAAGTGGGAATGATCGACATATTTGCTCCAGCTTGAGGGGGAGTGTTATGATATATATATATATTTATATTTATATCATATGTCCTTTATTGTAATTGTACATAGTCTCTAGGGTTTAGTTTATTCTCTATATAAATATGTAACATTCATTTGACTCAAAATGTAAGAAATATACTTCTCTGAATTCTAGATTACAGTTAGGAGATGTAATGAATAGACTAAGTGGTTGGTATATAAGTCTCGGTCAATAAGCCACTTTAGTCTCATAATTAAGGGTCCGTTTGGTAACGTTTCCGTTTCCTGTTTTCTGTTTCTATTTTCATTTTTTTAAAACAAAGGTGTTTAGTAATGTTCCTTGTTTCTCGTTCTAAAAAAAAGTAGAAACGTTTCTCATTTTATAAGGAATTATTGGGAACAAAAAATAGTATTTTCTCCCGTTTCCGTTTCTCAATTATTTCTATTGGTTTCTTTTTTCTTTTTCTCTATTGTTTCTATTGTTTTCTTTTTTTTTTCTCAATTCTTTTTATTGATTTCCTTTTTCTCAATTATTTTTATTGGTTTCCTTTTCCTTCTTTTGAATTCTTTTTCTATTTCATTTTCCTTTTCCATTTTCCTCTTGTGATTTCTCTTTTCTTCCTTTTATTTCCATCTTCTTCCCCAAATAACCACTCTCCACGTGGTTTTCTTTTTCTTCCTCTTATCTCCATCGTCTTTCCCAAATATTCCTCTCATCGTCTTCATTGTCTTCCTCTTTGCCTCTCATCGTCTTCCTCTACACGATGTCTTCCTCTTCGCTAGATCTGGATTTTCCTCTTCCTCTTTGCGTGAATTGTGTTTTCGCGGTGGGTTTTCGCCGAATTTTTGGTTAGCCGTGAGTTTTTGTCTTCCTATTTGTCGTGGGTTTCGGTTCTCTTCTTTGTCGTGGGTTTTCGTCTTCCTCTCGTCGGCTTTATTCTTTAGATCTCAATCTTCATCTAGTTCTCCATAAGATTACAAGAAAACCTTCCTATCTAGGTTTGAAAATTTTATTTTTTTATGTTTAATGGAGAACATATTTTTGTTGGATGTTTAATTGAATTAAATGTGAATAAAATAAAAAATAAATTTCAAAGAAAATCAGGAAACAAGAAACAGTTATCAAACACATTTTCTGTTTCTGTTTTTTTTTTTTTTTTTTTTATGTTTCTTTTTCAAGAAACAAAAACAATTATCAAACACATCCATGTTTCTTGTTCTAAAGAAAGAAGGAACAGAAAACAGGGAACAAGGAACAAGAAACAGGAAACGAGAACGTTACTAAACAGGCCCTAAGTTTCTACTTATTTTTGTCATGTCCATCACGTCGTACCAAATTAATCAATATTTATTTCATAAGCACATTACATCTAACATTTCGTTCCTATAAAAGGCAATCAAAAGAAATTCATGATTCAATGTTTTAAGATGTCATCAAAACTTTTTGAATCTTAGGCATTAAATAGACACATCCACTAAACTTATAACAACATTTTCCTACTTAACAAAAATAATTGTTCACGAATAAAAAGTTATTTTTAGTCCGAGGAAAAAACAATAAATAAAAGAAGGTAATGTAAAGTAAACTTAAGTTGAGTCAAGTTTGGGGCTACCTTTCTTCGAATAAGTTACTGAGGTAGTTCCCAACAATGATGTTTACAGGGAGCACTGTCAAGCCAAGGCATGCTAGAAAGACTGCAACATTGGTGGTCGACCATACAAAGTAGTAGCCCGTGATTATACTCGACTCAGCAAGTACAATTTCCATTGCATATTTTAGCATAAAATATACAAATAGTTGCACCTGACAGTATACAACATTGTGGTTAATAAAAGCTCAAATATTTGAATTGACTTGACACTCAAGGGAAGAAACTAAAAAGGAAATGGACGTCCATATGATATACCATTGACCATTGACCATACATTGGCTAAATAAGATATAAAGATTTCATAGCGTTCAAATAACTAGAAACTTATATAAAGTAATTTCTCATATTATATATCCATATGATACAATAGATCAAATTATTAGATAGTGAACTTGATCTATTTGCCACTCAAGGGGTCCATCTACCTTGATTTTCCAAACAATGTATAGATTAGGGAGAGAGTTTTTATGATTTTGAAATAATTGCAAATATTATTGGAACATTTCCATGGTGTTTGATTACATAAAAAAAATGCTTTTTAAAATAAATATCAGGTTAATGTTCGTTTTTTTCCAAAAATGATTATGAGGGACACTTTCAATTGAAAATAGAACTTTCAAAATACAAAATACAAGATATTGCAACTACCGTGACTAGAGCACATCATTTCACACAAGAGCACTTGAAAGCTAACATAGAAAACTCAAGGAATGGAATACATGCAAAAGGCATCAAAGCAGTAAGAGTATGAATATACAACAATACCTTGACAGATGGTGTAAGTAACCTATAAGCTAACATTATTGAATTGACTGGTTTGCGAGTTCTTTTTGATTGTCCACCGTCGTCATTTTCATCATCATCACATTCTTGATCTGCACATTCTTGCTTAGCTTCTTTGCTTAAAAGTAGTGGTTGTGTACAACCATTCTCCAAAATCAGTATTGCAGTTTTTCCTAAATCAGGTAAACAATACATTCCTTGATAAAATCAATTTATATTAGACAAGCAGCTAAATAATATAGTCACAAGTTAATCCATCAAAATGCACAAACAGATGAAATGATATCATTGATGCAATTATAATTGAAGAGATCAATAAATGAATGCCATCATTTTCTCAAATTAAATATCCATATGATCATATGTCTTAGTTTCAAAATTAGTGTACCTATAAGACCACAACAATTTTGGGGGTATGATAGACCCCCTATCATACACCAATATAGTAGGAGAAGGAAAAAGAATTGACACGTGCGAATGAGAGAGAGGGTGTACGTGAGAGTAAAGTAGTTAGGAAGTATTGATAGTGGAAAGGAGAGAACAGGAAAATCAGTTATGCTTTTGGTGAGAAAAAAGTTTATGTTCTACCTTGAGAGATAGGTTAACAGAAGGGAGTTCTTACATCTTTGAGATCGAATTAGAGATTGTAAGCTAGATTTATCATTGAATCTAATATCAATAATACTTACTATTCAATAAATTTTCTGGTTTCCATCAAATTGGTATCAGAGCAATTGATCTTGGGAAAGGAAAAAGAAAATGGTGCAAACACGAATTGAAGAGAAGTTAGAAGGTTTTGATCAAGAAATGCTCGGAATTAAGAAAGGAATCAACAAGTTCCGGCGAATGAAAATACTTTGAATGAGTTAACGAAGAACATGGAGATACAACATCAAATGATGTTGCGATTTATGGAATCGGCCGCACAGGACAGATTGGCGATGAGCGACAAGATATCGGAGTTAACGACGCGCGATTTTTCGACGAAGAATATCAAGGAGGACGAATGATCTTCCAGGCGTGAAATTGACGCGACAAAGGAGGAGAAGAAAACGAATGAAGATGGAAATAATGAGCGAAGTAAATTCAAGAAAATGGAGATGCCGATATTCAATGGAGAGGATCCCAATTCATGGTTGTTTCGCGCTGACAGGTATTTCCAAATCCATAAACTTTCTGAATCTGAAAAAATGATGGTTGCCACGATTAGTTTTGAAGGACCTACTCTGAATTGGTATCGTTCCAAAGAGGAACGGGAGAAATTTACGAGATGGGCGAATATGAAGGAGAGATTATTGATTTGATTTCGATCAATCCGAGAAGGTTCCCTATATGGAAGATTTTTATGAATTAGCAGGAGACGACGGTCGAAGAATATCGGAATTTATTTGATAAATGGATAGCGCCATAGACTGATTTACCGGAGAAGGTGGTGGAAGAAACATTTATGACGGAATTATTGTCGTGGATCAAAACCGAGGTTGATTTCTGTGAACCCAAAGACCTCGTGCAAATGATGCGGATAGCGCAGAAGGTGGAAATAGAGAAGACGTTAGAAGGGAAGTGAATCTTCTCTAATATTCCAGGGGAAGGCAACAGAAAATACAGCCGAATACGAACAAAATGAATAATAACGCTAATGCCGGAGATAATAAAGGATACTCGAGTTGGCCGATGAGAACCATAACGTTGCAAGGGACGTCGACAGGGGAAGTTCGGAAGGAAGGTCCGTCGAAGAGGTTATCCGACGCTGAATTTCAGGCAAGAAAAGAGAAGGGATTGTGTTTTCTATGTAATGAAAAATATTCCCACGATCATAAATGTAAAATGAAGGAGCAGAGGAAGTTGCGGATGTTTGTAGTACGAGGGGCAGATGAAGAATTTGAAATTTAGAAGAAGAAGGGAACGAAAGAGAAGAGTTGAATACCATTGAAGTGACAAAGTAGAATCAGACCATTGTGGAGTTGTCTATTAACTCCGTGGTGGGATTATCGAATCCAGGCACGATGAAGGTGAAAGGAAAAATTCAAGGGAAGGAAGTAATTGTTTTAATAGATTGTGGTGCAACCCACAACTTCATTTCCGAAAAACTGGTGAAGGATATGCAATTGAACACGAAGGAGACGTCCAATTATGGAGTCATTCTTGGTTCAGGAACAACAATTAAGGGAAAGGGCATCTATGAAGCAGTAGAGCAGATACTTTGTGAATGGAAGGTGGTTGATGATTTTCTACCGTTGGAGTTGGGTGGAGTGGATGCTATTTTAGGGATGCAATGGCTGTATTCCTTAGGCACCACCGAGGTAGATTGGAAGAATCTGATTTTGACTTTTGTGCACCAAGGAAAGAAGATTATAATTCAAGGGGATCCAAACTTGACTAAGGCGAGAGTGAGTTCAAAAATATGATGAAGACATAGGGAGAGAATGACCAAGGTTTCTTGGTAGACTGTAGAGCATTGGAGAGAAGTGAGTGGTTATCTGAAGAGGAGAAGGAGATAGAGGAGGAGTTAACTATGGAAGAATCAGTAACAGTAGAGTTGAAGAGCTTTGAAGATGTGTTTGAGTGGCCTAAAACATTACCTCCTCGAAGACAGATTGAGAATCATATTCATTTGAAGAAGGGAGTAGATCCGGTGAATGTGAGACCTTATCGATATGCTTACCAACAGAAAGAAGAAATGAAAAAATTGGTAGAAGAGATGCTGACTTCAGGAATAATACGTCCCAGCACAAGCCCATATTCCAGCCCGGTATTATTAGTTAAAAAAACGAGATGGGAGTTGGCGATTTTGTGTCGATTACCGAGCACTCAATAACGTAATGATTCCAGACAAATTTCCTATACCAGTAATAGAAGAGTTATTCGATGAATTGAATGGGCTACCTTGTTTTCGAAGATCGATTTGAAGGCTGGATATCATCATATCAGGATGTGTCCGGAGGATGTGGAAAAGATTGCATTTAGAACTCATGAAGGTCACTATGAGTTTATGGTGATGCCCTACAGGTTAACAAATGCACCATTCACTTTTCAGTCTCTTATGAATACTGTGTTCCATCCATACCTCATAAAGTTTGTTTTGGTATTTTTTTTATGACATTTTGATCTACAGTGCTGACTTAAAGGCTCATATGAATCATTTGAAGCTGGTATCAGAGGTGCTGAGGAAGAACGAACTATATGCAAACAAGAAAAAGTGTAGTTTTGCTCAACCAAGAGTTGATTACTTGGGGCATATCATTTTCGGACAAGGGTAGAAGTTGATCCGAAAAAAAATCGAGCTATTAAGGAGTGGCCTATGCCTACTAATTTGCGAGAATTCAGGGGTTTTCTAGGCTTGACTGATTATTACAGAAAATTTATGCAGCACTATGGTTCAATTGCAGTCCCATTAACACAACTATTGAAGTTAGGAGGATACAAGTGGAATATGGAGGCTCAAGAAGCTTTTGTCAAATTGCAACATGCCATGATGACTATCCCAGTCTTAGCATTACCAGATTTTAGTTTGCCCTTTGAAATAGAGACTGACGCATCCGGAGATGGGCTAGGAGTTGTTCTAATACAGACTAAACGACCAATTGCCTATTCCAACCATACATTGGCAGTAAGAGACAGGGAAAAACCAGTTTATGAAAGAGAGCTGATGGCGGTACAAAGATGGAGACCCTATTTACTCGGGTGAAAGTTCATTGTGAAAACAGATCAACGATCCTTGAAGTTTTTGTTGGAGCAAAGGGTGATACAAACCTCAATATCAGAAGTGGATATCTAAGCTTCTTGGCTATTCGTTTGAGGTCTTGTACAAGCCAGGTCTTGAGAACAAAGTTGTTGATGCTTTGTCGAGAATGCCTCCAACTGTTCATTTGAACAACTTGACAGCACCAACTATGATCGACTTATCAGTGATAAAGGAAGAGGTGGATAAGGATAATCGTTTGCAGCAAATCATAGTAGAGTTAAATAAAAAAGAAGAAGGTCAGAACAGTAAGTATTCAATGCAACAAGGGATGTGAAGTATAAAGATCGGTTGGTGGTTTCTAAAACATCCAAATTGATTCCAATGATCTTGCATACTTACCACGACTCAGTATTTGGGGGTCATTCAGGTTTCTTACGAACGTATAAGAGATTAATTGGATAGCTCTTTTGGGAGGGCATGAAAACCGACGTGAAGAAGTATTGTGAAGAGGGCATTGTTTGTCAAAGGAATAAAACCTTGGCATCGTCTCCTGCTGGTTTGTTAACACCATTGGAAATTCCTAACAGTGTGGGATGACATCTCTATGGACTTTATTGATGGTTTACTGAAGGCAGCAGGATTTGATGTGATCTTAGTTGTGGTTGATCGATTTAGTAAGTATGGGCATTTTCTGTCATTAAAGCACCCATATACAGTAAAGAGTGAAGTTGAACAGTTTGTAAAGGACGTTGTACGACTACACGGATTTTCGAAGTCAATAGTGTCGGATAGGGACAAAGTCTTTCTAAGTCACTTTTGGAGAGAACTCTTCAGATTAGCTAGAACAAGGTTAAATCGGAGTACGACATATCATCCTCAATCAGATGGGCAAACAGAGGTTGTTAATCGAAGTGCAGAAAGTTACTTATGTTGTTTTTATGGATAAAAACCAAAGGAGTGGGTTAAGTGGTTACATTGGGCCAAGTATTGGTATAATACCACATATCAAAGGTCGCTTGGAGTCACTCCTTTTCAGGCGGTATATGGGCGACTGCCCCCTCCCTTGATATACTATGGAGATCGTGATACTTCGAATTCCACATTGGATGACCAGCTAAAGGAAAGAGACGCTGTGTTGGGAGCTCTTAAAGAACATTTAAGAGTAGCACAAGATAAAATGAAGAAATATGCTGATTTGAAGAGAAGAGAGGTAAATTATCAAGTGGGAGATTTAGTCCTGTTGAAATTGAGGCCTTATTGACAGGAAACCTTGCAGAAGAAAAGGAACCAAAAACTTTCACCTAAGTTCTTTGGGTCTTATAAAATTGTGGAAAGGATTGGGCCGGTGGCGTATAAGCTTGATTGCCTAGTGATGCAGCTATACATCCGGTGTTTCACGTTTCACAACTGTTGGGGCAGCATGATGAAATTTGTCAGGATATTCCTTATGTAACAGAGAATCATGAATGGAGAGCAGTCCCTGAAGAGATATATGGCTATTTGAAGAATAAAACAGGAAGTTGGGATGTTCTGGTGAGCTGGAAGGGACTTCCTCGACATGAAGCAACCTGGGAGACTTATGAAGATTTGCAGCAACGTTTTCCAGAATTTCACCTTGAGGACAAGGTGGATTTGGAGGAGTGTAATGATAGACCCCCTATCATACACCAATATAGTAGAAGGAAAAAGAATTGACACGTGCGAATGAGGGAGAGGGTGTACGTGAGAGTAAAGTAGTTAGGAAGTATTAATAGTGGAAAGGAGAGGGCGGGAAAGTCAGTTAAGCTTTTGGTGAGAAAAGAGTTCTTTTTCTACCTTGAGAGATAGGTTAACAGAAGGGAGTTCTTACATCCTTGAGATCGAATTAGAGATTGTAACCTAGATTCATCATTGAATCTAATATCAATAATACTTACCATTCAATAAAGTTCCTGGTTTCCATCAGGGTACCTTTAGAAATAATGATTTTAGCAAAAAATAACACTAGTGGTTGCGGAAGAGTGTAAGAGATTATCTAATTGGAAAGTCATGCAACATAATAAAATAGCCATTGGTGAAAAATAGAGAAAAAGCTAGATGAGAAGTTTAGTTGGCAAACCCGTATTAGCTTCCGATGGTATGACTGAAAAAGGCTCTTTGAAACAAATGCACAACCATACGAGAAAAATGAGCCATGCAAGAGCCATGGCCCAACCAGGCAAAGTGTCCTCATTAAATGTAATGAATAATATCTTGAAATTTCTTTGAAAAACACAAGCAAGAGCTGGACCACATGCCATTCCCAGTGCGCTTGCACTAACAAATCCTGCAGAAGCTTGCATTCGTAATCTCAATGGCACACAGTCGGTAATGTAGCGCCGGTTAACTGCTCTTGCAGAACCCAACCTATATATATAAAAAAAAAATCATGAATTTCTTATTAAATAAATAATAGACAATCATCTATACAGGTTAGATTACAAATTTTTCAATGGATTATATCTATTTAATCTCAGACCTCAAAATTTTCAATTACATCTCGACTTCATATTGTAGCATAGTTGTTAACTAAATCATGTGGTATGCCTATTAGACAAATGTTGGTTGATTGAACTTATGTCGGATGAAGAAAGTGAACAGCTGGACAAAATTAAAGCACTTCGAACAACTTGCCATCCTTTTGAAGCAAGAGCATCAAGTAATATTTTATAGGTAATGCCATTTAATTTTGCCTGTTGTCCAGTTTCCACTCCTTTTTTTCCATTTATATGTTACATTATGCAAAATAAGGATGTAACATCATCATTTAACGAATGACAAGTAAAACATTTAAATAAATTAAAATTTTACAAATGTAATTGAGGCTTTTATAAAGTTTAGAAATTAAATAACCACAACCAGTAACAAAATCACAATAAATGCTTGATTTGCAGTGACTTACCCACAGAAAAGACGGCCCACGAGAAGAACAGTGATGGACTTGAGATCATATGCCAGTGCATACAATGCGTTTCCCACTACAAGAATGATGCTACTAAAAACCAGTGGTTGCATGTATGACCTGTTTGACCAAGAACTGAAATAAACCGAAGAAAACACCTGTGCCACAGGCATTGCCCCAATCACAATGCCACAGACAGTCGCGGCAGCTCCCAAGCTCATGGTGTAGTTGTCAGCTGTTGGGACAATAATATATGTATTTACCATATACAAAAATGTGTTTACTAAGTTCAAAAGAAGTGACATAAAATTATATCTTTCATCAACGTTATTCTCAGCAGGATCTGATAACCCATCTTCTAAAAGCATGGCATGTTTTCCCAAAAATTGAAGAAAATTTGTGGAGTTTGATAATCTGTTTAGAGCTGCTTTGATGGAATCAATTACAGGGTCCTGCAATTAATATTTGTAGAGAAAAACGCCACTTATAAAGAAAGAAGTAAAATAAAAAGTAGACTACTATAAAGTGAGTGAAGAAGTGTGAAAATTCAGAACGATTGATAAATTTGTAGGTTCCCTTTCTTAGCTTAAGACAAAAGTTATAGCATGAATCCTGATTCCATGACACGTCATCAGTAAATCTTTATAACTATTTACATGAAGCACATCAAACTTCAAAATTTTTGTCTTTTCTTTTTTCTTTTTCTTGTTTTTTCTTTGGAAAATTCGGCTTTCATCCAGAAAAGTGAGAGGACTTAAAAGGTAATTATAATAGACAATAAATTTAGAAATAATAATTAAGTACGTAGCAATATTTTAAAAAAAATGCAAAAATGCAAATATAGAAAAGTTTATCGGTGATAGACTTCTATAACTAATAGACTATCATGGTCCCTCAGTGATAAACCAATATTTTCAATATGGTCTATCAACGATAGATTTCTATCAGTAATAGACTTTGACAGATATTGCTATATTTGTAATTCTCTTAAAATGTTGCAATCTATGTTAATATTTTGAATCTAATTGCTATATTTGCAACTATCTCAAAAATAATTAGCCTCTTTAAATTTTAAAATTGATCTTCCAACTGAAATATGATTACAAAAATAAGTTCAGCAAACTACGATTTGAGAATGAACGTAATCACAATGCACGGGCAATCTATTCTAATGCCTATAAGAAAATACCTGATATGAAAGGTCAAGTTGATCATATATTGAGATGTAACTCTCTTTATGATCTTCAAGCTCTGCAAGATTACGAAATATGGCACCAGCGACAGCAACTATACCCTGAGCAATTAGCTTCAAGTTATCAATGCTTGGATGCAAATTATGATATTATTAGCTCCTATCAAAAAGCTCAATCTACAACTAAAAAGAAAATCAAGGAAACTTATAATCCCAAGGAGCCTTTAAATCAGAATTACAAGAAGAAAAATGAAAGTAAATTGGGCATGTTACCACTTGCTTAAAAACTTGTTTAAGTTGGGAATGAGGATGGTTAGCACGAGTTTTGACATAATAATCTGTAAACTTGTAGCCAAAGCGTTTATCGAACTTCTTTAATATCTTGCGTAGACCAATTGCATTTATCTCCACAAAAGCGAGAAGCCTCAGAAGATCTTGTCCAGCTGCTCTATATTGTTCCTGTAGTTCAGCAACTTTTGCTTCTGTAAGTTGTTGGGAAAGGGCGCCTTGCTCTTCACCAAGACTAGATAACCCCATTGCAAGTAATCCTTGTTGCTCCAACAAAAATAAAACAATCTTTTCAATCTGAAATAGCAATTAGCATTCCATTATTAAAAAAGCTTAGACTTGAATAAAATTGTAGTATAATTTTTAGGTCAAATAATTAGCTACTTGCCTCCATCTAAAACTAAAAGCATCCAAAATAAGTTACCTCTTCTAACTTAAGGGACCTTTCATTTTAGCAGCACCTCCAAGATAGTCTACAAGGTTCCTAACTACGTCTATCAATATGAGTCCCCTATTGTTTAGCTATTGTCAAGGCAATTTCAATATATTAAACAGACTCATTCGTAAGATAATTTTGACATGGCTGGTTTCTTCTATTTTTCCATCAGTTTTGCTATTGCACTGGCCCTAGCTGTTTGTGACCTTTCTCAACTGTTATTGCAATGTAACGTATGGTTGGGCCTAAGTAGTAAGGACATTCCCTTGAGATTAGACGTGCCTTACGTAATCTGTAACAAGCCAACTGCAACTTAACCAACTAAAGAAATTTATTGCCTGTCGTAATACAGAGGAGCGTATAAAAGATTAAATTTCAGCAAAATAATAGTCACTTAGGATATGGTAATCAAGCTAAACCATTTGTGAAATGTAGTTGAGATGTCGACCGTGGTAAAGTCTGTGTTTCTGAATATAACCAAGTTCCTTGACGTAAAAGCACTGTCAATACGATCGTTGATGCATTTACTTATTTACCTGAATATCTAATAATCTTGAGAAGTCCCTGAGCACATAGTAGTCATTTTGTGTTCCAATCTCTATTTGCTGAGTATATCTGTTAACTTTCTTCTTCATTAACTTATAATTGATATAGTGCCTGTCATAGAAAAAATGAACATGTATTTGCACCTGTATTCATATGATGATCGGGTATTTCATATGAAAGAAATTCTGCTATGAAATATGTGCAAAAATAGTGAATTTTCAATGCACAAGATGATTCTTACCCATTCTAGTAGTCATAAACTAACTTCATCAACATTGATAAAGTACATACATGCATGGATATCAAAAAGGAAGGAAAAGGTTGACGTTCTTAATTTGAGTCGGACAAAAGCAATTTTGAGATTTTTCTCATCGAAACGTGTAGCTTGTAAATTGCGTCAGTTACATGAGCACACAAGTTTTGAATGCACAAGACCATCAGTTAATGAGTGGTAAAACCATTCTAAGTTGAGTCTTCAGAAAAAAATTCAAAATATACTTAATAAGTTAAAAAAGACGATCAACTTTTAGTATAATTAGTTAGAAGGGCATGAAAGTTTTTTTAGGCAATTAAAAGTAGTTGAAAAGGTGCTTCAGCTTAATTCAGTTTAACAAAACTGCAATAAAAATCAAATCATCCCAAACTCAGAATAAATCAAACCATGCACCGCGTAAAATTGAGATACATATGTAATTAACAATCAATATTCGTGAATATAGTTAGTTGAGCTTAATTAGACATACTCTCGCCATTCTGGAATCTGCAGTTCTCTCAACTTCTTGCCGAATGCAACCATATCCTTGAGCCAGTAAACAAACTCACCATTAGACATAGTCAAAAGAAACGAAACAAATTACAAAACAATTGACAGAACAAAAATGAATTCTCTTCAGTTTTTGGACGTATTAAATGTGTCAAGAATATAATGTAGTATAAGATCGTATGAAAACAACTTTACTTCCAATTAAAGTCCGTTTGGATTGATTGTTTATAAGCTTAGTGGTATGTTATGTTGTATAGAGGCCGGGAGTGAGTGATAATGTGCAATAAATTATGAAGATGAAGAAGAAAAAGGCATTACAAAATTGGGGAGAGAAGACCGGTGTCCAAGGGGAAACAGAATGAAAAAGAAAAGATTAAGAAAGTTGGAGGAATGGCTTAGCGTGAGAAGACGAACATTATTGTTTATATCCTGCAGTCACACCCCCAATTACTTGTTCTTTCTCTCGTGGCATTGCCCTAACTTAACTGGTACGGTATATAGAAGGGAGCTTTCAAACTTCAGTTTATATATATTTTTGCTGCGTTCGCAATTCATTTTTCCCCCTTCAATCTTCATTTACGATTCCATCATACTGGTACTTATCAGAATTGTTATGTTTTTCTTCCTTCTTGATGTTTTCCATACCTCCGAATCTGGAACCCAGTTTTCCTGATTGCATGCTTCTGTTCTTCTTCAACTCACCATTACAAATTTACATCTTAAAGGTACGTTATTAGTGTTACACTTAGCAGTGCCATTTCTTTTTCAGGTAGTGATGTTATTTATACCACGTACAGGCGCGTCGCAGTGCCATATAATCGAATTCGTGTTTTTCTTTTCGTTTATTTCATTGTTTACGAAAATTGTTTCAAATGTTAGAATGGTTATCAAATTTTAACAAATATATCACAATTTTATTTAGTAAGTTTTGATATATTTACCAATATTTTCAATCATTTAAAAAAAAACAATCTAATTATTTATAGTTACTTGTAATTAATTCTAAGTTTTGGGAAGAGTACAGTACTCTCCCAGGGTCGTTATCCTTGTATTATTCTCTAATAAAATTGTTTTTACTCTATGTGGATATTAGCTAACACATTAGTTAATGGAGAGTTGAGAGTGAACGTAAAGTTTATGCTACTCTTACTATCTGTTTAAATTAAATTAAGTTGAAATGTTAGGTTTTGTAGTTTGAGACCCGTTCAAAATTTTATACGAATTTATTTATTTGAAAGAATTTAGTTAAAATCCTGTCTCTTTAGAGAAACATATTTGTCTATTTCCAACCCAAAATGGGGAGAGAGAAAATGACGTTCATATATGAGGATGGAGGAAGAAGCCTCCCCTCCAATTACACACAAACTTTTCATCTAAACTTATGAAAGCAATGAATAAAAGTAAGTAGAAGCTATGTGTGCATAAAATATATATATGATAAATTAGAACATACATGGATGTGTGTGTGTGTGTGTGTAAGGTGGTAAAAATTTTAAATTAAAGTGAGTAGCAGTAGTAACTAGTAAGTACCTCTTTTGTCTCTCTCTCTTCTGCAAAAATCTTGGTTGATGAGAATTATATATTAATGGAGGAGTGGTTGCAATGCTGTTTTTGTAAAACTCCTTCTGCTTTATCTTCTTCCAAAAATTGTTTTTGTAGAGAAGAGAGAAGAAAGTGGAAGTGGGAGTGAAGGTGCTTCTTCAGGTCCACATACTTTTCCTTATTTTCTCAATCTTTCTTTCCAATTTTCAATTTTTTTAAAAATATTTTGGACCCTTTAAAAACAAATATATCAAATTTCAATTAATGCTATCTCAATTTTACAACAGCATAATAATAATACAAGGAGGTCAAGACCTAAATTACAAATTTACAGCAAATTTTACAAAATATTTATAAGTTATAGCAAAAATTTTAAATTCTATCGGTGATAGGCATTTATATAATCTAAAATTTTGCTGTAGTTTTTAAATATTTTAATTTATTTTACTATTTTTAAAAATATAGTTTGGAAGAATTTAGTTGTTCACCTTGTTATTTAATATTTTAAGTTTCTATTTGTATGACTATACTATACATGGTCAAGACACTACATTTGTTATCACAAGCATATATATAATTAAAGAAAAAAATTCATATATTTCTCTTCAATGTAGACTTTAAACTTTTATAATTAAATCAATTTTATAATTTGTTTTTCAAATTTCTTTTAAACACATTATATGAACTTGCCATTTTATTAATTAAACTTCTAAATTTCTATAATTAAATCAATCGATACTATTTATTACAATTATCTTTTAAAAATTGTATATCTGTCCATTCATTTTTACCCATCTAAAAGATGTCTTCTCTAATTATAACTCCCAAATTTGCTTCATGAATGTAATGTAGGTAGGTTTGTTCACATTCAAGGAAATAATAAATTTCAAATTTTTATAGGACAAGATAAAAAGTTTCCAAAGAGTATAATGAAACAAAACCCACAAAAGGTTTTATTATTATTGTTTTTTAAAAATGTGGAGAATAACAGTGACAATGACTATTACAAGTCATCAAGTTACTATTCTTATGTGTTTTAGACACATTGTCAATGAGTCATAATGATTTGATTCCATCATATCCTTTTTAACTTTTTGTTTATTAAAGAAAACTCTAGAATCACATTAGTAGGGGAAAAGAGGGAAGAACATAAAGGTGTACTTCCTCCAACTATACCTATAACTATTTTGGATTCCTACTTTTAATACTCTTTTTTCTTTTATATATACATAAAAGTAATATTTTTCGTCACTGTATTTTAAAAATATTTTCTTACCTTTTATATTTAAAATAATAACCAATTATATCACTATTTATAAAATTTAAACACTAATTCTATCCCCAATAAAGTATTTTATTTCATCATCGTCATACATATACTCAGTACATTATCTTTGTTAGAGTTAGTATAAACTCTAATATCCATCAATTTTATTTTCTTTGTATACTATATTATAGAGAAAACCAACACAATATCAATAATTAGCTTAGTAGAAAATGCACACCTCGATCCCATTTGATCCTAGACTCGAGTGTTAGCATTAAAATGGTTTTAGAAACGAGAAAAATATGAATAGAATAACTTTTAAAAGATATATATATATATATAAAGAAAGACAAGAATGGAGGGTAATTATTTTAAACATGGTACGATAGTGTAATATGTATCCACATAGAAAGAAGAGTGAAATTTTAAAGGTAAGAGGTGGAAGAATGTCAATGTGGGATGGCATATACGTTATGTGTTGGGGAATTTTAAAGGGGAAAGGGAACAAAAGTGGGGCAACAATTGGGTTGGAAATGGTAGGCTTGATTCTAGGTTTCATCATCCCACATTCTTCAAGCTTCCAAGATGCCCCTCCCCGTCAACTTCATTCCAATTCTTTCCTATACCACCACTGATGGGCCTGGGCTTTGCTTTAGATTTTGGGCTCAACCCCATCACTTTGAAATGGTCTCGGCGTCGATGGCGCCAACTCCCTTCTGAGTTATGTCAGACGAACCACACATACTCTGGGCTTCCAGATCTGAGGCGGTCTCTCGCTACAAAGCCTCCCAACGGTGAACGACGCCACCTTCAGGTCAGGTGTAACCCTAACCAACTACCAACCCTCGGTAGGTAAAGGTAATAATAATACATTTTCTTTTGAATTTTCAATGACGAATATTGTAGGGCTTTTTTTTTTCTTACTTTCCTTCGAAGACCTTAACTTCTCATCTCTTCTTTTAGGGTTTTTCTTTTCACATCTATCTTCCAAAATCAAACGTCTCATTTGCCGCCCACAACTCCAAGAGGAGATTAGTAAAATCTTTAGTATCCATCCCTGATATTCTGTTTTACGAACCTGGTTTAATTGTTCACATATCAGATGTTTTGCATAAAGGATCTCCAGCGTTTTCTACACAAGAATTTCCCTGTCTTGGTGTTATATGGCTCTGCATCATTTTCAGGTCTGAACTAAGATCCTATAATACATTTTGAATTCTTTTTTGGTGTGGGAGAGGCCGTATCTCATACTTTGCCGTCAGAAAACATGGCAGAAATATTCAGTTACACCGCATGCAGACAGTTGTCTCAGATGGTATCTGCAATCATCTTCTTTCACACTTCTGAATATATCTTAGCAGTTGGCATTCATGGGAGATCCAATGTTACTCTAAAGTCCCTTCTGATTAGCAAAAACTACCTCTTGGCAATGATCTTATCTTTCTTAGAGTACTTTCTTGAAATTGTGTTGTGTCCCAGTCTGAAGGAATACTGGTGGGTTAGTCAGACAGGCCTTGCAATGGTTGTAGTTGGAGAAATCGTCCGTAAACTGGCCATCATAACTGCAGGCCGGTGTTTTACACATCTGATCAAGATCTATCATGAGGACCATCACAACCTGGTTACTCATGGAGTCTATAGCTTTGTCCGTCATCCTGGATACAGTGGTTTCCTCGTGTGGGCAGTTGGCACTCAAATCATGCTCTGTAATCCCATTTCAACCATTGCATTTGCTGTTGTGGTTTGGCACTTCTTTGCCGAACGGATTCCATATGAAGAGTACTTCTTGAGACAGTTTTTTGGCCATGAGTATGAGGAGTACGCGAATCGGGTATCTTCTGGAGTGCCATTTGTGAAATGAACTTGGACTGATGATTCTGATGCTTCATCAACAGAGTTCATGATTCTGCCCTTGAGGTATTTGGAACTTTTTAGCGGAAGTAGTTTTTGTGTTGTTGTATATTAAAGCTACTGATTGATGATTTTTGGGTTTGGATCTACTTGTAACATTTTTGTCAGTTGTAAAGGAAATATATATCATTTAAATTCCCTTGAAGGATGGGATATGAAATTCCTTGTTTGGATTTTAGATCCTTGTTATGTGTTTGAAGTGTTGAAGAGACAGAACTTATCATATCTAATCCCTGTTATGTGTCTAAGGGATTTTGTGAATCAATCTTAGAATATTGTAGTGAATGGGTAAATTATAATTTCAGTGTAAACATGGATAAGGGGATAAGAGGTTGGTTAGTTTACATTTTTTTTAAAAAAAGTAATAGACATTAGTTGTTAGAAAGAGAGAAGTACTAAGTCGAGGTCTTGGTTTGCAACTCAGATTTTATTGTCCAATTTGGAATGATAGCAGTTCGAAAAGATTACCGACAGGTAGATGTTTAGATTCCGGGAAAATTTTATCATTACTTAGTTCATATCCAATACATGTAGAAGTAATAATATACAGAGAAACTTAAAGATGATGATTACAGAAACAATTCCATAAAAATAAGAAAAGTATAAAAGAAGATGAAGAATGGATTGTGAATGAATGAATTTACAGAAGCAACTTTCTGGAGTTGATGAGGGTAGGGGTAATTTGGATGAGGAGTCCTGGGAAAACATCATCGGAGTCTTGAATGTGGGGATTGTTGTCAACGATGAAGGGATCGCTGCACTTGGCACTGATTGTATGCAGCGTCTCGCCTTCTTTTACAACATAGATATCGTCGCAGGGCTTGGATTCTGCAGAGGCCACCACTATGATGAGTGCCATCACAGTTACGAAAACAGAGAAGTAGGAAGCCATGGGAGACACCATAGATATATCAGTAGTTCACAGTTACCAAAATCATTCTTCATTTGCATTTTGGTCTGTATATATTATATATATATTATAAACTTTAAGTTAAGGGGGAGAAGAGAGGTCAGCTATGGCGGTTTTGCAATTCCACGCTACCACCATCAGGTGATGTTTCCTCATATACACCTCAATTTTCATTCCACTTAGACTTTTCTTTTAGAGTCATTTTAGAAATTATTAGAACTTTCATCAATATAATTTGTTTATAAATTTGATTTTTATATAATCATTTTAACTTTTAGTTTTATTTTTTCAAACGTGATTTTCGTACTTGTAAAAACAAAACATGCTTAAGTTGTTTTTTTTTTAAAAAAACAAATAAATATATATTATATGCAGAGAAATATAGGGATAAATGGTGTTGATTCATTCATATTACGGTATTACCGTCAAAGTTGGGGTGCAATATAATAAAGCTGAATTCCAGAAACTTTATATTGCATACGGCTGCTTTGAAGAAACAAATCTGATTGGGTCAATTATTATGTCCAAAAGTGTGAAGTCAAATATCCATATCATAATTTTATGTTTAATTAACACAAATGTAATGACTTGAATAGTAAAAAAACGAACATTGATCCCCTAATTTGAAATTAAGCTAAGCTACGTACTCCATTCATTTTGTAAAGCTCAGTTTTGGTATATACTATCTATATATTATATTTCATCCGGTATTGGTATGAACTATTATATAAGTTCACAAATCCCAACAGTACCAACAATTCCACTATAATCACTCCCACTCCAAGCCATAACACAATGATACATGAACCTATTTCAACTTAAAATCAATTTCGAAATAATTGTGTGTATCCCTCACCCTCACCCACGTATTATTGTATTTATCAAAATTATTATGTTTAAAGTTGTACGATTATTTGATTAAATTAAAAGTTTTTGCCTTCAAATTGATACCCACGACTAATTTACTTTCAAGTGGCAAAAGTAGATTCTATTCATAATATATTATTTCAATTTAGTTTTAATGTAGCATTTTCGTTTGATTATCATCTCACATACATCACTCTGATACCATACATTTTCTATTTTCTTTTTAATCAAACAGGAGCAAAATAAATGAGTCTTTAGATGATTAATAATGGTTTAGGAACAAAATTCTCTAATTCTTTTATGTGAGACACGTTTTCTAAATGTCAAAATTCTCAATTATACATTCGAGATGAGTTAATTATCATAATTGTATTTTCGTTGATGTTCATTAATTATTTTTCTTTTCCAATTTGATGTCAACTCTTTTTCTTAAAAGGATGACCGTACAAATTTAAAAGATGTATAACTTGTACTTTCCTTCTTCTTAGATTTAGATTGTCAATTTGTATACACACAGGCTAAGCGCTAACGCTACGCTTAATTATAAATAATTAGAAAATAAAGTTACCGTTTGAAATTGAGTATGGTGAGGCCAAGGGCCCAAAATTGGGGCAGCCCAAATCCCATTTATGGAATTTTAAGGGAAAAAAAGAAAAGAAACTATGGCCCTTTCTAAACGTTGTAACGGTAACAAACCATCAACATTCTGAAAATTGAAGTTTCTGCTCAGAGAAAAAATGAAGATCAACATCTTCTTCTCAAACTATCAATCAATCTCTACAACGAAAAACTCCAACTTTCTCTTGATTTCATGAACCCATTTCTGAATCACTCGATGCAATGGGAGTCGGAGGCCATTTCTGGGATTTACTGAAACCTAATGCTCGAACTGAGGGCTTTGATTTCCTCAGGAACAAGCGGGTCGCCGTCGACCTCTCTTTCTGGATTGTCCAGCACGAGACCGCCATTAAATCCACTGCTCGAAGCCCCCATTTGAGGCTCACATTCTTCCGCACCATCACTCTCTTTGCCAAGGTCTTCTTTTAGTTTAGTATTTTGTTCCTTTGGGTGCAACAATTTCGGGAATAAATTCTCATGCCGTTGTGGGAATTGACCTTGTGGGTATAAGAATTTCAGATAATTATTGGGTTTTATGACCTTTCTTTGATTATCCCCTTTTGTTTATTGCATAGTGACTTAAATGAAAAAAAATTGGGAATTTGGTTGGTTATAATTCTTCTGGTGTTAGTTGATTATGTTTCTCTTGTTCTGTTTTTTGTTGATGGCATCAGTAAGTTGTTGATTTTTGGTGGGATTTGATTCAAGCTGATGGGGATGGTGTTGTGTTTTTTGCAGTTTGGTGCGTTTCCTGTGTTTGTAGTTGATGGAACTCCTTCACCCTTGAAATCCAAGGCGAGGATTGCCAGGTTTTTCCGGTTATCTGGTATTGACACTTCTGATCTACCAAAGGTTGAAGATCGCATTTCAGTTCACAGAAATCGCAAGTTTGCAAAATGTGTTAAAGAATGTGTGGTAGGGTCTTTCACTTGCTTTGACTGATTTCATCATATGTATATCCATCAATTTAGACTTCCCTTGATCTTATTTTCTTCTGAACGATAATGGTATGGTTTCAAGGGCTTGGGATGTCTAGTTCCAAAACTTGAGGTGAAATAGTAAGAAATGTTTTCTGAATTTGCATTACCTCTTGGAGTTGACATTGGGTGAGTGTAGTCTCCTGATGATTAGTGAGGTGTGCCGTGACAAAAAATTGATTTTAGAAGATAAATGGTGCTTTTTGCACCTTGGTTTCTTGTTATTATATTCTATATTTTAAAGTTTCTTCAATGTTGGTGTACATGAGATTTGTCACTGCTCCATGGGCAAATTTGAGCGGACGGTGCGATTAATTTGTGCCAATCCATTCTTATTGTGTTACTCCTTTCAGACACTGTGATGTTTTTGTTTGATTTGATAGACTTGCAATGCCCATCACGTGTCTTACTAATAGCTGCTTCATAGGAACTGCTTGAGCTATTTGGGGTGCCCGTTTTAGAAGCCAAGGGTGAAGCTGAAGCTCTATGTGCTGAGTTGAATCAAAAAGGCTTTGTGGATGCCTGCATCACAGCTGACAGTGATGCCTTTTTGTTTGGTGCCAAATGTGTAATTAAAAGCATCCATCCCAATTCAAAAGCAAGTGCTCCTATCTATATGAGTCCTCTTTTACAAGTGACATCTTTAATCTTACCATGTTCTCTTGAATATCATCACATGCAGGAACCACTTGAATGCTACTTCATGTCAGATATTGACGCTGCTCTTGGATTGAATAGGAATCATTTAATAGCAATCTCTCTCTTGGTTGGAAATGACCACGGCTTAAATGGTGTGCAAGGAGTTGGATTGGATACCGCTGTTTGTTTCGTCCAAGATTACACAGATGATGAGATTTTAAATAAGTAATATTTAGCTTACATCTGTTTCCCAATACCAAAAAGTATATTTGTAGCATTATTATTCGGTATTTTAATTGTGCTTAAACTGTTGAGTTTTATGCAGATTGTATGAAATAGGCAACGAGGATACTTCACCACTTCAGAGTGGTCTTGAATTGGTAAATAACTATGGACAATCTTCGGAAACGAACTCAAGAAAGATCAAGTGTTATCATTGTTCCTTCTGTGGTCATCCAGGCAGCAAAAGAGCCCACGTTAAGTTCCCCTGTGAATACTGTGATGTTAGTCATGGCGAGGGTTGTATCAAAAAGCCTGATGGATTTAAATGCAATTGTTCCTCATGCAATATGGTACCTCGTTGTCGTTTCCCTTTATTTGATTTTCCTTTGCACTGTGATCTGTATGTATCACAATTTTTTAGTCTTTGTCCTATTAGCATCCATTATTTGTATAGATTTCTCTGCTTTGTTTGCTTCTTTTACCTGATAAACACAAATTTTTTGTTTGTTGAAAAGACATTTTTCTGTTCATGATGGGCAGGATCGAGAAGAAGCGGAGAAAAAGAAGCAAGAAAATTGGCGATTAAGAGTTCGCAATAAGATTGCTATGGAGCCAAATTTTCCCAGTAGTGAACTTATTCAGATGTACCAGTGTGACAATCACAGTTATTTTAGTGGTATGAAGGGCTATGTTTGCATTTCAAGTAGCAAATATTGGTAACAGTGCGTTTGGTTTGATGAACAAATCTCTGGGTGCTGCTGTGATCCATGACTGATGAAATTTTGAAGCGTACTGGCTCAGGCAGCAGATGCCGTTATTTTTTAACAAACACCTCCATCTTCTCCTTTTATATGACAATATACTTATAGAGACTTATTGTTTTCAATAAACACCTATTGTGGTTGGCTATATTAAATGAAGTGTCAGTTTGTTTGAGAATGCCTTTTCCCTTTTTTTTAGTTAGTGTCTAAGATTGTCTTGAATAAGTGCACATATCTTAATTGTTATCTCATTTGATCTAATTTGATCTCATTCTACTGCAGAAGATGACCTTGTCTTATCCTGGGGAAGCCCAAGAACCGAAATGCTAGTTGATTTTTTAGTTTTTCATCTACAATGGGAGCCATCATACATTCGTCAGAGGATGCTTCCCATGCTATCCACCATTTTTCTCAGAGAATTGGCTAATAATCCAACTCAAACTTTGCTTTACGGCCAGTACGAATTCGATTCTATACTCAGAGAGAAAATAAGATATGGACATTCCTTTTATGTTGTCAAATGGAAAAAGGCCGTCCCTGCAATTAGCAATACATATGATTACTCTTCGGGGGAATTTGGCACTGGTCCAGAAGATGCCATTGATGTCGATGAAGCAGTGGATTTGACAGATGAATCTGATTCTCCAAAAATTCATATTCAAGACGGGTGCTCGTTTCTATTGACTGACGAGAATATGGAGCTTGTTGGCGCTGCTTATCCTGAACAGGCTGCCAAGTTTTTGCAGGAAAAGGTAATCGTCATTTGTGTTTTTGTTCAATCCTTCATTCCTTCCTTGTATCATTTGTTGTACTGTAACGCTGAAGATGGAATGGCTTAGCTCTTTAAAGCTTAGTTTCTGTGCTTTCGTTTGGGGAGGACAGCAGTTTACTTGTAGGACTGATGAGTGCTTGTGTTGTGTGTTTGTTTGTGAGTGTGATGGATATATTTTACACTGCAATGAATAATTTTCACTTATGTTTGAAAATTCTTGGTTGGAACTAAAGGAAATGAAAAGGCAGAAGACCCCAAGCACACCGGCTTGTGGGACTAGCGGAAAGTCTGATTCATCAAAAGCGAAAGGTGTTCAGTTAAGTATTACTGAGTTCTACCGTGCAACAAAAACACAACAACAAACAGCAGACACAACAGATTTGACAAGTGAGGACGAGGAGACAAGCACGGGAAAGAGGAAAGCATCGAGCTCTTCCACTCTTTCGAAGTCAGTAAGGCGTCGCCTTTTGTTTGACTAGAGCTCAGCTATTGTGTGCACTCCGATGATTATTGAGTGCAAATCCTATAGTTTAGAACATATGTGTAAAGTTTGTTTTTGCTAGAGCACTCTTTGATTGAGCTGCTGTGTTTGTGTGCCCGCTGGTTATGGAGTGAATTCTATAGTTTTAGAATATAAGTATATATATTTTTTTTGGCTGATCAAGATATTTTGAGCTTTCTTTTGTTTAGGCATTGATTGGTGCTTTTAATGATGTAATTATAATACATTAGGTTTAGCAAAGATCTTGATTTCTAATTTGGTTAAATCTTTCTGAATGTTACTCCCAACGTTCAAATTATTTAGTCAATGTTTTTTCGATATATCTTAATGTCAATCCACAGTTAATTTTTAGCTTTCTTTGAAAAATAATAATTATAATTTCTATTTTAAAAAATAGCAGAATGTGAACATGTTGTCAAAAATGGGAGAGAGAATGTTGATTCCTAAACTAATAATAGGAACTAATTATTTATTTTTTAAATGGTAAATTTGTATATAATATTTACAAAATACAATAAAATCTCATATTTCATCAATGATAGACATCCATAAATTTATATCAGATTTCTATCAATGTATCAATGTCATTGTCTGTCATTGATAAATATTTTTGTTCATTTTACTATATTTAAAAATGCCACAAAATTAAACAATAAATATATAGATAATTGTAAGTATTATGCAAAGCATGAGGACTAGTTCTGAATATTAAAAATTATAATGATTGAAATGGAATCAACAGTAAAACCAAAATTGTATTTCAACTTACATGTATGGATTGTTTTAGTGCAAAATGTTATATGATATAAGGGTTTTGTCCTTTCATAAATTTTGAGTTTCATTTGAGAGGCATTACCTAATACATTTTAATATCAAATTTAGGATTGAATAGTTCAATTATAATGACACGAAACTTCTTTTTAATCTCGAGATTTCTGGTGTAATTTTTATTTAGTGTCTATATATTTCAAAGTGTTACATTTTTCAACTAAATTTTAAATTCTATAAACAAGGTTCTTAAACTGAAAATTTACATTTAATGGTAAATATAGACCTTCCAAATGTTGAAGATGTAAAGATGAAGTTGGTTAATGAAGCATGCTGAAAGCATAAAAAGATCAAACAGCTTACCTTAGGAAACACTTAAAAAATGGTAACAATATTATAAAGATGGAAAATTATTAGTAGCCTTGGATATATAGGTTCATTCCCCCTCATAACAGTAAAACAAAACATTTATATGGTAGCCTTCTTTTACATTAAACAACATCCCAAATTTGCAAAAAAATTTCTTCACAATTTACTAGAATGTCCTTACAAGAGCAGGCTTCTCATTTAAACAAACATATGGTACAGAGAGATTGAACATGTTCTACTCTCTTCATCTATATGTGTTGTTGGAGGATGGAATTGACCAAAAAATGGGAAGCATGTGAAGTAGTAGTATTCAGAGTTTTGGTGGTTGACCATGATTCTACAAGCCTAAAAATTGTGTGCAAAATGCTGGATTTGTTTAGATATGAAGGTAAATATATAATTAGATGATTTGATGTGGTTCAAAACTTCCATATTGGCCCTGAATTTTGTTTTGGGTGACAGTTGTTATTGCTAGTTGTGCCATTGATGCATTGAGGATGGTAAGAGAAAGAGAGAATGAAATCCATCTGGTTTTAACAGAACTCCATTTGCCTGATATGGGTTCATATGAATTTCTTGAGAAGCTTGTTATGGACCAACAGACATTGAAGAAGTTGCCAATTGTTAGTAAGTAATTTGTTTTGTTTTGTTTGATATATCACTAATGTAATGCATAGTGAAAGTGCGACTAACTATAGTGAAAAAAAAATTGAAGTGTTATGTTGTGTGTTGAATGTTCAGTTATGTCGGATGATGATAACGAAATTGCAAAGTTGGGATGCCTATTCAAAGGAGCAATGTTACATCTTGTAAAACCACTCACCATGAAAACTATAAGAAACCTATGGCAATTTGCAATTATCAAAGGAATTATTACACAACCACCACCTCCCAATAACGATAATTATATTGTTCATGTTCATGTTCCTGTTTCTGTTCTTGTTCAACAACAACAACAGAAGATGATCAAAATTACAAAACAACAACCTCATCATTCAAAAAAAGTGATGAAAAGGCCAAAGCTGATTTGGACTCAACAATTGCATAATACATTCTTGCACACCGTTCAAGCATTGGGACTTGAAAGTAAGACACCATTCTATTCTATTCTTTTCTTTTTCTTCTCTTCCTCCATGATAACTAACTAATTAATTAACTAAACTTAAATGTTTTGTTTCTTAATTAGAATTTAGAAGCTCATCCAAAGGAGATACTTCAACATATGAATGTCCCTGGACTAAGAAAAGAAAACATTTCAAGTCATCTACAGGTACTAAACTATATATATATATATATATATATATTAATTTATATGGTTAGTTGTTAATTATGTGAATTAATTTTGTAGAAGTTTCGTCTGTCGTTAAAACGAGATGAAGATGAAGAAAATTAGTAAAAGAAATAAAAATGATCATGAGGAGTAGATTCAAGAAGGGGTAACAAATTCAGCATCTAATATATCAGAGTTTGGTGTAGCATGTTCCATGAACTCTACACAACCAAAGCAAAGCCAATGGAAGATACTAAAACATGATTGTATCATCACAATTGCAATTGGAACATCAACATCATTATCATCATCTTTCGCAATGAAAGCCAATCATCTTTGCATCATTATTATTCAAATAAATAATGAGTTCATTTCTCACCCTCGCAATCATCCTACAATATACATCCATTAATCTTTTTAAGCTTAAGGTTTAATCTCTGTGTCCCTATTTTTTTTTTAACTAACAACAAAAAAACAAACACCAAAATCCACTGTTTTTTCTTCACAATTCAATATATACCAAGATCAAACTTCAAGTATATTTTATAAAAACAGATGAATAATAATGTGAAAGGTGAAATATAGGGGGAGATATTTAATTCCATTTTGAAATCTAATCCTTGATTAATTATAAAGATAGGAAAATCAATTTAAAACATTGAAACACTTGAGAGGAAGATGCTTAGTTTAAAATAATAATAGTAATTACAATAATGTTACGGCTTGATTAATATTAATTAGGTATGTGTGCTGTGGGGTAGGGTAAGTTGGCATGCAAATGTATATTTTATCATATGTAAGGTTGGCATTGGGAATGGAGTGTTTAGGGTAAAAAATTGGGGTTTATAAACGCAATCGTAGATTTTAACATTCATTACTCATCTTCTACCTGCCTTTCCTTCTGCAATTCATTACCCATTAATAAATAGTGGAAGGAGAAAGATGGAAGCCATGGCAGAAGGAACAGCACCACCTTCATTGTCCGATCTTTTACTATCTCTAGACCAAGCAACCTTCATGGCTAAGCAGCTTCCTTCTATCTCTAATCCAACCCATCTCCTCCAAATCTATAATTCTCTTCACCAAGCAAACCTCAACCTCTCCCTTTTCCTTTCTACAACTCACCTTCCCCAATCTCTTCCTCTTCCTCCTCCTTCCATCAACGAAACTTCCCTCTCCTCCGCAACCAGCGCCGCCTTCGACCCGATGCAGGTCGGCGACGACGATGATGCCGACGCCCACCAGAATTCCAAGGGTACGATTGAAATGGTTGAGGAGAAGATGAAGGATTGTTTTATTAAGAACAAGCGGGTTAAGCGTCAGCTATCGCCCTCCGCAGCGGCTATGGCCGAGGAAAGACGAGTGCATCCTCATAATCGCTTTACTGCCACGCCCAAGGGTTTCGATCCTCATTTAGAGAGATTGCGGGCCTTGGACCTTATTTCCCAGTTTCATGCGTGAGCCATTGCTTAGTTTGAAAATTGAGATGGAAGAATTGACTCGCATTCTGGTGAGGCTCTCAACATTTCAATTTGTCTTATCACCATTGCTATTATCTTTTGATTCTTCAATTAACATTGTGAAACGCAACTTCAAATTGAGGCAATCGGAGCCCTTTTGGTTCGCTTAGCAATTCAGCATTAGGAACCTACTGGCCACATTCTTTGCTTCTCCTTATGCTTATCAAAATTTGAAACCCCGCGACAGTATTGTTTGAGATCATCTTTATTATGAGAATGCAAACCACCACATATGCCCTACTGAGTTTGTGAATTAAATGCTGTTGTGGAAGTTCAACACTTCCACTACCCTTCAAAGCTTATGTCAAATATATGATACAAAAAGATTTATTCTTGTTCTTTCTTAACTGTTATTAATTTTTGGATTTCTGTCATCTCAGCAAGCCATGAGACCTTGTATACTTCTCTAATCATCCTTATCTGCGTCCATTGCTTTAATTCTAGTTTCTATGTTTAATATTTCCGTTTATTAATTGGTATCATTGGCAAGTTAACGTCTTTTTTGGAGTTATTATGAGAAAGCACTCTTGCTTTTTGAACAAAGGTTTAGTGAAAACACATTTGGATAGCTGTTGCCTGTTGCATAGAAGTTCTATTATCTTGTATTTTAAGTTTGGTTTACTTGGTTGTTAATGTGTTTCCAAACAATTGGAGTTCTTCTTTTTAGAATCGTTCAAAAATTATATCAACCTTTAAGCTTAAGCTATCTTCAAACGAGTTCCTAGATTGCCCCTTAGGTTTTTTGTTGTTTAATTTTTATTTATTTGGTTAATTTAAGAAAAGTCTTAAACTCAAGTTTCTTGGTCCGTAAGGAGTATGTTATGTTTCTTTCTACTGTTTAGTTTTTAGTTGTAAAATTTTATCGATTTGGTTAATTATAGAAAGGTCTTAAAACCAATGTTTTTGGTGAAAAAGGTTTTCAAGGTAAAGCTATTCTCTCTTGTTTCCTTTTTACCCTTTAGTCTTTCTAGCAAGTTCTATCAATTTAATTGATATAAGAAGGGCTTAAACTCAAATTACTTGATTCATGAAAGTTTTTAAGGCAACATTGGTCAATCAGAAGATTAAAGGAACGCATGTACATACTTTTATAGAAAGATACTTCAAATAGGGATTTGAATTTTCTGTAGAGGTGTAGCATTTTATTCAGACTTTTTATTTTGATTCATTTGGGTTTATGCAATCTGATAATCTTCTTTGTCTATAGGGGAACCGAATCCCCATAAGAAGACGCATGGCATCTCTATGCCAATATCAAGGCTGAAGAGTAATGTAACGAGGGTCTTATGTGTCGTTTAAGGGTTCTTGCCAGTTTCTTTGCGATTTAGATTACCACCCAGAGGTCTGAGCAGTATTGGTGCTGATGGGGCTTGACCATGCCTTCGTCAAGTCTTAACATGTTATTAGTTTTGTGCTATTTCTCTTTCCCCATGGCATGATAAAAAGATTGCTTTGTTGAAGAGACAACATCAAAGCTGATCTCTTTTCGCACACAGAAATCAGTAGGGGTGTTGGAGCACGATCTGCTGCTACACAGAGGCTGAGGTTGACATCTCTGTTCTGTTTTATTTGTGTAACTGTATTGCATATTCGAGTATCGGGGTCTCACTCACTGTATCATGCTCATAGCCCACTCCACTGATCTCCAAAGATATTACACTCACTCCAAAATCAGTTTTAAGGGACTACAAAGATTTTAATTTATTAATGATTCCGTTAAGTTTTTCTTCTTCCAGTAGTCTTGATTGCTTGCTTTGATTAATGCAATACATTTCTTGATGCAGACACTATTTTTTAATAAGTTTCCCTTGTGGCTGTAGCACTTACACAAAAATAGAAATTGATGATGTAAACTTTTGGTTTAATGAGATTGCGAGGTCACCTTGCATCCTCAATATCTATGTGGCTTATTTTAGTTTTCGGAAGAGTTGCAATGCAAGTTGCCAAAAATTTTCTTGCATGTGATATTTTATTGAGATATTTCACGTTTTTGCATAGCTAAGTATCTTGACAATTCAATCTTATAGAGTTGGAATAATTTAAAGATCTCAAAACTTTTAAATGTTTGTGCAGCAAGAACTGAATAGAATGTGTGAAAGTTTCTGCATCAACTTGATTCAATATTCTGGTGTAAGCACCAGAAAAAATCTTCATTGCAGCAAAGTTTCTGCCAAACTTCGATTTGATATAAAGTTTGAACGAGGCAGAAACTTATGGAGATATCCACAACATTATGAGAATTCATTGCATTGGTTGAGAAGGCCTCAATCTACACTACCCAATGCAAAAGAATATGGAAACAATGATTTGTACAGAAGTATGGGATATCCAACTGTGTAATCATGCTCCTACCTGTTCAGCAGTGAAGCTAATTTATTTAATCATTGTATTGTTTCCATCTCTCTTTGAGCTGCGGGGTTTACTAGAATGGGTTGAAGCTGTGCTTGGTTGCTTGTGTTGCCCTCGGAATGATTGGGGCCAGGTAGAAACCAGTGTTGAGAATGATGATCAGTTGAAATCTCAGAACCATCAAAAGACTGATCTCTGCTCACTGTCATTGGTCTTGCAGGTTTTGTTCTAAAGGAGTCTTGCAGTGGCAGCCTGCAGACTGGGCATGTAGATTGCTTTCTCAACCATACATCAATGCAAGTGAGATGAAAACTGTGACCACATTTGGGCATTATTCTCAGTACTTCCTTCTCTTCATACTCACCCAAACAGATTGAGCATCTGAAAGTGGAGCGCAATGAACCATAGTTTAGTGGGTCAGGTTATCTATCTATCAGTAACTGAACATCTTCTACAAAATTGTAAGCCTAATTATCTATTCTTCTGCAGCTGATATGCTAATGAATTGAAAGTTGTACTCACTGAGCATCTTCTACAGAACTGAAAGCCTCTCGATCGAACGTCATTGTTGGTATAGCAGCTATGAGAACTGGTTCGAGGCCACTCCCACGGGACTCTGGCTGGCATCAAACAACATAAAGAACCAAGAGGCTCGTCATTTTGATATATAGATGCCAAAGACGACGGTACCATTCCAATCCTTGGCTACATCACTATACTGTGGTGATTAACCAATGGGATTCACGATCTAGAAGTAAATTACACAGAGTGCAGATCCAGATTAAGAGAGATGAGAGTATTTCTTACCTGCTGCTCAAGATCAAGCCTGGATTCAATCTCATAATTGGGGGTATTGGATTGAGCTGAACGAAGTCGACCACAAATGATTCTTGTACAGACGAACACTATGAATGTAGCACTCATTCCAAACCCAATAACAGTGGTAATCAAGTTCATACCAGAACCCGTCATCTCCAAATCTCTGAATTCTCAGAACCCCAACTGGAAAAATATGAAAAACTTGCAGGAAGAGGAGAGGAATGGAATGAAAAAGGAGAAAAGGATGAAGAATCGTGACTCGAAAGAGAATTGGGGAAAAGAATGAAGAAAGATGAAGTGGAAGAAGACAGTTGGTTTGTTTTGTTCATTGGAATGGTTGTCGTGGTGGGTCCATGATTATGAAGGGAGACTGGAAGTAGTGGGAGATTTTCTTATCGGACGGTTGAAGAAACAAGAAAGTTGGTGTCAGAAATGGCGGCAAAAAGTCTGAAACGGCGAAAAAGAAAGAGGGATTTTTTTATGAGATTCTTCTTCTCAAAGAGCTAACGTCCGATGGCAGCCTAAACAGAATTTCAACCCTCTCTCTGTCTTGCTCTGTTTCTCTGTGGGTTCTTCTTTTGGATAAGGCCGTTTGAGATTATATGCAAATATGATTCTTGTCCACACTTTATTTTATTTTATTTTACAGTGTTGTTTTAGCAATGTATTAAGTGGTAAGCAACCTAGAGTCGTATTCATGTTTATTAGCAACTTAGACTCTTATTCACGATTCATTGGGTTCATTTCTTAATTTTGTTTTTAAACACTGTTTTCCCATTTTGCGTGTATATGTGTTCATATTTTAAAGGGAAATTATTTAAAATAACAAATTTGATAAAATATTTACAATATATAGCAAAAATTTTATATCGATAAACATTGATAGGCTTAGAATTCATTCAAAAGTTTTTGCTATTTTTAAAAATGCTTCAATTTATTAAATAGAAAAAATTGACCAAATTTACATTTTATAAAATAAAATCATTAAAAGACCATATTCATTGATTTTTCTACGAAATTTTCTGGTTTATTTAACTTAAAAAAGAGTTCATGAATCAGTAATAGTTTATATTCAAACTAATATCAAGTGAGTAACACATTTTGTGGTTCATAAGTATATTATCAAGTGCCTATTAAAAAAATGAGTTAAATTGAATTTACTGTCAAATACTTAAATAAAAATACAACTATCGATTTTTATTCAAACCTCTTAGATCAACTTATTAATGGTTTTTATTCAAATCTCGTAGACCGACTTATCAGATTGAATTATTAGGATTTAGGTAAATAAGAGAACGTGGAATATAAGTAAATATTAAGAAAGAAAATACAATGTGAGAAATTTTTGACTAGCGAAGCATATTTGTTAATTCAAATAGTGAAAAGATTTGGGGTACATACTTAGCAGTGAACTAAAGGAATGCAATTCTAGATTGTTTTATTATTATTATTATTATTATTATAGAAATGGTATGGAAGTTATCTAGTTTGGAAATGGAGGTAGAGATTGTGGTGTTAAGGAATAAAGGATTGAAGGAGGTAAGGTATGAATAAGGCGTGGGTGAAGTGACGGCTCTCCACTCACAACCATCCCACATCCCATGATACTTTGTTGTGTCAAATGAATAAATAACAGTATAACACAGGCAAAACGCAACTTGGTTTTGGGATTGTAATCCACCACGATTTCTATGAGGGATGCATTTCATAGAGGAAACGAAGTATACACAATAAAGTAGGGATTGTAGGGTGGTGAAAACCAAAAGCAACGGCGTCACTTTTCACCGTTGCTCCAAAGGCCGAGGGACTGTTCCCAACCACGCGCTCTTTTTTTTCCCACTTACCACTTTATATATTTATAATTTGTATTTGGTTTCTAAAGGATGAAGTGTGTTCCCTTTTAGGTTTATTTTCAATTTTAAGATGTTACCCTTCCACTTATCCAGTTTGTGTATGATTTAAGGATAGGGGCGTAATTTCAGGTTCCACTTCGCTGTTTTCGAAAATATATCTTCTCACACGTGGGTTCCATCTCAAATGCTACAAAAAGGAATACATAATTTTAAAACGCAAAACGCAATTACAGAAGTCGTTTCAAATTTGCCACGCCAATCACTTTTCCAAAATTTAAAAGTTTCTTTAAAGCATATTCAAATTTCATCTCAACGGTTAGATTCTCTGCACCAAAACCCACTATCCACCGTCCGATCCCGGATCATCTCATTTCCATTTCCCATTTCCCAACATCACCACCACACCTCTCCATCTCTCCACAAACAACCTGAGAAGATGACACAAAATTTCAACGTTTTCTTCCACTGGAGAGTTTGATTTTCTTTTTGGACATGTGGTGTTTGTACCCAACTCTCCTTGTTTCTTTCTTTCTTTCTTCTCTGGAGCCTTTCTTGTGAGCATTTTTAAATTTTTTGAATCTCTTTCGACCGTTTCCTCTTCGAGAAACCAAAATATTTCTTCTGGGATGCTTCCAATCCCTCCAAAAACTGGGTTTTAGAGACAGACACGGAGAGAGAGAGAGCGCAAGGTGGGCATACTTGCTTCTGATTTCAAACTTCTCCCTAAGATTATTGCAGTTTCGTCCAGTCTTCAAGGTTAGTCTTTCTCTTTTTCTCTATTTTTCTCCCTTAACTCTGTTTTTCTTCTCAGTCATTTTCTTTCGTTTTCTCTTTCTCTGTTCCATCTGTTTGATTGAAATGGGTAATTGCAGAAATGTCATAGAAATGAATTTGAATGCCTTTGAAGCTTGATTATATTAGTGAAAAGTCAAATCAGTTTGAGGGTAATGTTGATTTTGTTACTTTCTACTTATTATTTGTTTGGATTTTACTGAAGTTTCCAATAACAAATTAGTAGTATTCTTCTACCAGCTGTAGATTGTGACTCTTTCCCTACCTTCTCTTCAAAGGAAAGTCTCTCTCTCTCTCTCTCTCTTAAATGGGACCGAACTTTAAATATAGCAAAGTTAGCAGCTTTCCCTTTTCCTTGCAAAATTTGGTCCGTTGGATTTAGAACAGTTCCACTCCACCGTCATGCAGAGAACAGAAATTTTGTGGGATTTTGAAATATAATCTTGTGTCGGCTGTTGTCTGTAGAAGGGACTTGTGGGGGCTTTCTTTGATTCTTCGAAGCTCTTCTCTTTATGCTTTCCCCATTTTGTTTTTGTTTTGTTTTAAATTTTTTGATACCTAACTTTAAAGTAATTCCATAAGTAATTTATAATTTACTTGTCTTATGATTGCAACTGCTCCACTGCTTTTTTCTGATTTTTTTTTTTTCCATTTCCCCACATCGTTTCTTTGGTCAAGTTTATTGTTTTATTTCTCTGCTGGAGGACACAATTCTGATCTGAATTATTTTTCTTTTGATTTCTGTCTTCATATCAGAACCATGGTGGAAGAGGGAAGCGTCGATCGGAGTTCAGGCGGGACGGATTCAGAGGCAGAGTCGGCTGAAGAATGGCTGCTGCAAGCTCAAAAGCTTGTTCCTGTGGCCATGGAGAAGGCTCTGGAGGTTAAGGTGTTTCCCGGGAGGTGGAAGATGATTGTTTCAAAGCTTGAGCAGCTTCCATCACGGTTATCGGATTTGTCGAGCCATCCTTGCTTTTCGAAGAATGTTCTTTGCAAGGAGCAATTGCAGGCTGTTTTGAACAGCTTGAAGGAAACCGTTGAATTGGCGAAGCTTTGTGTTAGAGAGAAATTTGAAGGCAAGCTTCGGATACAAAGTGATCTTGACTCGTTGTCTGGGAAATTGGATTTGAACTTGCGTGATTGTGGTCTTCTGATTAAGACCGGCGTGCTCGGTGAGGCTACTCTACCTCTACCTTTGTCAGGTTGTTCGTCGCAATGGGAATCTACTGACTATGGCAACATAAGGGAACTGCTTGCCAGGCTGCAGATAGGCCATATGGAGGCAAAACATCGAGCTCTTGACAGTCTTGTTGAGATCATCAAAGAGGATGATGATAATGTTTTGTCTGTCTTTGGTCGTAATAACGTTGCTGCTTTAGTCCAATTGCTCACTGCAACCTCTCTGTGTATCCGAGAGAAGACGATCAACCTAATTTGCCTGCTAGCTGAATCAGGAAGTTGCGAAAATTGGCTTGTTTCAGAAGGTGTTTTGCCACCTCTAATCAGACTTGTCGAGTCTGGCAGTGCTGTGGCTAAAGAAAAGGCAGTGATTTCGCTGCAAAGGTTGTCAATGTCAGCTGATACTTCCCGTGCAATAGTTGGGCATGGTGGGGTTCGACCTCTTATTGAACTCTGCAAGACTGGTGATTCTGTATCGCAGGCTGCTGCTGCTTGCACATTGAAGAACATATCAGCCGTACCTGAGGTTCGACAAACTTTGGCTGAAGAAGGGATCATAAGAGTGATGATCAGTCTTGTCGATTGTGGAATTCTGTTGGGATCGAAAGAGTATGCAGCTGAATGCCTACAAAATCTCACTGCTAGCAACGAATCTCTAAGGAGATCAGTCATCTCTGAAGGTGGTCTTCGCTGCATATTGGCATATCTTGATGGCCCTCTCCCTCAAGAATCTGCGGTCGGGGCATTGAGGAATATAGTCAGCTCAGTTTCAATGGAACTTCTGTTGTCTCTCGGCTTCCTCCCTCGTCTAGTACATGTGCTCAAGTCTGGATCAGTTGGTGCACAGCAGGCTGCAGCGTCAGCAATCTGCAAGGTATGCAGCACACCAGAGATGAAGAAGCTAATAGGTGAAGCTGAGTGCATCCCTCTCCTGATTAAACTCCTCGAGTCCAAATCAAACAGCGTTCGAGAAATGGCAGCGCAGGCAATCTCAAGCCTTGTGACCCTTTCGCAGAACTGCAGAGAAGTTAAAAGGGATGAAAAGAGTGTCCCAAATCTCGTCCAACTGCTTGATCCCATCCCACAAAACACAGCGAAGAAATATGCTGTTGCGTGTCTCGTGTCACTCTCTTCGAGTAGGAAATGCAAGAAGCTGATGATATCGTATGGGGCAATAGGGTATTTGAAGAAGCTATCAGAGATGGACACACCGGGCTCAAAGAAGCTGCTAGAGAAACTGGAAAGAGGTAAGTTGAGAAGTCTGTTCGGTAGGAAGTAGGGCTCCTTGGTTTTGGATGTTTTCATTAAAAGTTGGTTTCATAAGCTAAAATGAAACAAGCAAGTAGGTTTGGACTTCGGAGGATAACAAACAGAAAGTTGCCAATGATCTGGTGAACTATTTTCCATCATCTATGAATATACTTTCCTTGTATGTTCTGTTTATGCTGTTTGATTGATGCCTAATCTAATCTATAGTACTACTCTCTTCTGTCTGTCCAACAAAGGATTCAACAATATTGAACAAAAAATAAAAGTTAAATTAAAATAAAATAGTATCTTAATTTTATAGATATCTTGATAAAGATAATTCATAAAATAACAGTGTTGTATTGAAACTTATTTGATCTTCTAATTAAAGTTTATGGGAAAAGCCAAATTTGTCTTTTGAAACTCACGTGGGTCATAAATGTAAAATTAGTCTTAAACTCAATGGTTTATTATTTTTTTTAAAAAAAAAAATAAGTATAGCTGGTTGGAATTAACATGGAACAACTTGGTTAAAATTCATAAACTACACTTTTTTTTTTAATCATTTTCACATCTTACCTTAAATGTAAGGGGAACCCTTTGCAAAGTAACTATGTTTAAAATAGGGTGGTTTTAATTTTATTTTTTTAAAAAAAAAAAACTTTATTTTGAAGTACAATATTTCACGCTCATTCAAGTTGTAATATCTTTTAAAAGTTAGATTAACGGTATAGTACTTATCAAATTATATAAAACCACAACGATTGTATTGAAATTTCTACTTTTCTCTTTTATATATATGTATGTACCTACCTAATATATATATGTACATGTATGTACCTGAACTAAAATAGGTATATATATATATATATAATAATTTAAGTCTATCAATAATTTTGTATGTATTTCTACCGTGTTAATAGTATAACTAATTAAGTTTTACTATTAAAAGTTTTAAATTTTAAATTTACTTCATAATTATTTTAAATTAATTAATAAACATTAACACTTGAGTATTTAATGAAAAATAGAAGTGTTAGAGGTGTAAATCTAAGCTATAGGAACCAAATTAAAACATAGCTAAAATTTTAAAGGTAAAATTATAATAATATGAAATTTAGGGATTAAATTGAGGACTAAATTGCGAAACTAAAACATAAGGGTTAATATATAATATTTTTAAATCTCAGATCGAATTGAAACGACGCCTTTAAAAAAAAATTGTAATGGCTCAAGGCTAGGGTTCAAATCTAAAATTGACACTTAATGGCTTTGACATTCTTATGCATCCTACGATTTTGCATGTCAATTTTGCTTGTTTTTAACTATTTCTGAGAATGAAAATTAGTCTTATAATGCAAAATGAGTTCTTTCAGTATATCTTGTCACCACTCCATGTTTTTTAGGAAAAGTTCATATAATTAAGTCATCCAGAAAGATGGTGCACTCTATTGTTACTTTCAATTCTTTTAGATACTTCTTAAACATGGTTTTATATTTTCAAAATTCTTCTCATTCGTTCATGAGTTTAATTTATTTATGTACTCTTCTTGAACTCCGACTTTACAAACAAAACTTAGATCCAAAACTAAAATATCAAAAAGATAATTTTGTTTCCTAAATTTGAATCAATATTATCAAATGGTCTTTGAAAACATATGGTTAAGGAAATTAGGTTATGTTGTTAAGAACGTTGAATAAATAAGTAAATAGAATGACTAGATATAGTAGGTTAGATTTGTAATTTTAGATTATATTTGCCGCCAATGATAAATTTATAATTTGGAGAAAAACTTATCAGTAAAACAACAATAATAAAAAATCAACCCATTTGCATGGTACTTTTCACATATACTTTGATGCTTAAGTCGGTACCTTGTATAAAGGTCAGGCAAGTCGATTTTAGGAATGAATTGGCATACCTTTAGCATGGTTGCCATGCTTTATTATGGAGTATAGAGGTATTCCTTTTTCCTTCAAAATTTGGAATCCACCTCATTTTTTTATTTGGAATCCGGACTCTCGTGGGTAGACTTAAACCCTTAGGGATGTTTCAAAATAGTAGATCGTTCGTGATCAGTCACTTGTAATGGGATGTTTCAAAATAGTAAATCATTCATGATCAGTTACTTTCGACTTAGCATAAGCTCGCCCTCACCCTTAAAGTATTGGAGGGTTCTTTGAGTGTGAATGCTCAATTGATATAATTATTAGTTTGAGATTGAAATTGTACAATTATTTGATTAAAGTCTAAATACGTTACAAAATAAAAAACTATATAAATTTTTTAACATAAAACATGCTTATAAATAAAATAATCAAAATCAACAATGATCAATAGATTTAAATTATAATCTAATTTGTGAATTATAGTATTGAACGAACATGAAATACACTTGGTTTTCATTTAAGTCTACCAAACAAAGTTGGGATTTGGACTAAAGAAAACATTGAAGATGAGGAGGTCATTGGAAGGTGTGCCACCAAATTCTTGTATGATAATCAAACGGTCACAATCAGGATTAAGGAAATTATGAGCATCGCCATCGTCCATAGGACGAAAGGCAATTTGGATAGGCAAAGCAAACGGGGTTAACGTCGTCACTAACAACCAACCATGCGCCATTTTGGAGGAGAAGAAGGAAAGACAACGAATCGCTGACGCTTTCTACTTTCCCACGAATACAATCAAATCCCAATCTCCCTTTCTTCATTTCAACAACAATAAGGTGTTTAATAGATAAACTTTGTTTTACTTCCTCATTGCAAACTCCGAGGCTCTTTTTCTTTCCATCTCTACCTTTCTCTATCATCCGATTCAACTGGGTTCGCTTTGCTTGCCGCTTTCATTTGCTCAAACGGACTCACTTTGATTCTGGATTCCTGATTAGGTATTCAATTAATCTCTCTCATCACTTCCCTTTTCTGGTTTTCCTTTTTTTTTTCCTTCCAATTTTGTGGTATGCTTATGTTCTTGGTGTGAGGATTTGCCCCTGTTCCTGTTTTCTTGATCTAGGTTTTGTGGGATTTTGCCTCCCTTTTGTTTCTTTCTACGTTACCACTTTAATTGTTTTATTCCACCAATCCCTTATGTCAATTTCTCATGAATTCCCTACTGTCCTTCTCATGTGTTTCGCTAACAACCTCCTCTTCCGCTTGATTTGGTGGTTATTTATTGTTCTTGCTGTGTTATTCTCTATTGCTCGTCTGCTTGCTTCTTATTCGAGTTTGCCTTAATTTTGGAGATTGATTCGCACTTTATGACGAATATCTCCTGTTTGCTTTCTTTCTTCTTTCTCTTTGTCCTTTGTGAGCGCTTATTTCAAGGGGTTTCCCTTCTCCTTCCCATTCTTTGTTCTGATTATCTTGAGTTCTGTTTTCAGTTATATTCCTTGTGAGACTTTTTCCTTTTCCCTTTTAATGACGGAGATCTTGGTCCCACCACTTGGATTTTGCTTATACCCCACCCCATTGATATTTGGGAGGCTCTCCCTATCGAAGCCATCCAGAGATAGGATTTTAAGATTTAAATTTTAAACTTGGGGTTTAAAACTTTAGCCTTCGCCCCAATATTTGTTAAATTGACTCCTAACATGCTAAAATTAAGATCCTTAATTTGCCTTGGATTACAAAAGGCACAGGATGGGGCATTGGAGTCTGACCCCTATCCATATCTGCTTAGGCTAACAACTATCTGCTATAAATAAGAGGCTTTAATGTGCCTTGGATTGTAAAGGATACACGCTTCTGGGATTTTTCATTTGTTTATATAAGCCATCAAGAAACTTATAAATATTTCATTTAACTTAAGAAGAAGGTTCTTATAAATCAGTAGATATTTGTCAGTACTGCGTGAAAAGATATTTATGCTTCCAATTTATTGTGCTCTGTCACTCTGATGAGTGATGGGAAGTGAAGTAAATCTGGATGGCCTACTTATAATAAAGGATTTTGATATTTTATCAAGGACTTATTTTCCCACCCCTGTGATCACTTGCTTAATTTTGTTTGTTACCTTTTGATTATATTGCTTCCTTTGCTTGCTGGCACCTTGGCGTTGTTCTATTCATGATGTGTAGCTGCATTTTGATTTGGAAGGTGGGTAGCTTTAAAAGATGAGTAAGCTGGATGCGACCAGAGCAGAACTTGCTCTTCTAGTTCTATACTTGAATAAAGCAGAAGCCAGAGACAAAATATGTAGAGCTATACAGTATGGCTCCAAATTCTTGAGTAATGGTGAGCCTGGCACAGCACAAAATGTTGACAAAACTACCAGTTTAGCTCGAAAAGTTTTTCGTCTTTTCAAGGTCAGCCTTTGATTCTTTCATAAATCATAACCTGTTTTCAATTTTCTTTCTACAACTTTAAGTTTTTAGCCTGTCCTCTTTCCGGGTATTACTATTAGTTCTTGATCTGTGTGATGAATTTTCATGATCATCTCATATTGATTTAATATTTTATAATTGGTATATATATATATATATATATATATATATGCATATTTATTCCATGGGTTTTGGTTTACAGTTTGTCAACGATCTGCATGGCCTTATTAGTCCAGTTCCTCAAGGAACTCCCCTTCCTCTTATTCTTCTGGGAAAGGTATGAGAGTGACGATCTGCTATTTTCATACCAATCATCAGTGGTGTGTTTTCTAAGTTCTATTTGTTTATTTTTGCAGTCCAAAAATGCTTTGTTATCGACTTTTCTATTCCTTGACCAAATTGTTTGGCTTGGTAGAACAGGCATCTACAAGGTACAACAGTTTCCTCTTTTCAAGTAAATTGCTCTGTTTAAGAGTAGAAGGAACTAAGCTGATTTCTTATATGTAATATCTTCCAATAGAATAAGGAACGTACTGAACGTATTGGAAGGATTTCTCTGTTTTGTTGGTTGGGTGCTTCATTCTGTACGGTGTTAGTCGAGGTATGTTTGTTTTATTTGCAAGCAAATGATTCAACTTCCTGGTTTGGTAATTTATATTTTGAAGTTGTGTCTTGTCGTGATAATTTATGTTTTGAGGTTTTGGATTCTTACAATCTCAGATTGGAGAGATCGCTAGGCTATCTGCTGCAATTAAGAAACAAGAGAAAGACCTTAAGGATAAGGATATCAATCAACACCAAGTGTGTTATCATCAAGTATGTAATCAGATGCCAAATAAGTTGAATCCTTTGTCAGTGATCCATATTTATATACATTAATATTTACTTTGATGGAGATGATTCGAGTGCAGGACGAGAAATACCGTGCAAATCTTAAAAAAACAAATGAAAGGTCCTTGGCCCTGGTGAAAGCATCCATGGATTTATTGGTTGCTGTTGGACTACTTCAGTTGGCACCGAAGAAAGTTACGCCCCGTGTCACAGGTGCTTTCGGATTTGTTAGTTCACTGATCTCTTGCTATCAGGTATGCAAAAGTTACAGTTGGTTCACCTATTGATTACAGTTATGGGAATTGAGTGATAAACAGATTACATGCAGGGGCGGCTTAAAAGTAACAATTCAGTTATAGTTGAGATGAATGATTTTTGTAACATTTGATGCTGTATGTGCAGTTGCTTCCTCCGGCATCGAAAGCAAAGGCATCATGAAGAAGGAAAGTGAAATCCCAGGGGAGTAGAGGAATAAATAAGGAGTTGAATTTGTGTGTTGGTAAAAGTAGTTTGGAGGGCGATTAGAAGGGGTAGGGTGACCCTGAAATGTTTGTTGGACAAAATAATATAAGATGCTTTCAATTTTCATCATGTTATGTTAGCATGTTTTCATTGAGAATATGCCCGCTCTATCTGCAGACTATTTCTTTTATTTTCCCCATCACCACTTCTCTACAAAACCTTCTCTCATGCATTCAGATATCAGAGTGTGTTGAATGCATAAATATTTTCAAAATTCCGAAAGCTGCCATCCATTGTAAGCCCTCAGATATCCATTAATCTCACAACCATAGTATACCAATCATGATAATATATATATATACACACACACACACATTACGTAAAGGAAAAGGAAAAGGAAAATATTATTATATATGGGATTTCTTTTGCTAAATATTGTTTAAAAACATTTATTTACAAATTTGTATACATAGCACGCCACACCATTAGGATGCTATGTAACACAATAAAAGCAATTTGTCTAATTAAACCATTGCATATTCAAATTTCAAATATTTTGCACAATCATGTGTTTAATTAAATGTGTAAATCAAATAATTGTTTAATGACAAAAAGCATTATAATTAAAGCGAATGAATTATATACATTATTTTTCACTTACATTTACATTTGTATTTGTTAAGAGGAGATGGTTTAATTTATTTGGACAAGAATTATTTTGTAATGGTTTAATTTATTTTCATAGTGGCTAAAAAGAGATGGTGGAGTTATTTCCATTGTATTTGATAAGTTGAAATTTTATTTATATAAAAGGAAAAAGGGAAAGTTGATAAGATGGTTGAAGTGTGTACATGATTGGTAGACGTAGTTAAGAGGAGAGTCGATGCATGCTCTCAAACTTAGCTTCCACTATGTAAATTATATACATGGTGTAATTAAATCTAAATTAGAGCTTCTAACTAACTGCGCACTCTCTCCAATGAGTTCTTTTCAGCCACGGAACCATTTTAAATTACTATGTTGAATTTTTTTTTTTTTTTTTTTTTATAAAAGAAAATAAAACGAGAAGAATAAAGTAATCGATCAACAAATTAAAGGCAAAGGTGTGATGGATATATATATTGCATATGTGCATGGTCCTTTATGGTCCATTATCCAAAATCCAATATATATATAATTAAAGTTGGAAAGCCATCAAAATCATAATTCATATGATGGTTGAGTTATGTTGTCTTATTATCCCACTTCCAAACAAAAACACATAACTACTAATCATATTTTGATATCCCTTTAATTTCAAATGCAATCAAATCTCATAAAACCATCACATACTCTGCAAAACTGGTTTTTGTGTACTGCCCTCCAATTACGATTTTCGCCAAGGCTTTTAAAAAATGTTCAACATCCCATTAATTAATCTCATAATGCGGCTCATGGGACAAGCTCTCTATTACCTACAATATATTTATATCCTCTATAAATAATTTCATATTTGTATATTATACACATTTTGATTCTGAAAAGGTCATCTCCATCAAATAACATTTCAAACTATAGAGAGAACTTTCATGTAAATGAATTAAATATCTCAATTCTCAAGCTTTGTCTAAAAAGTCAAACCAAATCCACTGGAATTCAAGTTCAATTAAATTTAAACTTAAACTACAAATTATGTGATTAAAGAATGAAATTACAAGAATCTTTCCGATAGTTTTAATAGGTCAATTTTATTTTATATTATATTTTTTTGTTGTTTATTATTATTTTGTTTAAAGAAAGTAGAGTGAATTTTTTAATCTATTATGACGTATTTTAAATCTAGGGACGTGGATGATGTTGGGTGTGTAGTTAAGATATAAAAGAGATTTAGTAAAGTTATGATTGGAGGTTAATGTTTAATGATATGAAGGGGGAAAATATTAGAGTATCATATTACAAACTCCTTTGGATACTTTGGTAATTGAATATCATAAATTTCAAGTAATTCTTAAATATTACTATAGTTAGGGAAGGATGAAAATATGAAACATAATTTATAAATTATTTATATATGAAGGTAGTATTATAAAATTTTGTCCATATGAGAAAAATGAAAGAGGAATAGTAATAGGGAATAGGCGACTAGGTTAGGAGTTAGGACTTATTACAATGTATTGGCCGCGGATATAAATGAGGCTGCCCTCTCCTCTCCTCTCCTCTTCCACTCCCCCTTCAATTAATTAAATGTCCCCACACATTCCTTTCCTTTTCTTTCAAATCATTTTTCCTTCTCTTCTTATTTTGCCTGTTCAATTTTACCTTTCAAAACTCTCTCAAATCTCAATTATAACCAACCATGAAAATTCTAAATTTTAACTTGACACATGTGTTCACTAGTTCTAAATTTTAAATATAGACATTAACATTGAAATTTTAGGTGGAGTCTAAAACATTATATCCTTATGGTTGATTTAACTTAAATTAAATTAAAGTACTATTTTCTCTCTTGCAGTTATAGTCCTATGCATAAACATGTAGTCTTTTCCAATTATTATTATTATTATTTTTTTGTACTACAAGTGTTAGAGTTGGCTTATTAAATGAAACTTTTTAGCTATGATATAGCTATACAAATGAGAGAAGCTCCTTCGAGTAAGTTCAATAAAAAGAAAAGAAAAGAAAAAAGGTTACTGTTATATTAATTTAATGTCTGCATCATTAAGTGGCCTTCTTAGTTAGATGTTTTTTTAACTTCTTATTTTCTCTCGCACACCTACCTCTATATTCTAAACATTTTAACATAAATGGTACACCATATCATTGTTTCCGTAGTTACCAATTCAATTGATTCTTTCAATAAAAAAGAATATATATATATATATATATATATATATATATATCAAACTCATATATGGTGATGGAAAATAAGAATATATCAACATAGTTTACTTGATATAGTCTCAAAGAATAGAAGGGCGGGTATGAATTATGTAATGTTGCATATATGTGTGTGTTTTCGAGAAGCCGTTAATATGTTCACACGTTAAATTGTGATATTGGTACATAGCAGTAGATAGCTTGTAAATGCTTCCAAATAGAAGAGATTTGGTCAAAATGTCACATAATATGAATAAGATATAAAGGTCAAATACAAAGAAAATAAATAAATAAAGGGAAGTTTTGTATGTATGTATTTAGGTTATACTTAATTATGAAGGAAAATGAAATCCAGTATATATAGTGCCTGCCGACTAAGATTGTAGAGGGTTTTGTTTTTATGTGTGTTTGTGTTTTCTTAAATGAAAGTCATGTCAACCGTTGCGTCTCTTCCCGTTTCCTCAATGCTTTGCATTTATGAGCTTTGAACCTCTCCCTCTCTCTCTATATGTATGCATCCGCCTCCATGCCCTCCTCATGTTATACTCAACCACACTTATTGCTTTTTTTATTTTATATAAATATATATGTACATATTACATATATATTTCTTCTACTTCAACAATAATATGCAATGTAGGGTGTACATTAACCTTCCTTGAAAATATCACAATTTTATTAACGATAATACTTATAGAATATTTGACTTTGGCTAACCATTTTTATTTTTATTTCAAGCACCATTTACCTATGTATTATTCTGGCCTTTGGTTTTACATATACCTAAATAAAAAACAAAAGCAAGGAAGAGTTAAAACCCTTAAACACTAGAAGTTAAATTTAAAATTTTTAAATAATAGAAACAAAATTCATATGAAAAATATAGACATACATAAGTTTTTATCATTGATAGACTTATATAAATTTTTATTGTTGATGAACTTGTATCAATGTTTGTTTGAATATATAAAATATTAGCATAAGTTATAATGAGTATGACCAATTTTTTTTTTATATTTAAAAATCCCACCTAGCTTCATTTGTGTTCACATCAAGAGTGGAAAAAGTTTATGGAATTGTTTGAGTATTTAAAGAAATTAAATGGTGTCATTTGAGGGATGTTTGTTTTAAAGGTTGGAATTGGATGAGTTAGACATCTTAAACCCAACCCTCATATTTGGTACAAGTGCTTTGGAAGCTTTGGTTTCCTTCCCACATTCTCATCGTACATGTAGTGTTTACTATTCAAATCCATACGTTATTTTTTTCTAATTTAATTTAGAAAGTTTAATATGTTGGCCAACTTCCGGACACCATCTACTATGATCGTTGTCAAAAAAACACCGACCCATTTCCAGGAACTCCACCCATGAAATCCGACCACCAACTCTAAAGTCTCTGCTACCTACCGAACCTTTAGTTGCCACGGGCTAACATTGAAAAATATTTTTTAAAAATTACTTTTAGTATATAATAAGCCAGCAAAACTTATATATAAAATGTACTTCTAAAAAATAGTTGACAAATACATTCATGTTTTTATTTTAACATTTTTTTAAAAAGTACTTTTAACAATGATTAATATTTGAAAAACATTTTTGTTGGTTTTGTTTCTAGAAAATTATAATTAAGCACTTAGTTTATTCGCAACAATATTTTTAAAGGACACTTTCTCATTCTTCTATTTGTTCTTTGTTCTTTGTCTTTTTTTTAATATCTTTTGTAATTACAGTATTATTATAATTAGATTATCTTTTTTAATTATCTTCCTTCTCTTATTTTCTTTTAAATTAATATTTCTTTCATTATAGAAGATTTTGTTTATTTTCTTCTATTTTATTTATGTGAAAATCGATCACCTATCCACTGTAATCTCAACTATAAATCAAATATGTTGTTAACATAGTGAAAAATATAAATACATATTGGATACATCATTGTTTATGTTTTAGTTTAATAATACTTTTTTTCTTTTTGTTGGTCAATTTAAAAATTAAAGATTAAAATATTGAAAACAATTTAGTTGCTAATTAAAAATTTAAAATACAAACTTTATGATTAAAATATGATAATTTTTTAATAATTAAATTTAATATTAAAATACTGATTTATTTCCATTTGCTAGTGTTAAAAAAAATCTGATGTTTTTTAAATTAATTAAAGTGACAAAAGTGTGTACAATTTTATGTCAAAACCTAGTGAAACCTCTATTTCAAAATTTAGAGGAAAAAAACATTCTTAAGAAAAAATTGGTTTATTTTAAATTTAACTATATTAAAATTATTAAGGTGAGACATATTTAAAAGAATTTAAAATCTAACGAATGATTAAATAAAAAAAAAAACATTAACTCCAGATTTAAGAATCAGGCTTTCTAAGTATGCACTCTAAAAGTCTAAATACAGTTTTTAGAGTAGCTTAACCTCCCAATCTAACCTAAACATAATATTTTCAGATTTAAGATTTCAAACCTGGAGTGAAGGAAGTATTCACATATATAAGCCATTTTATATGTAGGTGGTGAATTTAAGGTAATAAACGTGTAGTTTTAATTTCATAACTCAGTTCGGTTTTGTTGGTAAAGAATTATATATATATATAGAGAGAGAGAGAGAGAGAGAGAGAGAGAGATAGAATAATTAAAATGGAAAAGTTAGAGAGACGTGATTGAGAAAAGTTGTGAAGAGGAAGAAGAATATAGTGTGTGTCTGTACACAAGTACTTTGTACCTTACTACTAACAACTATGAAAAAGGCTTTTGGTGTTTAAAAGCCATAAAAACTATATATTTTTTTTAATGAAAATTAAAGGACCCAACTTTTTCTTACATTCGTGTCCCAAAATTTCAAACTTTAAAACCCATTTTGGACCGCCGGATATAGGATAGGATACAACACTACAAGACCTTTTCTTTTTTCTTTTTCATTATTATTAACAAAGTCAAAGTAGAAGAAAGAATCCAAAAACAAAAACTGTGGAGACCAAAAATAATAATAATAATTTAGAGAAAGAAAGAAAATTGGAAGAGATTGTTTTGGTGTTTATAATAGCAATGAGAGATGATGAGAGTTTAGATTTGTGTTAAGAAAGGGTTTTTATTTTTCTTTTGGGAAAAACAATAGTGTCAAATGGCAATAAATGCTTCAGCCAAAAGAAAAAAGAAAAAGAAAAAGAAAAACTTAAATCTAACTCTCTCTTTGGTGGGTCCTAATTAATCTGTGTTTCTAAAATATAGTGAAGAAAAAGAGAGAGACGATTAATTAAATAAGGAAGTGGGCCCCCTTCCCTAGAATTGATGAAATCACACCCCTGCCCCTACCACTCATAACTTTTCTTTTCAACACTTTTCTACCCTATTAACCTATTTAAATATACCAAATTACACTACCTCTTAAATTTACTATTTAAACTATATGCCTTTCTATCTCACTAACCTTATTAAATCAAATATGAAAATGTAGCTTCCTCCTTTCCTTCATTTCAATTTTAACTACCCCTATTTTTTATTTGATTTAGTTTATGTTGCTCCACCTTTGTACAAATATATGTTCCTCTTACCATTTTTATTTTTCTTCTTCTACAAATTCTATACAGTTGAAAATATGACATGGTGAAAATGTTTTTTTTTTAATGTATTATTCAATATAAAATGATATATTGTAAATTTGTTATGTACGTGCACTTATTTGGTTTAGTCATTTCAAATATAGATAATGTTTATAACAAATATAATTACTAACAATTATAGATTTTCAATAAGTTATCTACCCATGTTAAAATATATATTTTACGTACTTTCTCTAATATATACATGAATATTTAATTATTTTGCATATATATATCTTATATTATATAAAACGTTGTAATTAATACAATTCTCCATATCAACGTGCCAAAATGTTAGGTTTAACACTACAAGTATGCGCAGTGGAAAGAGACTCACGAAACCAAGAAAAAATAAAATGGTGGATGATCTCCTATCACATTAAATCGAAAATGAAAGGAAATGGAAAGACAACGAAACAAGAAAATATATATGAATACTAATACTAATTAAATTATCACCTTAAAAATGACAGTTTTTTTATTTAGAAAAGTAATAAATGCGATGATAATTAAATACAATGAAATTCAAATAAAGATTTAAAAAAAAACGAATGATAAGATTAATTTGGTGAAATAAATAAAGAAAATCTTACTAATGGAATATAAAATAATAATTGGAAATGAAGTTATACGTCTGAATATTTGGAAACATTTGAATAAAAGTGCATGGCCTCATAGCCCATGTGCCTTTGTTTCACATTTCCATTTACCTATTCTTTTTAATTTATATTTTCTACACACAAAAAACAAACAAATTATTTATATATTTAAAAGGGGAAAAAAAAAAAACATAGGCATGGAGGTGCACGTACGTTGGACTATCATGTCTGTAGTTGTAACAAATGAAACAAAATCGAGTTAATAATAAACAATAATTGAAATCTATAAAACTCACCTATACTATATATTATATTATATATATATATATATATATATATATATATATATATATATATATATATATGTAATTTGTTAACAATAATTATGTATATCTATATACTTTGATGAATATCTCTATTATTGAGTTTGTGATGAAGCTCCAACTTTGACGCTACCGTCACACCGACTAAAACTTTTCCTAATTTCATATTGCATTGCATCACTTTTTAATTTTTAAACGAGGGAGAATATATTTCTTTTGTTGATTACAATTTTTTGCTTCTTCACACGTCACTGCACTACATTATTTGCCTTCAGATTCAGTGGGGAAAACACAACCATTACTTTTCAATTTTATAGCAAATCAATCCATATATATAAATATATTAAAATTAATAGTTTTCAGGATTAATTTTATAAATGAAATACAAAAGCAAATTATTTTCATATATTTTTAATAATATTTTCATGTTCAACCAAACATATAATTAATTATTAAACTTATTATTTTCATGCATTTTATTTTCATTATAATTTTCTCAATCCAAACCATCTTTTAAGAATTATTCAAAATCTCAAACTCAGATGCAATAAAGTTCAATACTAAACCCTACTTATATCCATAAGGTAATAAAACTATAATTTATTGATCTAAGTAGCTTAAGCAAAAATAGCTCAAATGACGATCTAGCTAATCGCCAAACCCAAACGAATGGCTGATTTAATAGGGTGTTGCCATTATTATGAAGCATTTATTATTATTCTTTGACTTCCCCATATGTATATTAAGTTATTTTGATGAAATCAAATCATTTCTTTCTATTATTATTTATTTTACAAACATAAAATTAGGACTTGAAATTGTCAACTTCAGAAAATAGATACAAGTTTATGGCAAACTCTGGTGTGTTAGCATTAATTTGGAATCGAAGAGAGTTCGAGGTCTCGTCAATATATAAATGATTCGTGGATTGCTAGGTTGGTCATAGATTGCTTCCTTTCTAAAGACCTTTTTTTTTTATATTTAAGATATCCTTTTAAGAAAGTATAAAATAGTCGATTATTTGGAATAGAACAGATTCAAAAGAGAGTTTATCAATGAAGAGTATCCCTACAAGCTAACTTGTAGTTAATTTGGACTTTGCATCAAAAGCTTTCAGCTCTGATTGGCTTATACTCAATCTCAAATATGAAATATGGTGTGGAATCCCAATATGATTCCAAGGGTGAAATTGATTGTGTGGAAAATCATGAGATTAGTAATGAGTGAAGTAGTTACTAACTCTCTGTTTTTTCAACAAAAAGATTATTGGAAACAGTGGAGCATATGTTTTGGAGTTTTGAAAATTCACTAGCTCTCCCTTTGTTTCCCAACTTACGAGGTTGTTTGAATTCGTGCAAGTATTGTGGAAGCTTGGGTGATTGTGGGATATTTTTGTGCATGGCGTATTATCAAAAATATCATCAAATTGTGAGACTCTGATTTTCGATGGTGGTGCTCTTCTTGACAAAATCTATTTTGCATGTGGAGGAATTTGGAGTTGAAGATTGTGTGGGCAGTGGAGGCTTCCCGTCGATTGAGTCACGTATCTTGGTTCCTACTTCTGGATATGACCATTACAAGTTAAATGTTGATGCATCTTTAGGATGATGTAGGAAATAATATACAATTTACAACGTCTTTCTTCTCTTTAAATTTATAATATTTGTTCTATTTTTTTTTTTAACTTTAAAAAGTAACAACATTTTCAACATTTTAGTGGAAAATAAAAAAATACTTCTTAATAATAATATACATAATATGTTATACTATATATAATGTATATGTTATACTATATATAATGCATAGACACATGATAGTCTATCTTAATTTGTTTTGCTATATTTAAAAATAGCTCTTAGAGAAAATTACAATTCATTGCATACTTAATTCACTTGCATGCTTAATTATCAGAAACTTGTTTAAAAAGTAATCATGGAATTAATTTTTTTTAGAGTAACATTGTGTGAGTGGAGAATTATGTTCAAATTGCATAAAACTTATTTAGTTTAAAATAAAAAAGCCAAGAGAAAAAAGGCAAAATAAAAAAAAAATTTTTGTTATTTTTAAATATAGCCAAATCTTTGGTGGTTTATTTAAGTCTGTTTGTTATATTTTTTAAACCATTTCAATTTGTTGTTATCCATGACAATTTTTACGATTTTATTTTAAGAAATAATACTTTTACATAACTTGAAGGAGCTTAAAATAATAATGGATGATGTTAACTTCAGAGTGACTCAAGTGACATAGTGCTAACGTTGCTAATAACAGTAATAATGATACAAACAATTACAATAAATAAAAATAAAACTAGAAGTGAATTACATTTTAGTTGAATTATCGTACAAAACTGAAAAATCGAAAAGAAAATATTTTTTTCCCATAAACCACGTAATCAAATAAGAGCGATGCATGTAAAATATTCAAGTTTTAATTTAATGTAAATTATAAAGTAGAAAATTTTCTTCTGATTTTCATGATTTCGACTTTTTCTTAATTGGAATATTTAATTCAAAACAATTTGTTTTTTGTTTTGTTTTGTTTTTTTTTTTTTTACTTTTCTTTAAATTAAGTTCGGGATCTTTCTAATTGTTTTTTTTTTTGTAGATAGTTTTTTCTAATTTCAGTTGGTATAATTTTATGGTGATTTTAAATTTTAATTTAAACTAAAATATTATTTTTCTATCTGAGTAACCCTTAAAATCTTGTTTCTATTAACTTCAAAATTGGTTGCAAAAAAAAAAAAAAAAAAAAAATCTCTATGAGGATGAAAAGCTCTAAAATTAAATATTATTATTTAACATTTTACAAAATTGAAAACTGATTTGAAAAAAATACCATGATAGTTTGAATCTCAAGAACAATAATCTTCGATTCCTCACTCACAAATCAATGGTGATATTTTCTTTTCACTTTTAGATACGTGAGATGAATACCTTAATCTTAATCTATGTTAAACAAATAATTACGAAAAGAGAAAATACCTACAAAAACATTTTAAAAAATTGTATTAAGTCACTTGACTTGAATATATCTATGTATTGCTTAACCTTGAGAGTGACCAAAAGGAAGATTCAAGAATTTGAAATGAAAAGGTGGACCTTATATAAACATAAGAATAAAAAAGAATTATATTTAATTAGACATAGATATAAGCGTTTATAGATTTGTAGTTATGAAATGGATCTTTTTAAGGAAAAAAAATGATGCGAGGGTGGATAATTTTTTTAAAATAACAAATTTAAGGTAATAAATAGCTAATCTAACATTATTTAAAAAATTGAAAGAAAAAAAAAATTGAACATGATTTAAAGGATGATTTTTAATTTATGAAAAAGATGCAAAAAGTATTTATAACCTCATACTCCATACCAACATAAACTTATGCTATGGTTCCTGAATTCAAACATGGGCAAAAGTATATTCATTATTATTAGCATTTTTTCTCTAAAAAAGAATGGATTTCACCGATTTTCACCATTGGGCTTGGAATCATATGACAAAATCTCAGATGCCATTGCCAACTGCACAGTTTTCTTTTGTCCAAATAAACAATCCATCAACAACAATTGTTTTATGTTTCTGTGTCCCCTAAAATCAATCAATCAAACTCTCCAATACTTCTAGTTAAATGCAAAGTTCGTCAAAAGAAAGTTTAAAAACTGTTGGTGCTTACAAAATGTATGTTTATTAATAGATTTTTTTTTGTTCTTCAATTTTCTTAAGATTTTGTAAATGATCTCATTATACAGTTAGGATTTCATGAAGTGTGAGATGTAGGATTTAAGGAGGCTATATTGTTAAGATTGAATGGTTGTCATGTTATGAGAAGTCGTTGAAGGGCATTAGAGGTATGTATGAAAAATTGAGAAGCAAAGTGAAAAGTGAATTTTCTTTTTTCACTTTAAGTCTATTTAATATAGTAAAGATAAAATAAATGTTTGTTTACAAGGTTTAAATGTTTTTTTTTTTAAGTTCATATATTTTTTTTAAGAAAAGAAAATTTAAATATTATCTTTTACATCCTCCACACCAAAAGTTGAAAAAGTGTATATATATTATGATAATTTGCCCAAGGAAGATAAATTAGGATAAACTTATACATGTTATATTTTGCTATATTTTATAATTATTTTGGTTTTAAATATATATTTTTTTAATTAACTATATTAAATTAGTCCACCCAATGAAAATTTTCTAACTTTTTCATATTGTTTTCTTAATTTATCCTTTTAGTTTTCATTTTCAATAAGTGGTTGTTTTAGAATAAAATAGCCTATAAAAATCATAGTAAAGTTGGTTTAATTTTGTGATACTTAATTGTCATATAATTCGTTGTTGGGATAAAAAATTAAATCCTTCATAATTACTACATACGCTGAAAGATATGACAGAAAGGAATAAAATTGAATGAGTTAATTATAAGACTATATAAGATGTATAATTGAGATTGAGTTAAGTAAAGTCTATTTAACTAGTTAAGTTTTAGATTATTAAAGCTCATTATTGACATGTCCATAGTTTCTTTGGCAACTTTTAAAATAACTCAAACAAATCAATAACCTTATATAAGTGGGATTGAGTGCATATAATTAGTTATTTCATTAAATAGTTGTGTTGTGTTTAATATATAAGGACAGGTGAATGCTCATTTTGAATGGATATATAAATATAAATTTATAATATTATAGAGAATCTAGATATTCTCTTAAGAGCCTTTAAATTTGTTAAAGACTTTTATTTTGCCCTAAAACATATTTAGAATATGATCAAGTTTGTGGATCAAAATTTGCTAATCTTCAAATTACCTTCTTAAACTTTTACATTATTATGTACTAACACCTACAAACCAATAATCTAATTACACATCCTAAAATTTCTACTATTATTGATCATTAATATTCCTTTAATTTTTATAATTCAAACACAAAATTATACAAATACGCCTAAGTATTATAAACCCACGATGAGCCAAACCATATAGGAAATGACCAAAATAGTCCGTGAGAGTTTATAAAGTATGCTTGCATTGCAAAAAAAGAAAAAGAAAAAGGAAATGAAAATTGAGAAGGGATAAAAAAGGAAATCAAGAAAGGGTGCAAAAATTTAATAGGAGAGAGAGAATAAGCAATTGGGGAAAGGCATCAATGAATGCATAAGGTAGCAAAACTCCCCCCTCTCTCTCTATGCATAGACTAAAGTTGAGAAGCAACCCAAAGAAAATAACATTTTGTATGACTCATAAAAAGCCACCATAACTCACCCCCTTCCCCTTCAAGGTAATTGTGCTAACCTTTTCTTTTGTGGTCCAAAGTCTAAGATAGGGGTTAGGGTTCTCCCAAGATTATTTGGCTTAATAACTTCTTTAGCTTTTAAAACTTTGTCAATTTCTTCAACCCCTAACTTTTCATCATATTTCCCACTTCCCATCTCTCCAAAATTCTCCATATATCCATAAGAGACATAAAGAAACACAAGTCACTAAAGAAAAAGGTTTTTAAGATTTAGGTCAAGTAACACTAAATATATAATAATTGAAAAACAATCGACTTGACTCGATCTCGCACTCTACAAGTATCATCTGTAGATTTACTTTTTGTGTGCTTAATAAAACTAGACACTCTCTATGTTAATTAGTTATCTGAGCGTGCTAGGCTCAATACCTGTTATGAGGAACTATCACGTAGGTTAGCTTGAAAAGTGAGATCAAATGGAAAAAAACATGTCAAAAGTTACACATATGAGGGGCTCACAACAATGTCGATGAGCACGAGCTAGTTTTGAGTGCCGACATTTGGTGTTGTGTGTGAGGATGATTATAGTTGACCCAACGCTACCTACATCATTAAAAAAAAAAAAGACTATAAACAACTACAAAATATATAAGGTTTTTTAAAACTAAAAATTAATTAATAGATTTAAAAAACAAAAAAAAAAGTAAATGTTATCAAATAAACCATAACTTTATATAAAATAATAAATTCAAACTCATTGTAACCTTGTTATACAAACCACTGATGTATAAGCTTCAGGAGAGAATGCCAGTTCTCGAAATAATGCAAGAACAAAGATAAATCGTAAAGAAATGCTCAAATAATTTTTTTTTTGGTTGAGTTGAAGATTTGAATCCTTATAGTATATAAAATATTAGAATTTAGTTCATTTAATTTTTACAGATGTTCGGTCATCGATGAGATTTGTGCGATGTATATGTCATGAAATTAATAAAAAAATTATTATAAAAATGATTTAATTAATTTCCTACGACAACAGGGTGGTAAAATTTTGAAAACAAGGTATTGACAATTAGTAGATAAGTTAAAAATGGTATAATATATGAATTGAGTTGGATGTGTTAGTGAAAGTATATGCGTGTGTCAAATGTTTCGGTGAAAAATAAAAATTGCTGTGTTAACCAATTTGAATAGTAAAATAAAATTGGATTGAAATTCAGGGAAAGAAAGTAAAATAAGAGAATTAAAAAAGAAAGAGAGGTAGTGAAAGAGTAACATAATTTTAGGGAAGAGAGTGGTACAAAAATGTGGAGTTCCCAAGGTGAGAGACATGGAAGGAATAGATAGATATGATATGTAAAATGTATCAATTAGATTTATATATATATATAAAAGAAATTTGCCTTCTTCTTCTTCTTCTTCACCACTCTATTGTATTGTAAGGCTTTAGTTTCACTGCCATTCACAGAGTTTGGGGAAAGGCGATTGAGAGTCAACCGCACCCTCTTTTCCTTTTTGGATCTTTCTATTTGTAAGGCTTCGAATAGTCCACATATTGCGTTTTATCTCCTCTCTCCCTCTCTCTCTCTTCCTCTTTTTTCTTTAATTTCCCCCCTCTCTCTCTCTCTCTCTCTCTCTCTCTGCACAAATCTTCAAAATTATATTAAAACTTAAAAAAAGAAAAAAAAGTCCATCCTCCATTTCTTTTTTCTTTCTTTTTTGGATTCTCCAAGTTTTCTGCTGCCTTGAAATGGGTTTCTCAACATGCACACACACTCAAATACCCCCCCATTAAATTAACTAGGGTTCTTCAGCTTCTTCTTCTTCTTTTTTTTGAAGAGAGAGGGAGGAAGGAAGAAGTAGCACAAGGGTTTTTCCATTTCACTCTCTCTCTCTCTCTCTCTCTCTCTCTTCTTCTTCTTTTTCTTTTTCTTCATCTTTTTTTTTTCTTCTGGGTTTCTGACCAAATATTTCATTTGAAATTGCATTCATCTACCGTTTCCCCTAACTTCTTTCTATAATTTTAAATAAACCTCCAAAACGGTAGTGAGTTGAAGAAAGGGGGAAAGAAAGCAAGTTTTGATTGATGAGTTTTGGGGGTTTCCTCGACGGCGGCGGTGGCGGAGGAGGCGGTGGTGGTGCTCGAATCTTAGCCGATTTACCTTACACAAATAACTCCACCACTAACGCCAACAATAACCCAACCGGCGGCATCGGCGGCGGAGGAAATATGTCCTCCAGCGCAATCGCTCCGCCGCGCCTCATCACTCAATCCCTCACTAAGTCGATGTTCAACTCCCCCGGACTCTCTCTCGCTCTTGTATTCATTTCTTCCCCTCTTTTTCTTCTTCGTTATTCATTTCGTTTATTCTTGTGTGTTGTTGTGGCAATTTCTAATGGCTTTGAAAATCCTCAGACGAACATGGACGGCGGGCCAGGAGATTTAGCTGCCCGACTGCCCGAGGGTTTCGAGCATAATGTTGGAAGGAGAGGCAGAGAGGAAGAACACGAGAGTAGATCTGGGAGTGACAACATGGACGGCGGCTCCGGTGATGACCAGGACGCCGCCGACAACCCTCCCAGGAAAAAGCGTTACCACCGACACACTCCTCAGCAAATCCAAGAGCTCGAAGCGTACGATATCTTTTTAAAAAATTTCTTTTTGTTCTTTCTCATCAATCCGTTTCGTAACCTAATATTCTGGGGGGTGTTTTTGTCTTGTTAGTGTCTTTAAAGAGTGCCCTCATCCTGATGAGAAGCAACGGCTTGAGTTGAGTCGGAGGCTGTGTTTAGAAACTAGGCAAGTTAAATTTTGGTTCCAAAATCGAAGGACCCAGATGAAGGTAATAGATGAACTTCTCCTTTTTCGAATTTGGTTGGTTCTTCATTTTTGTGGCTATAAATATGGATGATGTATGTTTTTTATGTCTTGGACCAGACCCAATTGGAACGCCACGAGAATACTTTGCTTAGACAGGAGAATGATAAGCTTAGAGCTGAGAATATGTCAATTCGAGATGCTATGAGGAATCCAATCTGTTCAAACTGCGGTGGTCCGGCGATCATTGGCGAAATCTCGCTGGAAGAACAGCAGTTGAGGATTGAAAATGCTCGGTTGAAAGATGAATTGGACCGGGTTTGCGCACTGGCTGGGAAGTTTCTTGGCAGGCCGATTTCATCGCTGGCTAACTCTATTGCACCTCCATTGCCGAGCTCAAGTCTGGAACTGGGAGTTGGGAGTAATGGGTTTGGTAGTTTGACCATGGCGACGTCAATGCCCATCGGGCCTGATTTTGGAGGTGGGTTGTCGGGTAATCTTGCTGTTGTTCAGGCACCTGCAAGGCCAACACCGGGGATGGGACTTGATCGTTCAGTTGAGCGATCTATGCTACTGGAGCTTGCTTTGGCTGCCATGGATGAATTGGTCAAAATGGCGCAGACTGACGAGCCGCTTTGGATTGGGAGTTTGGAAGGTGGAAGAGAAATACTGAACCAGGAGGAGTACATGAGGACATTTACTCCTTGCATTGGCATGAAACCAAACGGTTTTGTCACCGAGGCGTCAAGAGAAAGTGGCATGGTGATCATCAACAGCTTGGCTCTCGTGGAAACATTGATGGATTCGGTAAACAAAACAAAAAAACCCTCTTGAACGATCATTTTGTTAAGTTCCAACTGCTTTTTGTTCCTGATTTCTCTGTCAAAACGTGTGCAGAATCGATGGGCTGAGATGTTTCCGTGTATGATCGCTCGAACCACGACAACTGATGTGATCTCCACTGGCATGGGGGGAACGAGGAACGGTGCACTTCAACTGGTAAGAAGATACTGCTGAAATTGCGGACCTTCACTGTTCATGGAAATATAAGATTGGTTTTGTTTGAACACAGATGCACGCAGAGCTTCAAGTGCTCTCGCCGTTGGTGCCCGTCCGGGAAGTCAATTTTCTGAGGTTCTGCAAGCAGCATGCTGAAGGGGTGTGGGCAGTCGTCGACGTGTCAGTTGATGGCATGAGAGAGACTCCAACGGGTGGTGGTTCATCATTCGGCAACTGCAGAAGGCTTCCTTCTGGGTGTGTTGTTCAAGACATGCCCAACGGGTATTCCAAGGTAAGAACATGAGACAACCCACATCATAATTTCTTCATGACATTTGGAAAAATAATCTCATTTAATGTCTTTCCCATGAAAATTAATGTTGTTCCCATGAAACGTTCCATCCAAGAGCCATTTTCTGTTATATCCATGTTTCTGGTTCTCTCTTACATTTATTTTTTTACCTTTGGCCATTGAATGCCATTTTTCACACAAAACATTCAAGTGAAAAACAAGAGAGTCAAGTGAAAAGGAGGGAAAAAGAAAGGATCAAAATTGAAAGCCATTCCCATTCTCCAGTTGCCCATTTCCAGATTTTCCAATTCCCAAGTCAGACTTTAAAAGTTTGGTGATTATTCACTATAATCACTAATTTGTCAGTAGGGCATTATTTTAAACAAAATAACGCAATATTTTAGAATCTGAACCTTCCAAAATAATACAATATAGGTCATTGGGATGCTTCAAACCTTTTTGACAAAATTTCTCTCTATCTAGAACTTGGATTTTCAACATCTGGGGTTGCTTAATTTACACTAAAATAATGTTTGGAAATCAAGGTTTCTGTTTTGCTATTGAAATTTGTGTGCCTCGAGCACATTTAATTGTATATTTATCCATACAAATAGTGGAGTTTGGCTCATTGGTTAAATGAAAACTAAGGGGATTTTGATGTTTCTATTCGAATCTAATTTGGAGGCTACTACTTCGATTATGCTGTGTTTGGTTTTAAGATGAATGCAACTGTGTCTGAACTGGTTCCAGCCTTTCTCATGTGTCAGTGTCTTTTTTTAATCCAAGCAAGGACTATTTAGTCAAACTCTAATGACTTTTTTTTTGCCTGGTTTTTTCTTGCTTTGGCATTATGGATAGACAAAAATTTTCAAATCTCAATGTGTGTGTCCCTCTCTCTTCTCATCTTTCTGATTTCCACACAGCCAAATAAAATGCCTTTAATATTTTGTGTAGAAAAAAACATTTTTTACACATTTTTTTAATGTCTTGATTCAATTCTTCCACTGTTTTTCTAAATTTGATTCCTTTGTTTTGTTCCAAATATTCATCTGACTTCTTACTTGAAAGATCTTTTTTTTTTCTTTTTGAAATAAAAGTTGGTCAATCTGCTGGGATCATGCTTTTGACTTGGCTGGAGATATCATTGTGAATATTATATATGATTAGGTTTTTAGATGTAGAAAAAAGAATTTATATAGTATAATGAATATATATATAGTAAATTATTGTGATGTTACGATGATGGGAGCAGGTTACGTGGGTGGAACATGCAGAGTACGATGATAGCCAAGTGCACCAGCTCTATCGTCCCCTACTCAGCTCCGGTATGGGCTTTGGAGCACAACGGTGGGTCACCACCCTTCAACGGCAATGTGAATGCCTTGCGATTCTCATGTCATCCGCTGTACCAATCCGAGATCACACTGGTATTGTTTCGTCTCACATTTTTTCCAAATTTCTTGACGATTGGTTATTACAAGTTCAATTTAAAAATGTGAAATTTTTGTCGGTGCAGCCATAACCGCAGGTGGGCGGAGGAGCATGCTGAAGCTAGCCCAACGAATGACAGCCAACTTCTGTGCAGGTGTGTGTGCATCCACAGTGCACAAATGGAACAAGCTGAATGCTGGGAGCGTAGATGAAGATGTTCGCGTCATGACACGGAAGAGTGTGGATGATCCTGGAGAGCCTCCAGGCATTGTGTTGAGCGCTGCTACATCCGTTTGGCTCCCGGTATCGCCCCAACGACTCTTTGATTTCCTTCGTGACGAGCGGCTGAGGAGTGAATGGGACATCCTATCCAACGGCGGCCCCATGCAGGAGATGGCCCATATTGCCAAGGGCCAAGATCATGGCAACTGCGTCTCTCTATTAAGAGCCAGCGTATTATTTCTCTCTTTTCTTTTTTTTTTTTTTTTTTGGAGAAACAGCGTATTATCTCTCTCAATGACTTTTTTGTGTATGGTTTCTCTCTCTACCTGAATTCTTATTATTTTGGATTTCCAAACGATGCCTTTTTCCATAACGCATGTGCCCCTGAGTTGTAGATGTATCTTTTGTGGGGATCAGAGGGTCGACTTTGGGAATTGGAAGTATCCATGAGGACATTTTTTTAGAGTGGGGGGCAGGCAAAATTAACAGAGCCCCATTTGTTTGCTTTTATAGCTTCTGATGGGAAAAAAAAAGTCAACAAAAAGGCAAAAACAAAAAACTTGTCAACTTCTGTTCTGAATTCTGACCTACTTTTCTTTTTCCTTTTTTTTTCCCTACTGATCCATTCCCCACCTTTTTAACTTTATGAAAAAAAAAAAAAGGGGGAAAGGGTAAAAGGGAACACTTAAAAAGTTACCCTTTCTTCACAATCTGGTTTTGACTTGTAAACTTTGGATGGCCTTGGTTGTAAATTATTCAAAGTTGAGGGTTATTTGTTTTTGTAACACAGGCTATGAATGCGAACCAGAGCAGTATGTTGATTTTACAAGAGACGTGCATAGACGCGGCGGGGTCGCTTGTGGTGTACGCGCCGGTGGACATCCCGGCAATGCACGTCGTGATGAACGGTGGGGATTCGGCTTACGTGGCGCTTCTGCCGTCAGGGTTTGCGATCGTCCCAGACGGGGCGGTGACAGGAGGTCTGACAGCGACAAATGGGAGCAGTCCAAGTGGCGGGGATGGCCCACAGAGTCAGAGAGCGGCAGGCGGCGGGTCCCTCCTCACCGTTGCATTTCAAATCCTCGTGAATAGCCTCCCTACGGCCAAGCTCACCGTAGAGTCGGTTGAAACGGTCAACAATCTCATCTCTTGCACCGTCCAGAAGATCAAGGCCGCTCTTCAATGCGAAACCTGATACTGATCATCGCGTGTACTCCACGCCTGCTGTTGGGTTGATTTTTTTAGGATTTTTTCTTCTAAAAAAACTTTATTTTACTTATTTTACCCCTCCCTGAGTAATTTGTTTGTTATTATTATTGTTATTATTACAACTATACTAGGGGTTGTCACATCAGTGTGAGAATGAAAAAGAAAAAAAGAGTGTGAATTAGTGTATGAGATGTAATGATGGTAGCCTTTTAAGGTGCTAGGAGGGGGTATTGAGTCAAGAACGAACCGCCGTGTTATACTCCGAGTTGGTGGCTTGTGAAAGAGAAAAAAAAGTGATTTTCTTTCAGACTTATATATAGAATAGGGGTCGTGGTAGTGGTTCGGGTATTGACTCAAGTTTACCCTCTTGAGTTTTCTGACGAAGAAGAGAAAAAAAAAGGGTGTTTTGTTAATGATGTATTTGAATTTGTTCCTCCTTTCAATTTAATGGAATTTGTAATCTTCCTAATCTTTTCTTTCGTCTATGTTATGATATATGATAGTCGTCATTCTTTTCGCCTTTCTTTTTTAGTTAGTGATTTGAGATATTGATGAGAAAGAGAGATAATGTTAGTAGGGTGAGGTAGTGGCACGCGCCGCCGGTTGCAGGTGTGGTTGAGAGGTCAGATCTGTGTTTGGCAATGTAATAAAGGAGGTGGCAGAAGCTGTTGGGAGAAAAGTGTAGGTTACATTTAATGTCAAGTTTTTCGGCTTGTTTCGATTAGCCAATAAGGGATAGACACGTGGTGGACATGGGTGACAGTCGGAGTGGGTGATGATGATGAACGGCGTTGTTGAGAGAGACGTCTATTTTATTTTATTTTCTTGTAGGGTATTTAGATGAAGACTTGGTAGATTGGGTGTCTAATCTCTCCGATTCCGGGACTGTAAGATTGGATATGGGCATGTAATGTATTATGGGAGTCTTTGCTTTTCTACACCCTTCCAAGTACTAACTCCCTTTTCCCACCCAATCACAATTTCCACTTGGACGAGTCTACGACTTGAGTCTAGGATCATATTTAAAATAAATCACCTATTATGAAATTTGGTAACATGTGATATAATAATTAATGATACAGATGTTTTAAATTATTTCATCTTTCCATAAAGACTAATGAAGCTTTTTAGTTTACAGATATCAAATTGAAATATCTAACCAAACTTCAAACCATTAAAACTAATATAACCTCTATTTCAACTAAGTGAACACTTAAATTCAATGAGAACTAGCAAATTCATAAAATATTATAAAGATGTTGTTTATGCCAAATTTTGGTCAATAAAAAACGCACCTAGCCTTCACCTAACATTAACAATAAATTTATAATTTAGGGATGAGAGGACCTGCAAAACAAAGAAAAATGTCTCCAATACCTAAGTTAGTAGAGAATTGAATGATAGAGAAGAAACAAAAAGTTCTCATATACCTCATATGACTAGAATCATAAGGGTGTATTTATAAGGGATTTGATCTTAATCCTACTAGGATTAAGAGATTTAATCCTCCTAGGATTAAGAGATTTAATCCTCCTAGGATTAGAATATGGCTTCTCCTAATTCCAAATGAAATGAAATGCTTTCTTTCACCTTGTTGTATTAATATACGCTCCCTCCGGCGACTCCCCCCACCAGTCCACAATTCTATGCTTCCTTTCCATTTATATCCACTTTTTCCTTTTGCTTCTTACCTTGACTAAACACAGCCTTTTTGCATTTATGATCCTCTATTTCATTATTAATTAATTGATTATTAATTTCTACTTTCCTTAAATATTTCTCTTTTTTTTAAAAAAAAAACTTTAAAATATACTTGTAATTACATCAAGTCGACTCACCCCTTTTTTTTATATTATTATTATTATTATGAGAAGGACTCATCCTTATTGATTATTACAAAATAGTGCACACAGAATCTCCTTGATAACCTTGTTTATTGTTATTATACTTTAATTTTAATTCTTTACATGTTTGCAGCTTAAAGATTTTTAATTTTTTTTTTTAATAAATTTGAGGTTCAGTCTTTGTCTTTGTAGATGGGCCCTTTGACTTAAGGGAGTCATGGCCCACTCTTTTTCATTATTTTTTTACGGAAAAGTTTAAGATACTATTATTTTTAGTTCTCTAGGATACTAGGGCTTGAGATTAAAGATGATGAGCAGATGTTTTTCTAGTAATTGCAACGACATACACTTCATATAAACACTACCCTACTCATTATCAATATAATCGTGGCCCAGAATATTTAAGAACACGATTAAGGTCTACTAAACAACATTAAAGAATTAAACACATTTTGATTGCCTTTTAAGTCTTTAAACATTAAACAAACAAACAAATAAACACTTCTTTCAAGTGAAAGTCAATAAAAAATCACCATTAAACAGAGAAAATACTCAAAAAACAAATTTACAAGTAATAATATATGAAAAATATTTCCCAAATAGAGCCCCCTGAAGTTGGAGCATGGAGATCAAGGCCAATGCCAAACTTGTGAAGAAAGTAAATAAAATCGTCGTTTTTCCTAAATGCTTCGTAAACAAGCGAGTTGCTCGATAGAAAGATAATTTGTAGTAGTGATACTGTTCTATATGTAAATAGTGTCATAAACATCATGACAATCCACCCCAATATATATATATATTTTTTGTACATTCAAAATAGGAATTTGAACAATATTTATTAATGCCCAACTTTACTATCACAAAATAAATTATTGGCATGAGGATGAATTTTCTTTTTTAAAAAGAAAAACGATATGATAAAAGAGTCACATATCAAATATGGAAGAATTGAATGAAATCTGCAGTATATAAGAATATGGCTGGATAATAATATAATGAATTTTAAAAAGTTAAGTTCTATGTAACAAACAAAATAGTAAAAGTCTATACGAAGTCCTATGAAAAATTCTATATACGAAATAAACTAAGCCTAAATGAACACCTTTGATAAACTGAAAGAACAAAAAATGAGCTCACACACACGAACAATTATCATGAAAGTAAAAAACATGGTTAAAATACCATTTATTTTTGCAGGCTTAGGTTTAGGGTTTTATATCTTCTCTTCCCTCCATCTAATTGATAATTGACAATTGTACCATAAGATAAAAATAGAAGACTGGGATTGGTAGAGGGTTTTATATTTTGGGCCGAGGTCTTTTGGAACAAAAACTGAAGTTGTAATTAATTAACAATATTATTATTATATATATTACAGTATCTTAGCTTGTAAGGTTTGTGGTGTTGTATGTACTATAATGGTAAGTCTTCCTATGTTATTGCCCATTTAAAAATATTAAAAAAAGGAAATGTCAAATAACCATCCGAAAGTTACTTCTCAATGGAAGGTATGCCTTGTTTGGATTGACTAAATTGGAAAAAAAATATTATTTATTAAAAATTTTGGACAAAAATGGTTTAAAACACTTTTTTGAGTGATTGTTTCAAAATTATTCACAGTTAGGTTTAAGTTTGCAAGTAAGTGCCATCTCAAAACCTAGCTATCTATTGTTTAACATTTGATTATGTTATGGTGGATATTCTCTTGAAACTGTTTTCAGTTGTAATTGTTATTATATTTACACTATGCGATGAGTGAGGTATATTTGATAGGTTAAATTTGCACTATTTACGTATCAACTAATTGAGCTTTTATTTGATCACTAATTCTCTTCCAAATTTTATAGTTAAGATTGATTATGGGGTGACTGAATCCTGACCACTAAATAATAAGTCGTTATGGAACATTGGAAAGGTAAGTCGTTAATAATTTGCATGTGAGAGCCATGGAAGTTGTATGACATATATTTACATTGCTGCATGTGTTGATAGCATGCAGGAGCTTCGTCCTCTCTCCCATGAGCTAGGGTTCAGTTGATCTAATTATGTTAACCCTTTGTCCTCTTATTACGAGATGGTTCTTTTTATTGCAATATATGTGTCTCCTTCCATTCATTTCTCTACTTTGTTCGACTAATATAATCGTTTTGTTGCCCTACGACAGAAGAGATATAATGGGGGTCCCTAAAAGATTACATATTCAACATGATAGGCAAGCTCTTTAATTTTTAAATATTGCACTCACTGTATTATACTTAATTAGAAATATAATACATTTTTATTATTAAATAGTCATTACTTAGGGAGCTTGTACTGTTATATACACTTGATTTTTTTTTATCACCTATGCGTTTCTTCTGTTTTGTCATTCTACCAATGTTCTAAGAAACTAAACCAAAATTTGAAAACTATAAAACAATAGGTAGCTTTAAAATTAAGCTTGTTTTTGTGTTTCATAATTTTAATGAGAATTCAATTTTAAGAAATTTAAAAACCATATATATACACAGAAGGAAATAGATATCAAATTTGGGACCTAGTTAATTAATATTAACTAATCCATTATTAAGCTAACCTTGATTTGATGTTAAGTAATGCAGAGTTGTAACTAACCATTTAAAGGGTGTTATTACTTCTGGCCATATAATTATTCTGTATAAGTACTAATTGAAAGAAAGAAAAAAAAAAAGATAAACATAACATAGTTCAACTAACATAGACTATATACTCTTGATCAAGAAAAGGTATATTTTAACCGACATAAAGTATTACTCTCAATCATGAGATGTATTGTGATCTATACTAGCATAAGATTGCACTCCAGACCAAAAAGATTGTTTCTCACCCTAAACAAGTTTAGTCATAAAAAAAACTCTCATCTAATAATGTTAGATTTACCTAATCTTAAGTGAAAGACATATAAGAGTCACATCTCACGATCTCAATTTTTAAATACACACATCCGTCTCACCCTAGACAAGTTTGATAAAAAAAAAAAAAAAAAAAAAAAAAAAAAGACTCTCATTTAATAATGTTAGATTTACCTAATCTTAAGTGAAAGACGTATAAGAGTCACATCTCACAATCTCAATTTCTAAATACACACATGAAGGGGATGGGATGTCCACATCGGTCTTCCTTTCTTTTAGTGTGACGTCTAATATGTATTAATTTGGTAGCAAAATAAGTGAGAAGCTAGAGTTCCCTACTTGAATTGTGCTCCACTCATTTTCTTTTCAGTAAAAAAGGTGTTGTATCTTTAATATTTGTGATCAATATTTTTCTACATTTCTTAGGGCCTATCTCAAAAATCCATAAAAATAGGATGGGTTGGGGGAGATATTTTTCAAACAAAATTGAGTCACGAAATGTTATTAAATTTGAAAACATTTATGAAATATTAGTTATACAGTAGGTTAATTCTATAAATCTCTCTAAAACATATATTATTGCAACCAAATCTGTACAAAGAAGCCCCCTTAAACAAGCAAGCCCATATATAGATTGTAGCCCATTTACTGGCATCCTACACATTTAGGTCCATTTGGGAATGACTTTTTCCCTTCAACTTCGACCGGACAAAGACCCATCTAATTTTAAATGACATTTTTTAAATTAAAAAAAAATGTCTAAACACGGTTTCAATTAAAAAAAAAAGAGTTTAAATCTCAAATATGTAATTAAAATACACAGTAATTAGTTGAAACTATGGACAACATACGACGACCCTTCTTGACAATCAACAAAATTACACAATGTTTAAATGCATAATCTATAATCTAATCTTAAAATTCAATGCCGCCATAAATAATAATGGAATATAAATCTAATTCAATAATTAAAATAACAAAAAAAAAAAAAAAAGATAAACCAAGCTAGTCATAAATACAAGGTCTAAGTTAGGGCTGTTCTTGCATACAAGATGCAACACTCTACAACCTCACAAGGATCAAATTTGATCCAAATTATTCATGTGAAAACATTTGATTGGAGTATCATATACAAATAATTTGTATAAGGTCGAACTTTGAAATAATTAATCCCTCTTTAAAAAAATTTTAATTGATGAAATTAGTATATAAAAGAATGAACACGTGCGACTTGTCATTAATCAATAAGGTATTGAAATTGTAATATGAGATGTCATCTTTATTCAAGAAAGTTTGGACCAATATAATCACAAATTGCCACATCATTTATAATCATAAAAAAAATACAAATAATTAAATTTGAGACTAATTAATTAAAGTTGACTAAGTGAATTATTTTGGTCAAATTAAGTATTATTTACGTGGACTAAAGTTGAATGGAAGGAATAAAGTTTTTATAGAAATTTGGTGTGAACCATCTTATTTGTTACTTTAAATGTGCATGTGATGCCTAATTACCTCACAAAAGAGTCATTTCATAAATATGTTGTATAAATGAAACATATGAAGGGATGAGACATGTGGTCTCACTTGGAGGGTGTTGTTTATGAAATCTCCGAAAGTGGCATCTCTTTGTAGTTTGGAGAGGGTTTTGTTTGAGAGGAAAATGGAATTCAAATAGTGTAGCGGTAGCGGGTAAAATAAATTAAAAAGAAAACGGACATGGGAGCCTAAAGTTGGGACCGAATATTCCGTGGAATCCAAAAGAAAAAAAGAGAGAAAAAAAAAAGAAGAAACGAAAGAAGGGTAAATTGGGAAAATAAAGGCACCGGAAAACCACATAATGAGGCATCCAGAACCAGAGATCCTGGTTTGACCAACGTACATTAAAAACCGGCCTCGAATGATTGGTTTTGATCCTTCTTTGACCCAACCAAAGTTTTCGAAAAACGCCATCTCTAAGCTTTTTAAAAACCTAATAGTAATATTTAACAATTTCCAACAATCCTAAATCCCACGACCCATTCTCTCCTTTTCTCTCCTCTTTTTATTCATTCTCCCTCTTTTTTTTCTTCTGGGCTTCTATTTTAGCTGTTTAGCAGCTGGAGGAGAGAGAAATCTCTGTTTCTCTCTCTTCTGCTGGAATTCCGTTTTTGTTTTCTGCCCCTGCCCATTGCTCAAAATTCTCTCTTCTCTTTTTGGCTTTCTTCTTCCAATTCCAAGGCTCTTTTTTTTTTGTGCGTTTGTGTGCTTTTGGGGCAAATTAGGGTTTCATCTCTCTCTTGGGGATTTAGAGGACGCGGCCCAATCTATATAATCACTATGAATATGATGCGCCGCCTTAAGAGCATTGCTTCTGGTCGGACTTCCATTTCTTCTGATCCTGTGAGTTTCATTTTCTTCGTCTTTTTTTTTCTCCTTCGTTTTGGGAAATTGGAGTCAAATTTGAAATGCTCGATCCACTGGAATCTGGCAACTCACCTGATAGTTACAATTTCCATACCCTTGCATTTTGTTCTTTCCTTCTTTGAAGCTTTCTAATTTTGAACTAATGGATATTGTCGTTTTGCCGTTTCACTTTCTGTCACATCGGGGAACAACTAAATTAATAATTGTTTAATATATTTCGTTTTCATCTCATATATATATATATATATACATATATGATATAACTCTTCAAAGAAAATAGGTCACTTGGTTCCTACTCTGGAGTTTATTGATAAATTGGGTCCTTCTTATGAAAATCATTTGATGGGCTTATTGTTGATCATCGTTTAAGATCTATGTCGTGGTGCAACAGTACCCATTCTTTCCCTTATCATAATTGAGATACTTTTAATGCTTTGCTATGGTATTATGATGTTTAACTTTCGTCAATTTGATCTTTTCCTTTTGATATTCTTTTTAAGGGTGGAGATTTTGGCATAAAGCGAGCAAAGGTTGATCAAGAAACTGAACAGAAGGTTGGTGGAGTTTCTGATGATGTCGGAAGGGCTGCCTCTGGTTTAGGGTTGGATTCCGCTTCAACCTCTTTGGATAATGTTGCGAGCACATCAAACATTTCATCAATAGTTGGAGCAGAGAAATCTGGTTTTGATCACCTTCCAAGAGAAATGCGTGAAATGAGAATTAGGGATGAGAAATCCAACCATGACGAAAAGGTTATTCATAGACAACTTCTCTTGAAATTCAGTATGTAATTACTGAATGATTTTATTATCTCTCAATGAATCTTTAACAAAGGCTATTACAAGTATTTGTAGAACTAAACTGAAAAAATAAAGTCTCTTTCCTTGTTTTCCATCTTGTCATGCCATTTTCGCACTGTACATTGTAAACTCAACTTTCTATATTGATCTTATAGAAGTCAAGATGCCACTATATTGTATACTTTGGTATCTAACCATGTGGAATGTGGAAAATGTCTGTGTGATCGACTTGGATACAAGCCATAAAACAGAAATGAACATTGAGATTCTGTTTACCATGCTTCTGTTTTAGGATTTGGAACCTGCTGTTGTGAATGGCAATGGAACAGAAGCTGGTCAGATAATTGCAACTACAGTTGGTGGTCGAAATGGAAAACCAAAACAGGTGACTTTTAAAAACCTGTTTTTGCTGTATTTCATTTGGTGGCACTTCTCCTGCTCTCTATATCTCCAACTAGCACTCTTCATCTCAAAGAATAGAAAGTCACGATATTGTAACCTTTTCAATCAAATCTTATGGTCTCTGATTTCTTGTAATTCGGGTAAAGTTGTTTGAAAATTTTCTTTTCTATGGTGACTTTATTGCAGACAATTTCCTATATGGCGGAGCGCGTGGTGGGTACTGGTTCTTTTGGTGTTGTCTTTCAGGTACTTGATTCTACTGTGCATGGTCTGGTTCTTTTTATATCATGAGGTCGGTGCAGCTTTTGAATTCTCATGTACATGGTTATAGGCTAAGTGTTTGGAAACAAATGAAGCTGTAGCAATAAAAAAGGTGCTGCAGGATAAGCGATATAAGAACAGGGAACTCCAGATCATGCGCATGCTTGACCATTCTAACATTGTTCAACTAAAACATTGTTTCTTTTCCACTACTGATAAAGATGAGCTGTACCTCAACCTTGTCCTGGAATATATATCTGAAACTGTCTATAAAGTTTCTAAGCATTACATCAGGATGAATCGGAGTATGCCCATTATTTACGTGCAGCTCTATACATATCAGGTAAACTTTCAGTCAACAATGTATTGCTGTTGATGATGGCATGAGTAGTATTTTAACTTTCAATTTGTAGTTGTTACTGCATTTGGCTGTTGCAATTCTACATTTATATGAATTAACTTCTGTTCTCACTTTTCCAGATTTGCCGAGCTCTAAATTACTTGCATCATGTTGTAGGGGTTTGTCACCGTGATATTAAGCCTCAGAATTTACTGGTATGTCGTTTTCCCTTTTTCCATCATCTGACAGTTTCCTTTTCTTTAGTTTTCTTCTTAGCTTGTTTGTTTTTATTTCCCCTTCCTAGAAAAACCAAGCTTTCTCTTTGTGCGTCTGTGTGTGAGAGAGAAAGAGAGAGAGGGAGCAGGACAAAAGGAGCTGAATCAAACTTAAACAACTATGTAGAAAGGGCTCAAATCTGAATGAATAAGGCCTAATGGATAATTGTAGACCTTAAAATTTTCACCCACCCAAGGCATTGAACTAGCAAGAGACTCCCCAAGCTTAATGCTATAATTCCTCCCAAATTAGAATTGCCACCACCTCGATGATACAGCCAAAGGCCAAGGGGATTGAAACCTCCATCATAAAACGCCAATCTCTTGTAAAAGCCAAGGCAAAGTAACAGCTCCAAAGATATGAAAAATGATCTTACAAGTAGTATTCTAAAACATTATCCGAGGGGATCTAATTGAGAATGACAATACCTACCTGCATCTATTTGCACTTGTACGGCTGCATATGGTACAGCCACATCGACAAAGGTTGGCAAACCAAGACCTTAAATCGTCGAGAATGTTTCCATGCTAACAGTTTTTAAATTTCACTTCATATAAAGATATTAGAATGGTTGGGAACTTAAGTGTGCTTATGTATTCACATAGATGATCATGTGATACTCTTGATACAAAGTCAATGTGGAAGAAGTAGATAGACTAGGTCTCTCGAAAAGAGGTTCCTTAAACTGAAAGGTTAAGGTAGAAGTGATGGGTCTATCTTTTACCTGCTGCTCACTTCCTTCTACTCGTTGTGCAGGTTAATCCTCACACTCATCAACTAAAGATATGTGATTTTGGGAGTGCAAAGATGTTGGTATGCATAGACATTTTAATTTGGATGGGATACTTATCTGATGAAGTTTATTAATTTTTGACCTGATGCTACTTAATTTTCGTTTTCAGATGCCAGGGGAGCCTAACATATCTTATATTTGTTCACGATATTATAGGGCCCCAGAACTAATATTCGGGGCAACAGAGTATACCAATGCGATAGATATGTGGTCTGTAGGTTGTGTAATGGCTGAGCTTCTTTTAGGACAGGTTGGTCTTCATTTTAGTGACGGTTGTAAATTTGAAGTTGTAGGGCATCATCTAACTCACTCTTACGTGTGGTTCAAAATAGAACTGTGTTTTGGTTTGATAATTTTTTCTTCATCATATGTACATTAACTATCTACTCTTTTTGAACAGCATGATTTATGCCAGAAAGAAAAAAATATATAAATACTGAGTTGTTTCAATACCTTTTGTTGGTCTTTCTGATGCGTCATGGACATGTAAATTGTTTGCAGCCTCTGTTTCCCGGTGAAAGTGGTGTTGATCAATTGGTAGAGATCATCAAGGTACAAGCAACCTTCTGTTGAATCTACTTACTTTTTTTTTTCTTTCTGTTTCACCTATCTGATTTTTATTTTTGGCCCTTCACATGTGGATTAGATATTGGGAACACCAACCAGAGAGGAAATCAAGTGCATGAACCCAAACTATACCGAATTTAAATTTCCTCAGATTAAAGCACATCCGTGGCATAAGGTCTCTTGCATTTTCATCGAAAATTTAGTCATTTCATTTGCCTTGTTATTTTATTTTTACTAGTTATGAGGGTGGAATTCTTATTAAAAGTTGTAATATCCAGATATTTCACATGAGAATGCCTGTTGAAGCCATCGATCTTGTGTCAAGATTGCTCCAGTATTCCCCGAACCTACGTTGCACTGCAGTAAGAATCTTTACAAATTTGAATACGACTTCGTTCTTTGAAATTGCAATATTTTTTTCCTTTAACTGATATGTTATGATAGTTTTTAGTTTCTTTTTAATCATATTCTAATGTCACATGATTGTGTAACGTCTGATGAGTGCTACTGTTAACCAAATGTTTCTAGTTGTTTTCTAACGGCTCATAAGAAGAACACTATTGGTATGATTGAGTCTGAACCATTTGATTTTTTTTATAGTTAAGCTCACAATCTTCCTTGTATGAGTTTCTTTACTTTGTCATCTACTTTATGAAATGTTTTCAAAACTAACAAATAGTAGTTTAAAAAACTTGTTTTTATTTTTGGAAATGGACTAATAATTCAAATGTTTCTTTTAGGGAGAAAAAAAGTTTTAGCACACCAATTTTGAGGAAACAAACATAAATTTTGTACAAAGAACTAAAATTTTGAGGAATCAAACATGTTTGGCATCTGAGTTGTGTTCTGTGTTTTTTCTTCTCACAAAGTTCTCTACATGATTTTATCGTTGAATTTTGTGGAACAGTCTCATTTACTCTCTGCCATTACTTTTATTTAAAGGTTGACTGAACTTTTCTTTAATTAACTTTATAGTTTTAACTAAGATTTATAAATTTAGGAACTGAATTGATATAAAAATGAAAACCCAGAGACAAAAAGCATAACTTATCTGAAAAAAAAGAAGAAATCTTCAGCTTCAGTTAAGTGATGTCTATCTCCACAGTTAACACTGTTAGTTCAAGTGTCTGTTCTATCATTTTGATCATAAAAACTCAAGGAACTAATATAATTTATTATATGGTTGATTGTTTATGATTGATGTGTTAATTAAGTGGTTTTTTCAATCACAGTTGGAGGCTTGTGCACACCCCTTCTTTGACGATTTGAGAGATCCGAATGCATGTTTACCTAACGGTCAAGCACTACCGCCATTGTTCAATTTCACAGCACAAGGTAAAACCAAATTCATCCTCATTTTCAACCTATTAACCAAACTTTGTTGGTTCTGAACCGAAATCACCTGCAGAACTTGCTGGTGCATCGACTGAATTGCGCCATCGCCTCATACCTGAACATGCACAAAATTAAATCAACGTGAATATGGCCTCCTGAATATTGTTGTTTTTTGGCCAAACCAACCCCGGAAGATTATCCATCCACAATAGATTGATCACCATTGTCATTAACGACCTGCTCTTAACACGGACTATCAAAGTGCTTGAGCACGCACCTGGGTAAGGAAGCAGCTGTGGCTGGCTAATGAGTCACTCGTCTAACTACTAATGTTAACACACTCAGCTTCATGCAGGTGTTTTTTTTTCTTTTGACAATGTATGTGAGAATCTATATTTGTTGGATGAATATTGGCTTCTTGGATGTTTGTATACTATTCAATACGAGTTTTGCCTTAGCAGAAAAAATGAGACCAGGGAACCCCATTCAATTTTTTTCTTTTCTGCCTTTTAATTCTGATGTGCTTTAGCAGCATGAGAGAAAATTAATGGCAGAGTTTGAGCATTACAGTTGAAGGAGTTGGCGCAGGAGTTCGAATTTTCCATTTATGTTTTATTTTGGCGTTGTTGAGGGTTTGTTAAGGTCTAACAAAACTACTTAGTTTAAGGTTTTATAGATGTTTAAGAATAAGTTATTTGGACATCAAACATAAAGATTTAAAGATAAGTGTGTTTGGGGTTACAATGGAAATGAAAATAAATAATTTCAAGGTTTGGTAAAAGAATATTATCAAATTCACATAATAATAAATGTTATTTTTGTTTGGCTATAGAAGTACAATATAGATAAAAAAGGAGAATAATTAATCATTTGATAGGGCACAAAAATTTCAAATGTCCAGCCATAGCATGTCATATCATGTTAATTTAAAAAAAAATTAAGAAAAAATGGATGAACCCTAACATTTTTCAATAAAACATGAAATGCTTACTGATTTGTCGAGAGATGTGGTCCTAAAAATTTGAACACAATCCTTCAATAAAAATGGATAAACCCCCAAAAAAGGTCAAAGAAACCGTATAACGCCCAGGTTGAGCCTAAAAAGACTTAGTTTGGAACTTTTTTTTTTTGGTTTTTCTTTGGCCAAACTTCACTTTTTCTTAATTTGAACCCATGTACTAGCAAAAGAGAAAGGAAAAAGAAGTTTGAGAGGTTTTTCATCGAGTCTGAATAATCTTTTTCCATTTTTCTTTTGCCAAACTTTGCTTTTTCTTAATTGAACCCATAGAAAAATATCCCGTGTTTTATGAAAACACTTTTCAAAAGTTTGTTCTTTACTTAGTATCTCATATTAAATACTATATTTGTAAATATTTTGAGCACATTTGTCATCTCAAATAGATTAAAAAAGATGTCATTCAACTTTGTAGTTTGCGTAAAAATATTCTTATTATTTAAAAGTTTAAAAAATGCTTTTAAATTTGATTAAAAAAATATTTTATCTATAGTTTTGAATGAAAATGTTTAGAAAGTACTAAATGTTTCATAAATATCTTTAAAATTTTAAAAAGTTAAAAAATATTCCTATTGATGCAATTTTTACACCAATTTTCTTACTACTTAAAATGAAAACCAAAATATTAAGTTAAAACAAAAAATTCATAAAATCTCACCAAATTCTAAAATTAAAATTATCAAACATACTAAAATCACATGAATAAAAATATATATTTAACTATTAACACTAAAGTTTTTGAAAGTATTCTTAAACTTTCAAAATTTTAAAATACACTTAAACTTAAAACAAATTAAAAAAAAATACTCTTATTGTTATGTAGCACAAGTTGTTAAGTATATTTGAAGGATAAAATTTTATTTTGAAATTTTATAGTTTAATTTAAAATTTTGGTTTTATCTTGAGTGTTGAAGAAATTTGCTGTAAAAATAAAATCATTTTTTTTTTTTTAAAGTTTGAGATTATTTATGAAACTTTTTAATTATTAGTTAAGTAATATTTTTTAAATAGAACTTTAAGAATTTTCCTAATTATTTCAATATAATCTCCCTTTTTAATTACAAATTTCCCAAGACATGATATGGAATAGAGATTGCAATATAGTTTGCTACAAAACTCCCCAATTCCCACCGAAGGACTGCGAGCGAGGTCGAAAGATTATCACCTGGATATTCTTCTTAAATCTAAAATCACTTCCGGGTACAGTTGGTCGACTAATTTTTTATTCAGTTTTTAATTTGGGTCTTTTCGATTTTGATTTGTTCAACTTACCATGTCATTCCTATTGTTGTGTTGGCTCCAAATAAACTGGAGGGTTGGCAGGGAAAGAAAAAAGATCGGCTTTATTGTCGATAAATGCTCTAAATTGTTGTTGCTGTTTAAGATTTTTACCTAAATTTCCATCAAGTTCTCTTTCTCGCGAGCCAACTTCTCGGTCGGTTGGGTTGTCGATGTTTCATAGTTTTGGCCTCTGGGTATTTAGAAATTCATCCCATCTTCGCAGTAAAACGTTAGATGCTGTTTACTACGATCTTTAGATGATCTCAAACTTTGATTTCTGTCATTCAAGCATTCAGTAGCGAGGGAGTGTCACCTGGATTGCAATTTCGCCTTCATTTGAGTGTAGGTATTACTTGGAATATCAATGGCTTTCTGCGACAGATTTTGAACTTCTTAATTTTTCTTTATCTCCTTAAAATGATCTTTTAAAGGAGCTGAAGTGTTGGATACAATTATTTTTGGTGTTTTGAGTAGCTATCTTATGTTGAAATGAACTCAAATTTTGGTTAAAAATGGCTTTTGGTCCATGGGCTTTCATGGAAATACAATTTAGCCTCTAAACTTAATAAAAACCTCATATATCGATTGATAAACTGATGGAGGGTCAGTTTGTTTATAAATATAAAAACTATGTCTGTTAGAGTATTTATATAATATTAAATCTACTTTCGCTTGTCCTTTTAAATTCATGGGTGATTTAAGATCCTATAAAACTAGGAATTCTTGTATTCAAACTCCTGTAAATTTGGCTTTCATTCTCTCACATCACCTTAAGCTTATGGGTTTATTGGTGATTTAAGAAGGTTGTTTACATAAGTTTGATGAGATTTTTCACGATAAGATTAAATTGTTAAATGCTAAAGTTCAAGCACTAAATTATTACAAATTTCAAAGTATATTGACCAAATCACTCCAACGAAAAGATTAGAGATTAAATTGTTACTTTAATGAAAGTTTAGAGATCAAATGTGATTTTAACCTATTGAATCTTACTTTCATTTGTTTAGTTCTTGAAGAAATGTTGATGGGACATGCGGAGGGCCTATCTCAACGCCAACACTCGAAGGATCATCTTCTATCTGATCTAGTATGTGAATTGGATATTGATGAAGCTGCAGATTGCTCTGAACAGATTCTCTATGAAGCGTCTTTCAAGGAATTTGGGAGATACAGTGTTCAATATGACACTATTATATGGCTTTCTATATCATTGCTGCTGGTTTTAGCTTGGGGTTTTGGGATAATCATGCTACTATATCTGCCATATAGGAGACATGTGCTTCAGAAGGATTTTTCCTCGCGCAAATTATATGTCACTCCTAGAGAAATAGTTTACAAGGTTCTCTTTTATGTCATTTGGCTTTCCCCCTTCAGTTGAACTGTATACTTTTCAAAGGAAAGAAAGTAATGGTGGTAAATCTTGTGCTCCTTTTTTTTTTTCTTTAACCTTGCCTTTTCTTCCTTTAAGGTTTCAAGACCTTCATTCATACCTTTTTGGGGCACCACAAAAATTGAGAAGCATGTTCCTCTTTCCTTGGTGATTGACATCATTATTGAACAAGGTACACATGCATACCTCCTCTCGTGCTCTATCTTCCATGGAGTCTAGTTGCCATCTTGCTTGACATTTATCACTTAATTTTCTCCATTGTGATTTCTCCAAGTTGTCTTGGGAAGACATCCGGGAACCTCTGCTAAATATTCTCACTATAAAGATCTCGCATGTTTGTATGTTGCTCTTATGTACTTATTTCGTGTGCTCTTATGTACTTATCTCGTGCTCTATCTTCCTTGGAGTCTAGTTGCCATCTTGCTTGACAATTATCACTTAATTTTCTCCTTTGTGATTTCTCCAAGTTGTCTTGGGAAGACATCTGGGAACCTCTGCTTAATATCCTCACTATAAAGATCTCGCATGTTTGTATGTTGCTCTTATGTACTTATTTCGTGTGCTATATAATTTTTAAAAGCAAGGAATGGTATTTCAATTATGTACTATATCATATAATTAATATTTTGTGCTAAAAATTCAGGTGAATGAACAGATGTTGAAATATTCAGATTGTTCCATGATATTCTTACACATTGCCAACGAAGTATGACAAAAAATGAGAGGTTTTTTGCTATGTTGATTTCATGCAGTAGAGGATACCAGTATTTGAACATATGTTTTATTTTATTTTGTTCTTTTTAATATTTTCAAGTGTTTGCGTCAACTTGTTTCTACCTGATTAATATCACAGACAATTGCTTGACCTTTTATTGCATTGATCCGAGGAGATTAAATCCTGGGTGGTTAGCATGGTTTGAATTCATTTCCTAAAACCCATTCACCTCTTTCCATTGGCCCCTATAATCACTCACTAAGACACCCCACCCAATGGTTCTTTTTTTTATTTTATTTTTCTTATAAGAAACATATTTAGTTGATGTATGAAATTTACAAAAGAAGGGCATATGACCAAACCAAAGGAATTACAAAAGATTTCTCCAATGGGTCAAAGACTCAAAAGAGAAGAAAAATCATAAAAACTATGGGAAGATGTACATTTGCACCTGGTTGGTTATTTAAACCTTTGTTTGATACACAAAGAATGTTCGATTTGAAACCACACACTTAGGATCTGCACCCCCCAAGCGCTAATTAGAATCAAGGAAGGTTCAAGTATTTCAAGTGGAATGGAAAGGCTTCTTTGCTATTTCCCTGTATTTTTTAATGTTTATAACTATAATATTTAATATGACGATGGATATTCTATTCTAGATAAATTGATAATATTTCATTGTGATCTTCAAGCATATGGTCACTACAAGATGTTGTCTCATAACATGAAAATCCTTGTGAACAAGTATCTTTTTCTTGAAACATGATGTTTTCACTTTAATATTTTATCTTAATTCTTGAATGTACTCAATAGTTAAATTGACTTTATGGAACTTCATGTTGAAAAAACCCTGTTTTCTACTGTGTAGGTTGCTTACAGTCAATATACGGAATTCATACCTTCAGAGTTGAAAGCATAGCACGTGGAAAAGCTTCTCCTGTTGATGATCTGCAGGTTCAAGGGATTTCTAACCCTGGTCTCCTGAGAAAGGTTTGTTTGTATTCATTTTATCTGTTGACTCTTTTTCAAGAATGAATAGTTCAATATTAATTTTGTTGATCTTGTTTTAGGATACTATCACCTAACAAGAAAATTGAAGGACACACAAAGAACACAAAGATAGTGAGATATTGCAATATCAAGAGAACTTTTTGTTATTTCTTTGTTTCTTTGCAATTGAGGATTGATCTCTTTTTATTTCATCAATGAAAATATTGTTTCCATAAAGAAAAGTTACAATATACTACTGACTTTCGAGAGTGTTACACTAAGTTTAACACTGCAGCAGCAGCGGTCACCTATTTTTTAAAAACTCAGGATTAAAAAAGTACATTTTGAAAACTCAAGGACTAAATGGGTCTATTCTTATAAACATGAGTACCAAAAAGGTACACTTTCAAAACTCAGGGACCAAACATACATATCCTTCAAAACTTGGGGTCAAAATAAAGTTTTCCATAAATAAATTTAGGACACGAAAGCTTGTGTGCAGACATGTGTCAAGAGGGAGTTTGAATGTGTCCATGTTAGACATGGACACTTTGCCTAAAATGGAATGTTTGTGTCAAATATGACTTTCTGCTTTGGTACCATATTACATTACCAGTCAACCCAAAAGTTTAAGTTGATGAGTTAGTAAGTTTTATTATATCAATACGTTTAAAAGTTATGTTATACCAGTCTTTCAAGAGGGCTTCTATCTCTCAAAGTCTCACAACGAGAACTCTCGTCAAAATGATGAACACTCTGTAAGGTCTCTAACATCCATTATTTAGAATCAAGACAACACTAGTCTATTGTGATAGTTATAATTATACTTTCGAATTTTTAACTGTAAAGGTTGAGTCCTTAAACTTATACATGTGGTAAAATTGGACTCTCAAAGTCCCACAACGAGAACTCTCGTCAAAATGATGAACACTCTGTAAGGTCTCTAACATCCATTATTTATAACCAAGACAACACTAGTCTATTGTGATAGTTACAATTATACTTTCAAATTTTTAATTGTAAAGGTTGAGTCCTTAAACTTATACATGTGGTAAAATTGGACTCTCAAATTTACATAATGGTAGAAATTGTAACAATTGTAGAAGTTTCATTTAGGGGTCCAATTTCTACCACATTGTAAGTTTGGTGGTCTAATCTTAAAACTTCTTTGAAAGTTTGCAACTACCACATAGTTCCAGGGTGATTTTTGCAGTAGTACTCTCACATTTTGTTCTTTGAGTTATCACTGCTTTTCTTTATATTGATGTCAGAAATGCTCACTTCTTGCATTTCAACAGATGATTGTAAGAGAAGCTTCAAAAGTTATTCAAGATTTTGGCAGAAGTTGGAATAGAACTTCAATAACTGCTGAGGGAGAAAGTATCCTTGCTTCAATATCCATGGATGGATCAACTGTTTTAAAATCTCCATCAAGAGGGTTCAAGGTACGATTGGCCTTTGCGTTTGATCCTTGCTAGCTTTGACACTTTTTCTTTTCTCTGTCTTTCTTCTTTAGTCTTTTTTCAGTTTAGTTTTCAAAATCAGGGAAGGTAGAGACATATGGCTTTACCAGAAGTCTGTCAATTGGTATGGTAGATAGAATCACAGAAAGTAGAACAAAAGTGATATGGGCTTTTAAAGAGTCTGTTCCAAGTTTTGCCCCTGCCATGGGCCTGGGGCTGGGTGTCATGGGGCGCAGCTTTTGGGGGGTCCGATGCTGGGTGTCACGGGCCACTACAAGGAAATTTTCTCTGGTGCTACATCTTTCAGACATTCAACTTATTTATTTTTTTGTGTCATCTGAAGGTTGTATGGAGATAAGGACTTCTTTTAGTCCCACTTTTTAGGCACTCATATTATGGCCAGAAAATGTAAAATTAAAGTGAAAACTATGGATCCTCTCGTTTGGGGAAAATCTTTTCTTTTGAGGATTAAGAACATGCAAACCAAAACAAAAAATTAGATTGTCTTTTATGTAAATGAATTCTAGGTGGTTATTTGAGAGTCTGAGACTGTCATCGGCATTATGATTTCTTTCTGTTTGTGCATATTTGGATTTTTATCTGCTTAGTGCTTTTCCTTCTCATCTAATAGTCATTTTTATGTCATACATCAAGCTTGGATAGAGCTGTGTTCGTTTGCTTAGTTATTGCCACTCTTATAGCTTTTGTTTCAAATCCTTCAGACTACTAGATCATCCCATTACGTGTTGAGAGAACACAGAAGTGTATTGTCTCAGGAACTGCTGCTTCAGAAGCTGGAAGAAGTCAATAGATCAGTCAAGGTATTATCACTTCTAAATTTCTGGTTGTTTCTGTAGGAAATAATTGGAATTGATGCTTATCAAGAGAATGATAATCAACTGCTTGTCTGTACTAGTCGATGTCAACTAAATTAGAATGAAATGCTTGTTTTCTCTCCTCGGTTGTCTATTTGATATTTATCTTGTTCAAAAACATTAATGCTTCACTGAAAGCAAGCATGAACTAGCAAACCACTTGTCATTTTTCAAGAAATCAGGACATCAACTTGGCAAAAACGCCATGCTCATGGCTGGTTCGAGTTAAGCAGAGTGGGCTATGAACATAATGAAAGGAGTGATCTTAATGCCTTTAATATTGTGAATTGCTTTGTAGTTTAAAACGGAAAAAAAATGAAATATTAAGTACTTTAATGTCCACAAGGAGCTCAAAAATAGATTGCTCAAGGTAGATTGAATATCATTAACAAAATATTTTTATTATTTGTTCAGCTAATTCTTTTATTTCTTATTTCTTCATGATTTTGGAAACAGAAAATTGAGCAGCTTATTACAACCCCAACCTACCCCCAGAAATCACCTGAGAAAAAGAAACATCAAGCTGGCCTCTGAACCTGTTTTGTTAGTTCAAGCTTGACTGAGCACGGGAAAAGAAATGTGGATGTGCACTCTGTATGTATAAAGTAGGGAAGTAGCTCTGTAAATTATGATTTTCTTGGCAACATTCACCCCTCCCAATCTTTGTATTGTATCCGCTGGATCCATCTCTTTAATACAAGATTGAGCCGATGCTGTGTTTTGTCTGGTATACAAGGGAACAACAAGGTGCAAAGTAATTTTTAGTATTCATTCTTTCTTCTAGAGTTTTTACACGTGTCGTGTTTTTGCTAAGTATCATTTTGTTTAGGGAACCACTCGTGTCATAGCCTCCACATTGAAATGTTTTATAGCTTCAACTTAACTGTGTATTTTGTTTGAGGATTTTGTCTGTACCTTTCTTGATTGAATCTTTTTATTGGGATGTGATGAGGATGTTGTGGGTAAATCTAGTTGAAATATTGATCCATGTTATATAAGATGCATCTAATATCATTGTAATTATTACAATAGGCTCTTTTCATTTTCATAAATGAAAAGTCTAGTTTAGTTTTTTTTCTTAATTTGTTTTTTTAAAGTATCATTTTGTTTACTATTAGTTTGATAGTTTGAATGCTTGAGTGACATGGACAAAATATTTCTTGATTTAGGCATGGACTGCTGACAAAAGCAGTCCAGAAATCACCAGTGTGATATATGCAAGAGAGAAATGTGGTGAGAAAAGACCATTGCAAATACGATTGTGATTTGAGACATGAAACTTAAGGGGGTGTTTGGCCCCTTTTGGTATTAGGTGGGTTTTGCATTTGATTTTTAAAATTTAATTTTAGTTATCAAATTTAAACTATATTTGTTTTATGACAAGTTAAATAAATTAAATATTATAATAAAATAAAATAAATATTATAATAATTTAAATTGATTTGACTAAAAAGATGAGACGTAAAAATTTATTTATAATTTTACGTATTAAATAAGATTTTTTTATTAAGGTAGTTACTTGAAATTTTTTATTGTTTTTGTTTTGATCGAATAAATATAGAATTTATTTATTTATATATATATATAAAAGATTTTTTTTTTATTACTCAATTAAAAAATGAGAAATGGCACATTTTGGTTCAAAGATTAAACATAAATGAAGAAAAAAGAAATTTTGAATATATTTGACACATAATTAAATTTTGAAAACATACAATTATACATAATTTTAAATTTCAAGAGTATGTTATATTTTTTGTTGGTCATAATTTTAAATTTCAAGAGTACAAAATTTAGGATTTAAATATAAATTTTTAATTTTTTTTGTTGGTCATTTTAGCTATGCTTATTTTACGCTTTTTGATGTTTTGTTTAATTGAAACTTTTGTAAACTTCATCTAATTACATTACATGTTATATTTTGGGAATAGTTTGTAATATTCCTAATAGGACCATTAAGGTAAATGCAACTATAATCAAAATTATTATTATTGAATGCTAAACTTTCTTGTTTTTACATTATTGTCATAAAAATCAATCAGTCAAGAAATTGAATTATAGGTACAAAATATTAAAAAAATCAATTAGAAAATTTATATATGATAAATTTAGGATGTGCAATTAACAAAAAAAAAACAAAAATTAGCTAAGCTTAAGAACTCAACACCAGCACCCAAAACACAATTATTAGAAATCCAGATTATCAATTTCTGCACTCAATTCATGCATTCCAAACACGAACATTGTAATTCTCAAGCATCAGAATTTCATCAAATAAGTCCACAGTCATTTAATATCCAGACATTTGAACCTGTGCGCCAAACACCCCAAAAGTTTTCAACCCACGTTTCCTAGGCTAGTTGAAACCATGCTAGGGAAAAAAAATTAAGTTAGGGGCTTGATGTTTCAAATTTAGCTCCGTAGATGTTAAATTTTAATAAAAGTTTAACCATTTTTCCTTAAAAAAAAATTAAAATAAAATAATTATTTTCCATGCCAAAATTTTGGTCATTCTTTAAATATGTTAGTATAAACCTTTTAAGTAAGTTTGACCTTTCTAAAAGGTTCCATTCTCAAATATATTTTGAGTATATTAAGTAGAAGTTGTTTGAGAAATGAAATCTTAAAAATTTTCAATCCACTCCTTATGTTAAAAAAAAATCTAGAATAAAAAAGCAACTATGAAACACCATATCAGTCGGTTGAAATTACGATTAAAACAACCAAGTCGGAGGCATTTCTTAGCTTTACTTTTGAGATGTTAAATTTTGGTGATTAGTAACTCATTCGTTTTCAACTTTACTTCCAAAGGACCCTTTCTCACCTTTATTTTTTAGCATGTTGTCTAGGAATCATTTGGAAGATTGAAACCTTAAAATTTTCAACCCATGATCCCCAGGTAAAAGAAAATAATAAGACCTAAATTAACATGAAACCTTGAACAAGCTTCTCGTAACCATGTTGAAAACAAAACTAAGTTGAATGTCTCATGAGATACTGTATTTTGATGAAAGTCATAAACCCCAAAAGTGGCTAGTTGAAACCATGTTAGGGGCCTCATTTTTCAACTTTATATCTGTATATGTTAATTTTTAGTGAAAGTTAATCCTTTTTTCTATAAAATTTAATAAACTTTTGGATATGTTGGTTAGGAATTGTTCAAGAGATGAATCATAAAGTTTTCAATCAACATCCTCCAGCTAAAAGAATTCTAGTACCTAAAAAAACACGTTACTCCATGATGATAGTTCGTGGCCTCATTTTCAAATTTACCTCTTGTGATGTTAAATTTGAATGATAGTTAACCCATTTCTCTCGATTTTTTTTTTCATTCCAAGAATTTTGCCCACATTTGAAAGGGCCAGTATATATATATATTTAATTTCTTTTTACATTTAATTATTTATATTATTTTTACTTTTAGGGGTGTGATTGCGCCTTCTAAAAGGCCATTTACTTCTTGACAAATATGACCGACATTGTTCGAGAAAAAAGTTTATGCAAAGCCATTTTTCAACTTTAACTCATGTTTCAATTTGATGATAATTAACTGATTATTTTTTGATAGTTTAATTAAACAACATTTAGACCTCTTTTCAAATATGATGTATTAATTCAAATAATTGTATAAAACATATGCAGTGTCTATCTATGATAAATGTCACCAGGGTTAGAGACGAACGACAAGCTCCCCAACTTACTCGAGGTCTGCCTAACTTAAAAGTAGGCATACACCTTTAACAGTACTCTGCTTGATCGGTACCTGCATGTATCATTGAGCCCATTTTGAAACTAATCAGAACACTCGCGTGACGCCACTTATGTTAGGATCTTTATAAGTTGAGAACCTACGTATTTGTCCACTCACATCAGTTAACCCGAATTGAGGGAGCTTCATTTTTTATTTTTCACTTGCGAAGAACCAGAAAGCGATTTGGCAACAAATATGAGGAAGAAGAAGGTTTTGGTTGTGGGTGGCACAGGTTACTTAGGTCAGCATCTTCTATCAGGATTTTCCGAGATCGATGGAGTTCCATATGATATCGCGTTCACTTATCACTCCTTTGCGCCTGAAGGTTTGTTGGGAGCTCTTCCTCATCTGCTTGCATTTCAAGTTGATTTAAAATCTGGTCAAGGATTCGATACCATTACTGAGAATTTTGGCCAGGTTTGCCTCTGCCTTCGCCCATTGATGATGTAGAGTAGTTGATTCTTGTAGCTTCAACTTAATTTGATTTCAATTACCAGCCAGATATTGTTGTTAATTGTGCTGCTATCTCTGTCCCTCGTGCCTGCGAAGTAGACCCTGTCTCTGCATTTTCTGTCAACGTGCCTACTGCCATTGGAACTTGGCTTCTCAGTTTTGAAGGGAGGAATACCCTATTCATTCATCTATCAACTGATCAAGGTAACTTTTTGGTTCCTTTCTTATCCATCATTTTATTTACTATTTTCTTCCATCTTGTTCACTTCAGTTTCCATTATATATAAGATGCTGCCTTTGTCCGTTATATATTATCAACTGGGTTCTGACTATGTTATTTTCCCACCAGTTTATGAAGGCGTGAAATCATTCTATAATGAAGAAGATGAAACCATTCCTGTGAATGTTTATGGCAAGTCAAAGCTAGCAGCTGAACAGTATGTTTCTGAGAAATTTTCTAACTTTGCAATCTTGAGATCCAGTATCATTTTTGGTCCTCAGACCATCTCACCTGTTCCTAAATCTCTTCCTGTTCAGGTACGTGGCTATGCCTATGCGTGTTATATCGTTTCTCTGTAATTTCCTGATACATTGATGCGTTTATACACATATTGGATTGTAAAGAAAAGTATGCAATTAAATCTGGCCATTTTAAAGATACCTCTTGGAAGGGATTTGTGTCATCGTAATTTTTTAATGAACATTAATTTATATAACCAACTAACTCAATCGATCATTTGTTTCTACAGTACAATAATATTGTGACAGCCTTCTCGACTTATTTGTACATAACAAGTAATTTGTATGCATTTGATACAGTGGATTGATGCTACCTTGTCTCAAGGAAGTGAAGTTGAATTCTTTCATGATGAGTTTCGATGTCCTGTGTATGTCAAGGATGTCGTGAATGTCATCATAACATTGATTAAGACATGGATATCAGGTATGGATTTTGTAAAGTCTTGATAAGTGATCCTCCCGAGGTCCCCTTCAGTTAAATCCTTTCTTGCTGAATAACTAATTGTAAAAAAAAAAAAAAAGTACGGTACATATAATGTATGTTGTACCATTTTTAGTCATTTTCCTATGAAGTGATGAGAGGAACCACCTCTTTTGAAATTGTTTATTTTGTTCATTCTGTTGGCATACACTTGCCCAATTGATGGTTGTTGTTCAATCATCTTTCTCTTCAGTTGGGGGGATGTTGTATTTACCTTTATTATATTAATTTAGTTTCTTATTTGTTTGCGATTATGAATGACTGAATTCCAGAGGGCAAGCAAATGCAATTGCTGTTAAATGTTGGCGGACGAAATCGTGTATCACGTGTTGAAATGGCTGAGACTGTTGCAGAAATTAGAGGGCACAAGAAATCATTGATCAAAAGAGTGTCTGCATCATCAGTATGTTCGCCGCTTGATCTTTTAAAGATCTTTCAAATAGTCACTAAAAGCAGTATTTCTTTCATCATAGACCAAATCATGATTGTTGAATTCATTCATTCTGGTGTAAACAAAGCTATAGAATAAAATACTGTTTAGTTAGTTTCAGTTAGTTACTCAATAACTAACTTTTGTAATATCACCTCTCTATAAATAAAGCATTTCCCCCTCTTTAGAGAGGGATTAAATTCATATGAACAAATTCTTTTAGTAGCTTACATCAAAGCACCCAAAATGACTATATGGCTAACCGCTGACCGGTAGAGCAAGTGGGCAATGGCCAAAAACAAGAGGTGGAAGCAATCCCCCTCCTCTCTCCAAGAACTACTTCAAGACGCTTGCTGTCTGTTGAAGGTTCGGTGGAGAGAACTGTGAGAGCACTTGTGGAAGTTTTACAAAGGTTAGATGCAGCAGCTCCCCTTCAAGAAATCCATGAAGAATGACCAACAATGGTTCAACATTGGGGTCAACGTGGTATTTTCGCAGAGCTGGACAACAAAGATTGGGACGAATTCATCAAGAAGGAAGATTTGGAGTTCAAGATCGTAGAAGACCCAATCAAGAATACCAAGAACCAACTTCAAGATTTCAAGATTGCAACCAAGAATTCCAAGCTTGGAGTTCTTCGAATTATGCGCAAGAAGGAAAAAACGAAGGCTATGGGAGAAGGAACCTAGCTCATTGTGGAGAAAAAAGAGGTGAACCCATTGAATATAAGATGAATCGACTTACCAAGCTATGATGGCAAGAGGAACATTGAAATTTTAATGGATTGGCTAAAGAATACTGATTTTTTTTAACTATATGAATCCTCCCGAAAGAAAGACGGTCCACTTGGTGTCATTAAAACTTAAAGCTAGTGCTTCAGCATGGTGGGATCAAGTAGAAGTGAAGTGAAGAAGAAATGTTAAAAGATCTATCCTTGCTTGGGAGAAAATGAAGAGATTGATGAAAGCAAGATTTCTCCCCCCTAACTATGAGAAAACACTTTATAATCAATGCCAAAGCGGTTGACAGGGAGTTTGACCTATGGCTGATTATATTGAAGAATTCCACCGTTTGGAAGCTCGTGCAAATCCAATGGAGAATGAACAACATTTGATTGCTCGTTTTGTTGGTGGTCTACGATTTGACATCCCATTTCTGACTTTATCTGAAGCCATTACCTACGCAGAATTAGTAGAAGAATTGGTTGAGGCTAACTCAAAGAAAACTTCTAGGCAAAATCCATGGGACAACTCAAATAGTAGAAGATCAACAACAACAAATAGTAATACTTGTCATCCTCAATCTTTGAAAGATTGAGAAGGAGAAGACCCTTGATCAAAATGGGAAAAAGTCAGAAACTACATCTAAGAAGCCAGTGGAGAACCCCTATCAACAACCCAATTTAAGCAAGTGGTTTAGACGTGGGCAAACTAGGCATCTCTCCAATGCTTGTCTTTAATGAAGAACCATAGCCTTTATGAGTGAAGAGGAAGATTTGAATAGAGATCAAGAAGCTGTCTTTGAACAAGAAAAGAGATTTTGGAACCTGATGATGGGGAGAGACTTTCTTGCATCCTCCAAAGAGTCATGATAGGACCTAGAGGAGATACTTATCACCAACAAAGGCATAGCTTATTCAAAACCAGGTGCGCAATTCAAAATAAAGTTTGTAATGTGATAATTGATAGTGGCGGCAGTCTAAATTTTGTAGCCAAGAAATTGATTTCTGCATTAAACCTTAAAACGGAACCTCACCCTAACCCTTATAAAATTTGATGGATCAAGAAGGGAGGAGACACACAGGTGAATGAAATTTGCTCGGTTCCATTATCAATTGGACGAAGCTACAAAGACCAAATTGTGTGACATACTTGATATGGATGTTTGCCACATTTTACTTGGAATACCTTGGCAATATGACACTCAACCAGTGCACGAAGGAAGAGAAAACACATATGAGTTCTAGTGGATGAACAAGAAATTAATTTTGGTTCCAGTCAATAAGAAGAATGAGGACGAAATTAATGCAAAGCACTCCAACAACCATCTCTTTATCATTGTAAGTGAAAAAAAATTTGATAAACAGAAAGAAACTGATATCTTGGGTCTTGTAATTGCAGGCCATGTTCAAGATAACTCCTCTGGAAATATTCATATGAAAATCCAAGATCTGTTGGAGCAATATCCTAGTATCAAAGACGAACCTTCAAAGCTCCCTCCACTACGAGACATACAACACAATATTGATCTCTTGCCAAGAGCCTCCCTGCCTCATCTTCCTCATTACAGAATGTCTGAAAGACTCCCATTCTACACCAACAGATTGAAAAGCTTATGAAGAAAGGCCAAAGACAACCAAGTATGAGTCCTTGTGTAGTCCTGACATTGTTAACTCCAAAGAAGGATGGATGCTAGAGAATGTATGTTGATAGCAGGGCCATTAACCGAACCACAGTCAAATATTGCTTCTTCCCTATCCCATGAATCAATGACCTACTGGATCAATTGGGAGGAGCCCTTATTTTTTTGAAGGTGGATTTGAAAAGTGGTTACCACCAAATCCGCATTCGGCCTGGAGATGAATGGAAGATTGACTTCAAGAATGGCCAGTGATGCCTTTTGGCCCTTCCAATGGTCTAAGCGCGTGTATGCGCTTAATGCACCAACTATCAACAAAAATGAGGAAGATCACTATCAACACTTAAAGCTAGTATTCAAAGCTTTGGAGGAGAACAGTTATACATCAATATGAAGAAATGCACATTTTGTACTAAGGAGATATCATTTCTAGGCTTCATCATCAACAAAAATCAAGTACGAATGGATGAAGCAAAAGTGGAAGCTATGGATAATTGGCCAATTCCATAAACAATAAAAGAAGTGCAAGCTTTTATGGGGTTAGCATCTTTTTATAAAAAATTCATAAAGAATTTCAGTTCATCAAGAACACCTATAACGGATTGCTTGAAGAAAGGAAGTTCATTAACAATCTGATTAAATAGAAATTCAGCAGCCATCCTTTTTTAGAACTTCTTGAGTTTAATAATTCCTTTGACGTTGCTGTAGATGCATGTGGAATGGGGATTGGAGCCGTTTTATCTCAAGGAGGCAACCATGTGGAGTTTTTAGTGAAAATCTTAGCACTTTGAGACAAGCAAGGAGTACCTATGAGCAAGAATTATATGCTCTTGTAAGGGCTTTAAAGCAGTGGGAACAATACCTATTGTCTGAAGAATTTGTCTGGCTCACGGTTCATTTTTCTCTAAAGTGCTTACAAGCTCAAAAAATTATTAGTCAAATGCATGTCTGTTGGATATCCTATATTCAACACTTTGAATTCTCCATCGCACCAAGCATGGAAATAGAATAAGGTAGCCAATGCTCTGAGTAGAAAAAACACCTTATTAAATCTCCTCTCGGTAGAGATCATTGCATTTGATCATCTCCTCATAAATCACTAAGGGAAGCTCTAATCAAAGAAGCTCATGTTAGAGGTTGAGCTGGTCACTTTGGACAGGATAAAACCTTCCATCTAATCTGCAAAAGATTTTTTTGGCCACAAGCAAGAAAAGATACTAATAACTTTGTGAAGAGATGTGCCGTATGCCAAAGAGCTAAGGGGACTGCAACTAACGTTGGCCTATATTCCCCTCTTCCGATTCCTATCAATATTTGGGAGGACCTTTCAGTTGATTTTGTTATTGGCTTGCCAAAGACACAAAGGGGTTTTGATGCTGTCATGGTAGTAGTGGACCAATTCAGCAAGGTGGCCTATTTCCTAGCTTGCAAGAAACTAATATGTTGTTTATATTGCTATTCTTTTTTTAGAGAAGTTGTGAGACTCCATGGAATACCTAAGACCATTGTATCAGATGGGGATGCTAAATTCCTTGGCCACTTTTGAAGAACACTTTGGAAGAAATTTGATACTACGCTAAAATTCAGTACTACCTCTCACCCTCAAAGGGACGACTAGACTGAAGTGACCAATAGGTCCTTGGAAAACTTAATTAGATGCGGGAGTGGAACACACCCAAAACAGTGGGACATGGGCATAATTTTCCTTCAATAACATGAAGAACAAAACCACTGGCAAATGTCCCTTTAATGTTGTCTATACCAAAGCCCCTAGACTCACTTTTGACATAGCCAACTTGCCTACAGGTGTGGATATACAGAATGAAGCAGAAGAAATGGCAAACCGTGTGCAGAAGCTTCATAAAGAAGTCTATGATCACTTAATAAAAAATACATCTTATAAAGAAGATAAAGATGAGAAGAGAAGTTCACTTCCAAGTGAAGACCTGGTTATGACACATTTGAGGAAAAGAAGATTCTCAACTGGGACCTATGGAAAGCTAAAAGATAAACAAGTTGGTCCTTGCACAGCCTTAGTAAAATATGACCCTAACGCATACAAGATAGAATTACTGGAAGACTTGGACACCAATTCAGTTTTTAATGTGGCAGACTTAAAGAAATACCATGCACCAGACCGTGCAGATCTGGCGAGTTCGAGTCTAGTGTTATGGGGGTGGATTATGGTGTAAACAAAGCTATAGAATAAAAGACTCTTTGATTAGTTTCATTTAGTGTGCAGATCTGGCGAGTTCGAGTCTAGTGTTATGGGGGTGGATTATGGTGTAAACAAAGCTATAGAATGAAAGACTCTTTGATTAGTTTCATTTAGTTACTCAATAAGTAACTTTTGTAATATCACCCCTCTATAAATAAAGCCTTTCCCCCTCTCAGAGAGGGATCAGTTTCATATAAACAAATTCTTTCAGTAATTTACATCACATTCATCTTCACTGCTTTAGAAATATTTCTCGATTGTACTTCTTTCTGACTCCAGCCTGTCACTTGGACTGGCTTTCTACTTAACAATCATACAACTCGTGATATGCCTAGTAACAGGCTCCTTGTTTAACTCTCAAAGGAAACTGACAAGTTCTCCTCTGGTCTCTTTGGTGACATCGTACAAAATGAAAACTTCGGAATCCCAATGGGTGCTTGTGGTAATGGCTAAAAAATGTTTTGATAGACCTCCAAGAGCACGAGTTCAAAGTCTTAGGCCAAAAAGGTTTGGAAAGACCTTAAAATTTTGATTGTATCTCGAAGCTTATTATAAGGTGGCAAAGGGATCAGAGACCGGGAGCACAATACAAGAAATGAAGTTGCAAATAATCCATTTTTCTTTTTAATAAAATGTATAGATATTGTAATTGAATACTCTGTTTGATACAACGTCTGCCCCTTTTGTAGGCTAAATAGATTGCACAGATTTTCGGTAGCTGTTTATTTCTCCCAGAACATTGTTTTAATATATCCACTTTTGATTTGTGTTTCACTTGAATGCGTCAGATCGATCGAGGTGTAAAATCCCCAGCAGACATTTCAATGAACATTGGTAAACTGATCCAGATACTTGCCATGTCTCCTGTTTCATTCACCGACGGTGTCAGATTGACACTTGCAGCTGAGATTACAGAGTGATTTGCATTGGAAACTGTAATGACTAATGCTTCGCTGCTGGTTTATTTTTTAAGGCTCAATGACTCAAATTTGGTTTCTAAGGTCTGCAAACTGCTTCAAAATGCTGCAAATTTATTTCATTTTCTTGGTTTTACATAATGGTTTGCATCTTTTTTCGTTTTCCAATCATCAACAATTATTTCGTTTTCCTTTTCTTGAAACTTCTATGAAATTCTGTTCTTCATCATTATCATCTTAGAATTTTTTTTGTTGAAAGCCAAAGCCCTTTCTTTAGTAATTATTTGGTTCTCTATTTTAATTTTTTTTTTTGGTTTTTTTTTTTAAATTTAAGTAAAATTATCATCTTAGATTTTTTTTTTTGTTGAAAGTCAAAGCCCTCTATTTAGTAATTATTTGGTTCTCTATTTTTATTCTATTTTTTGTTTTTTTTTTTTTAAATTTTAGTTCATATTTACTTCTTTCATCTATAAATGTCTTCGTTTTTTGTTTTTATGCACTTTAATGGTGGGAATGTGACTTCTATGATAGAGATTTTTTTAAAAAAAAGTATATAAAGCTTGTCTAAAAACGAAACAAAAATCTACTCTGATTTAATGCGAAATTAAATGAGATCTAAAAGAGGAGAAATCAAAAGTTTCTTTCCATCATAATTCACATATGAAGTTAGAAACCTACCAAATATGAAAGTGTAAAAGAAATGATAGTTTTACCTCTATCATTATAAGTCAACACTCACAGTTTGGAAAAAATCTAAAGACTTGATGTCACATATTGTTGGTGAATTTGAGATAGTTTAAATAATTCAAATGCTTCAATGTAAAAATTTTAAATAAATAATTAAATAAAATTCTTAAATAGAGAGTAAAAAAGAAAGAAAAAAAAAGATATATTCCTGAAGTTGGAAAATTATAGACATGTTTAAAAGAAATGTGAGAGTAATGATAAATCAAATTAAAAAAATATATGAACAATGCTACAAACTAACTTGAATAGCCAATTTAAACACACCGATGAACAAAATTAAAACAAAAATCAAGACCAAAAAATGTGAAGAAAAGAAAAGGCTTTAACCTAGCTATTTAGTGAATAAATTTAGATTTAAAATGATCTGTGATTTGGATATTAAAAGAAATAAAAAAAATTATGATTATCCATTTTTTGAAAAAATTAAATTATTTAATTAACCCTTATCCCTATAATTAGATTTTCTCCAAAACATTTTTAACTAATGAGATTTTATCTGAAAGATCACTGTGAATGACATTGTTGAGTTTGTTAATTTTACTTTTTAAAAGAAATTTTCTCTTTTTTAACGTGATTTAGATTTTTTATTATTTATTTATTTCTCTTTAGAAGGTGATGAGTCTGTTTGTTGATTTTTCAAAAAAAATCTTTTGACGTGATTTTTTAAAAAATTATTTCTTATAAACGTGATTTGGAGTTTGTTAAATTCGCCAATTCTAAAATCTTCAAATATGAGAGATAAAATCCAATTATCAAAATAGATAACAGAATTAAAACTAGGGGCATTTTTAAAACTGAAAAACAGTTCTAAATTTGAAAATTTGTTATGAATAGAAAGAAAAAATGAAAAAGAAAAAGAAAAAGAAAAAAAGAAACTATATATATATATAAATGAAATGAGTTCTTGTAGATAGTCTTATATTTGAAAATACATTTTTTTTCTTAGAATTCAAATTGTTACTACTCGAGAGTTATTAAAACTATGTAATGTAATGAAACTTAATTAATTATAATTATTACAATTTGTTCAAATTAACTAATAGTATTAATGCAAAAAATGGAACATGAGTATTTGGATAAAACAAGCCTTAAAATGTAAAACTGAAATAAAAATCAAATTTTAATTAAAAAAAGTGTAACATTTTGAAACTTAAAAACTAAGATGAATCAAAACTCAACTAGATTAGAAGTATTATATTTGAAAAACTAAGAATCAAATAAAAACTAGACAAAAAACCTAGACTCCAAATAGTTATTCTCCCTTTATTTTTAAGGTTAATGACATTTTGTTACTTATTCTATGCTAGATGAATTTTTTAACCCATGCAATAAAAATGTCAATATCAATGTCGAAATATCAAAAACTTAATATCATAACTCTTTTAGTTTTCTCATCTATTTTTCAAAACAAATTGTCTAAAAGGTGGTCATCAGTAAATTGTCATTATCAATGTTGAACAAATTCAACTCATGCCCCAGTCTAACAAATCAAACTTAGGATATCTTCTGTTTTTTAGAAAAATAATGATAGCAAATAGCACAATTTAGAAAATAAAATTAAAATATAGTACAATAATAAAACATTTGTAAAAAAATATAAATGTTGACTAATCAACTGTATTTAAAATGTTGAGTTTGCCCTTTGGCTGTCATTGATAGTTGCTAAATAGCCAAAATAAGTGATAGCAACTTATAGTAGCTATCGATAACTATTAATTATAGTTTTCAATTTGAGAAAATCGAGAAGAAACACTAGGAAATGACAAATAGATTATCACTGATAGCAGTAATATTCATTGATGAATCTATCAATGACTATTAATAATAACTTTTAATATGAGAAAGTTGAAATAAAGTGTGCTATATAATGGTTTAGGGTTTAGTAGTCTTTTACCAATTTTGTGCTATATATTCTACTACTACTATTATTATTATTTTGCTTGAATGCCATTTACACAATCGACACTTGAGTTTTGTCATTTGAAAATGAGTCATTTTAAAAAAAAAAGCTAAAGTATTTGAAAACCACTAAAAATGGCTCTAGAAACACTATCAAAATTTATTTTAAATAGATTTTTTATGAAATTGTTGTAAACTAACAAAAAGCTGTTGAAGATTATATCAATGACAGACACCAATATAGTGATAGACATTGATAGAATATGAAATTTTACTATATTTGAAAATGTGTCTTTTAATTAATCAAAATAGTTAAAGTAAAATGACTCTAAAAAAAACACTTTTTTCTAGTTCAAGCTGTCTCGACCTATTTAGTGAAATAATTTCTATCTCTATCTATGAGCAATAAGAGAGGATGCGGGGAGAACATCCTTTAGGCTAGCTAATCACACAGCTTGAACTACTCTAACTAAGAACTCCCACTAACCGTTCTTCCTACATCGTTTAGGGTATGGAACTCGCTCGCCAGAGAGAGGATATCCTGCCTAGAAAAAGCCAATTCATACCATTCCTCGGGCTGACTTAACTCAGCAACTCTTAAGTAAAGAAGAACTAATTAAGGCAACTGCTGCCCTCAGGGTTGATATCTCAAATCCAAAGAGCAAGGCAGTATTCAGCTTGGCTCGACTAAAAGAAGAAGCGTTAAACCCCTCAAAAAAGTAAAACTATAACTCATCCCTTCTGTTCATGTTCAAAACTTGTTACATAATACAAGTTCAGAGACATTTACTACAATCAAATGAGTCAGCAGTATAAATTTTAAAAGTATAAGAATCAATTTGAAATCAAGCTAAAATCATGAAGAAACTAGTAAATCTCTCATATATGAAATTAGGAAGGAGAAAGAGAACTTTGTTGTGATATCAAAAAATTCGGATAAGAACTTATAATGGAAGTATAAAGAGAATGGATGGCTGCAAATATGAACTTTAAACTTCCCTACTACTCCAATTGCATGATGATGTTATCACCTTGAATACAATAATTGAGAATATTAATATATATAACCTGAGGGAATCCAAGAGAGGACGTTTCTCAGAGTTCTTCAGAATGGAGAGACCTAATTCCTTATGTTCAATTGTTTGGCCCTGACCTCGAGCTATGAGAGATGACGATTGGGAGAAAGAAAAGAATGGTAGAGCTCTAAATGAGCCTTATTTTTCATGGACAAGAGGGCTATAAATCGGAAACCACATATTGCGTTTGATGTATTCAATCATCTCCTCCTGTAGAAAAAACAATAAACTTCAACGATAAACTCAAGCAATTACAGAAATTTTAGTAAGAGCCAAATTCCCATGCCATATATTTGATAATTATCAAAGGTAACAAACTGTTTTCTAAATCTTGTGATGGAATGAATTATGAAAATAAAAATAAAAGTGTTAATGTGCCTGTTGAAATCCCTGCATACAGATTCATGATAAGAAGAAATACCATTATTTAATCGTCACTCTAGAAATAAACGAGAAGATGGAAACCTAGAAATAAACGAGAAGATGGAAACTAGAGTTTAGACAGGTTCCTTCGTTTTTAATCCAAATAATAATGTAGGCATTTTTTGCCATCTCCAATCTTTAAGTTAAAGCTGTATCTATCCTCAATTATCAATTCACTGTCCACAAACAAAAGTCATTTACTCTAAGATGGGTACATTACTTTAAGGAAGCAGAAAAAGAGAAGGTGCTTGTAACCTTATGCACCATACGAGGTTTACTTTATTTTTTAAATTCTCGAGTGAGAGTGGAGATTTGAAAATATAATTTAAAAAAACAGATGAATGGTATGCAAACCATGAGATTAGCTTACGTACTTTGGCCATTAGCCTCAGCTCTCGAGGGCCCACATCGCCATGGCCTTCTGCCAAATTCTCCGAAACAGCACTCCTCAGGACTGCAGCTCCGACCTCTGCTGTGATTTCTCGAATGCTGCAAATTGTATTTATATATTTTGGAGGTTAGTTCTTTGGCCAACCAGTCTAAACATTGAAGTAATCAGATTGTGTTGATTCAATTATATGACAATAATGGAATATAGAACTGTAAATCCTACTCCTACCTATCAATCGATGGGTACAAAATGCCACTTTGAACTTCTTCATCTGTCATATAAGAAGCAAGGCTGCAGAGATGACAACATCATATCAGCACCTTGGAGATAAATAAAACATAGATCAAGGATACAGTGTCAAATAGTAAGGAAATATATATCTATTTTTAAACCCTATTTGTCATTTGGCTTTGGTTTTTAAAAATAAAATCTATTTTCTCAAAATTTCTCACCATAATTTTCATTATTCAAGTAAAATAGGAGAATTCTCTGCCAAATTTCAAAATAAAAAATAGAAAATAAAGTTTTCAAAACCTTTTTTTTTTTTAATTTTCAAGACTTAACTTGGTTTTCTAAAACATTGAAAGAAAGTAGAGAACACAACAAGAAATTTAGAGGTGAGAGACGTTTTTAGACTTAATTTTCAAAAATCTGAAAACTAAGAAAAATAGTTTTTAAAAACTTATTTTTGTTTTTTAAATTTGGCTAATAGTGCAACTCTTCTACTTAAGATTGATACAAACCATAGTAAGAAAGTGAAAAGAAATAGGTTTACTTTTTAAAAACCAAAAATAAAAATTGAAATGGTTACCAAACGAGGCCTAAGATCTCAACCGGTAACCATTTCATTTTTTAATTATTGTTTTTTCAAAATTAAGCATATTTCCTCTATTCTTATATTGATTTGCATCTATCTAAAGTAAAAAAGTTGAATTCTGAGCCAAATTCCAAAAACAAAAACAAGTTTAAAAACTATTTTTTTTTTAATTTTCAAAAGTTGGTTTAATTTTTTTTAGAATAAAAACATTGGTAGAAGTTGGATAGCAAAGCAAGATATTTAAGGTGGAAGAATTGTTTATATGCATAAACGAGGCCTAATCAAATTTAGAAAGACTGCTTTCATTAAGAAACAACTATTGGATGTTTGTACGGAAAGAGATACAACCCCGCTTATAATTTTTTTCATAAGCAGTCTGCGAGTGGTTTCACCAAAAACCAGAAGACAAATCCTCTTAATATACCCTAAGGTTTCCGCGGCAAATTAGGCATTTGTAACATCTTCGGTCTTCCAAATTTAAAATTAAAAGAAAGATGATATTGAACTGCCACATAAAGATTCATACCATTCTGCAGCTGCTTGCAACATTCCATCGGTAATATAACGAGCACCTGATAGAAGAGATCCCAACCCAATCCTGCATGAAAACGATCACAGTTAAACAATTAACTCACCGAATTCTTACAAGTTCAAAATAACAGTGTTTAAAGGAAATATACAGACCCGGGAAACAGATACATGTTATTTGCTTGATTTACATGGCCAAACTTTCCATTACCTGCAAAGTTATTTTACAGAAAGTCATATTAAACTATAAGATACAGGGCTAGAGTCCGAAACTTAAAAAGCTCGTGCAATCCCATAGGAAAACTTTAAATTGATCGTTTAGGTATGATGCTATTTCACACATTTTATTTTTCAGAACATAAAAGATACCAAGTGCAACGTTCTCAAAAGGGCTTCCACTAGCGAACACAATGTTTTCTCCAGCATACTTGAAAGCATCAGCAGCAGTGCATTCAGCTGGTAAAAGAAAAAAAGGATAACCAGTAGTAACTGTAAATAGCTAGCTAATTTGAAAATTATTGCATCCTTATAAACAAACAGACCGTTCATGGTGGGATTTGACATCGCAAATATTGCAGGTTTACTTGAATCAGATTCCCGCATTGCCTTGAGAACCTAGAGTAATCCCATCAAATATGAGAACTAGAAGAGGAAAGTGTACCCGAAAATTGACACTGTCCTACATGGACTTTGCCATTAACTAAATGGATAAAGTACAATGAGGTCTCAAGTTCATTACTTCTGTCCTGTAATTATGAGGCTAAACGAATAAAAGACAATGATGCATGTAATTTACTCGAGAGATGTTCAATTTCCTTTCTCCTATCCTCCATTATTGCTTTTATTTGAGGAAACGTCTAAAATAATCTCCACTCTAGAGAAAAAGATGAATGAGAGGTGGATTTCTTAAGTTGCTTATTTTACAAATTTATAACAAGAAAGTGTGAGATAAAGCATGGATGACTAAAAAACATGTGACATAAATGAAAATAACAGAAACATCATACATATTGATGTTGTTGAGATAATACTTTTTGGAAATTGAAGTAAGCCCCAACTAACGAAAAAAAGAGAGGATATGTACCTCCTCATTGAAGATACCGCCAACTCCTGACAGACCAAGAAGAACATGGGGCCTGACCTTTTTCACCTGAACAGTGATTAAAAATTCATCCATAAATCTCAATGGAGATGGTCAAAAACTACTGAAGAGTAATGGCAGAATCCTCTCTGAGTGTTGAGGAAATTAGCTAAGTATCCCTAACCATGAAGGGAGTTTGAGAAAGCTTACCACTTCTAATAAATTGGCTCCTTTCACAGCTCTCTTGGATCTTTTAGCAAATGGTGCAGCTGCTGGATCAATGTTTGTTCTTTCTTTTGTGATAAGGCCCTGCACAAAGACAATTTATTTTGCTCTGATGACACATGTAACATGGAGTTAAAAATCTAGCAGCATAACCTTGCTAAAATCATTGCATCACAATCATGATAATAAGGTGTGAAGAGCATATAACAATTAAATACACTTCATAGAGATTGAAAAACCAACAATAGATCTGAAAAGTTAAAATCAATGTCGATTTCATAAGAAATTAATATTCTATAAATATATCACTTGCACAACAGTTGACCTTTTTGGGATCATATGTAAGGAAAACAAAATATGATGTAGATAAAAATTGAGAACAAGGAAGGAGGAGCATTCTTCACATAAAAAAATTATAATCAAAGTCAAGAAGTATTACAAGAAAGAACTTTACCCAAAAGATACCGTAGTAGAAAAGGCAAGACAACAATAATGACAAACAATTCATTTCCCGTTCAATCAAATATTAAACAAAAAAAATTCCACATCTTTAAAATCTGCTTTATCATGTTCATGAATGATAACTTTTACGTGCTAGAAATTTGAGTAGTTCAAACGTAAACAAAACAAGCTTAATGTTAAGCTTCCCCAGCAGGTTGATCAAGATAATTAAAATCAACCCACTGACTTCATGAAATTAATAAATAGAAGTGTTAAAGTAACATAGACATGAATATATAAGCTAGAGCAGAGGCATGACTACTATACCTAACTACCATTAGGTAAGGCTAAAAGAAATGATAATTTTCTTTTTCATTTAATATGTAATTTGAAATCTACAAAGACAATTGGTCAAATAGATGAGGTTAATCTGCAGCATGAACACGGATCATGCCAAATTCATGAAATCAATAACTCTCATGGAAGGAAAATCTTGGACAGACTGATGCAGAAATTGAGAAATGAAAGTTTGAAAAAGATTCTTACATCTTTGTCTATTAGAAAAAAAAATTGATTTTTTGCAGTAGAATCGTTGTTCCCTGCCATTCTCGAAACAGCCTGAATAGCCATGTTAAGAACACCGAGCCCTGCACTGAAGTTGAAAGAGGGGAAAAAACAGCATGTTGAAACAAATGAAGGTTAAACCAAAAGGATTGAACTATAGTTTCCAACGTTTTCATTTCTCTTATATTCACGTAATAGTAATAGTAATAGTAATAGTAATTCCTCTTTCAAACAACCACTTTTGTTTCAACAAAGAGGACAAGGCTTATGATCCCTAAATCGTTAGCAGTATTGCTATTTGGAGAAAATGTTAAAGTTAAACAGCTGACAATACCTTCCAGCCCCTACCACTACTATCTTTTGGTTAACAAAATCACTCAATGGCCGCCCTTGAGCTCTCACAGTTCCCAATAGTCCAGCGAGAGCAACACCAGCAGTTCCCTTTATGAAATGAAATAAACGAAAATGAATGTCCTTTTAAGTAATTATCAACTGCATGAATACAGCATCAACTACTCACTTGTATGTCATCGTTGAACATGCAGAACCTCTTACGATAACGTTGTAATGTTTCAAAAGCCCATTTCATTTGAAAATCCTCAAACTGGCATCATTCAAAATCAAATTGCGAGATTACGATACTGATTACTGGCAGTGAACACAGTTAAAAATTTGATATCTTAACCAATAAACCTGAACAATAGCTTTAGGCCAACATGTATGCACGGCTTCCATAAATTCATCAACAATTGATAGATACTCTTCTCCCTCCAATCTAGGTTGTCGAAGTCCTAAATCTGCCATACTAGATCATGTGACGTGACAATCTATGAAACATCTAGAAGGAATTACGCATAGACTCAATGTTTAAAAAACGATCTCAGGAACATGCCTAGGCGTTAAGTGCAGGTCTGGCACCTCAAGATGAGGCGCATAAAATATGGTGTGCACCCAAAAAAAAAAAAAAAGAAATTTTCCTCTTTATTAATAATTTAAATTAAGTTTTCTAAGCCTAAATGCAAAATTCTTTGAATTTAGGGTTTTTATTTATAATTCCACTTCAACTATCCTTTCCCTTCTTTATGCATTCCTCTTATATAGTGCCTCTCACCCAAAAAAAGAACACTATATAGATCATTTAACAAAGTGCAGGCAAATAGACACCAAAGACCGTACAACTAAGGCCCACTTGATTTTTGTTTTTTGTTTCTAAGAAATTGCTATTTCCATCTGTTCGAAATAAACAATTGAGTTTTGAGGCAAATTGTAAAAAACAAAAACAAGTTTTTAAGAACTTTTTATTTTCTTTTAATTTTTTAGATATAGCTTGATTTTTCAAAACTAGAAAACAAGACAAAAATCAATAGGTGGAAGCAGTGTTTATAAGCTTAAATGTCCAAAATCATAAACTAAAACTAAGTGGTTATCAAACAACTTAAGAAACATAAGATAAATATAATAAAGAGGAGTTCCTAGTAAATCAAACTATTTTTTGTTTTTCTGGAGAAGAAACAATTTCATTGAAAAGTGAAAATTCCAAAGAGTAAAGAAAAATCACCATGAAATACAAGATGAGCCAATGGGCAACCCAGTTAGATGAAAAAATACAAAATAGACAAAAGGGGAGGGAGGCGACCAAAAAGGATAGAAAAACATAAAAACGTAAAATGGATTGACAATGCAAAAAACTCACAATTAAGGGGAAAACTAAACAAAACAACAATCCAATGAAAATTAAACCAATGCATCCTAAAAGCAGGAACCATAAACCCAAATAAGCACAATACATTACAAGGAAAATATGGAGATAAAAGACATGAAGGTTTCTCTTTCACTTACAAAGAGGATCATTAAGTAACTTCTCGTTGTTAGTACCAATATCTAGCATTACTGGAAGAATCTGTCAATTAAACAAGAGTAAACTTAATGAAATTCAGAAAGTGGGGTTAAGAAAAGTTGCTAAAAAAATGTCGCCATTAAATGATATTAGTATTCTTAGATAATCTACATATTTCATGAAGAAAAGACTGCAGACTTGAGGGTTACCCCCACTATCAGGAATATTTGCTGGAACGGGAAAAAGATATAGGCAAATTCTAAACACAGCACACTAAAATTCTCTCTCCCGGTTCTTGCTTAAAATCACATGTACATGTCAATGCTGATAGTGTCTCTTTCACTAAAACAAGCCAAATTTCCTTTAGAAATTTATCCACAAAGTAACATAAATACAGATTGACACAATAAGGAATAATTCAAGTCTACACTTCAATAATATATTTAGTTAATGCCACAGAAGAGACAAAAGAGGAAAACAGTACAGGGGCTAGGGGAGGGGGCCCTCCCCACTCCCAGAGATCCAACACAAAAGAAAATTTCGTGTAGACACTCCAACAAGAGGCCGGATATAATACATGACTACATGGTCCCAGAAAAAAATTTAATAATAACAAAAACTACTACTTGTGAAATCTGCAAACTATACCTCTATATTTAAGCATGTTTTTTTGGGGGGATAAGAAACCATTTTATTGATAAATGAAATATCCAAAATGATGCAATAGGAAAGCCCCATAAAGAAATACAACAAAACCCCAAGTAAAAGATATAGATACAACAAAACCAAGGGAGAGGGGGACAACAAAAAGGAGGGATAAAACATAGAGAATCAAGCTGGATTGACGGTCCAAGAAGCCAATTTCTTATTGCAAACAAAAGGGCAAACCAAACAGAACAACAATCCAAAGAACATTGATTAGAAGTAGCCCAACATGAGAAGAAACAATCTGAATGCAGGCGATCCTATAAACAATTAAAACAATAGCCACAACTGATTGAAATCAAGTTGGATAAACAACCATTTGATGAAGGGAGGGCGTTGAGCTTGTGTAAGAAAAACATACTCTTTGAGGGTTTATGCCAGCAGCAGCAACATACATATCCAGCTTTCCTGTAGGTATTCCTATTCCCTGAACTCCAAGGTCACCGAGGCCAAGAATACGACTTCCATCTGTCAAGACAATCATGTCAACCTGTAGTTGGAAGAAGAAAATACAATGAACTTCAAAAATATATATATATCTATAAAGCATAACAATTATCCCATTGCTGAAAGGAATAATATTTGTTATGATATGTATATAATTCACAAATTAATAGACCATCATCTCAATGTACAAATTGTGTGAAGCTAAGGTCTCTTAAACAACTTAAAGAGGATTGAAGAAGAGTATCAGAAGTTTTTCATTAGCCATCAATCCAAGAAATAAATGAAGCATCAAGCTTGTCTAATAAACTGAACTGGGTCCTCAATATGTAACACAAATTACACAAAAATCTAGGGACGGGGGATATGATTTAGATACGTAAAATACTTAGAGGTTTGAGAGAGAATCAAAATAACTTATTGCATTCACTAAAGAAATATATATACAAGATATAATGGTGACCAAAGAAGAAAAGTGTAACAAAACCAAAAAAGGAAAATATAACAAGGATATTTACAATAATAAAATTATAACACCCCCCCTAAGTTAGAGCATATATGTTAATCATGCCCAACTTGACATAGATAATCTATATGTGCTCCATTCAATGCTTTCGTGAAGATATCTCCTAAGTTTTCCCTCTAACCTCCTATATCTTTCAAGATCTTTCAACAATTCTCCATCTATTGTGAGTTGTAAGTTGGGCACCGTTGGGGTACTACATGGCTTAGCCCCTACCTTCCATGTTTCAGTCAACAAGTCCATATTTTCTCTGTGATAATAGTATTGCTTTCTTGCCTGTTTTTACCTCAAATTCCTATGAGGTATTTCAACATGCTCAAATCTTTTGTTTGGAATTGGCAATAGAGAAAAGTTTTCAAGGACTGGATACCTAAAGCATCATCACCAACAACCACAATTGCATCAACATATATTACTAATAGGATGACACCAGTCTTGGATCTTTTAAAAAAGATTGAATGATCTGACGTGCTCTTTTGCATTCCAAAACTTTCGATCACCTCAATAAATTTGCCAAACCAAGCCCGTGGACTATGTTTTAGTCCATCCAAAGATTTACAAAGGAGACACGCCTTTCCATCTCCCCCTGAGCAACAAACCCTAGTGGTTGCTCCATATACACCCCTTCCTTTTAAGATCAAGCTGATGTAAAAAAGTTGGAAACAAATATTGAACCTCTCCTCTCCTCTCACCCACCCTCTTCTCCCTTCACTTCGGCCACACCTTCTCGCGGTCACGTCGTCGGCAACGCCAAACCCGGGGAGTTACAGCTTCATCTTTTCGAAAATGGAAGTCAAAAGTTGAAAAATCGTACTCTTTATACTGTATCTAGTTCGAAAAGGGGAGGTTCAATATTGAAGATGCAGACTTCCAAAAAATCTTCAGTTTATCCAAGACCTAATTAGAATGATTCATTGATTCAATAGATGTTCTTGTAAAAGAACCAAACTGGAAGTTTTTCAACAAATATGGGAGTGATGAAACTGGAACAACAAAACTATCCAATTTCTAAACCCCATCCGATTGGTTTCTGAGGTGTGTTGCTCGAAACTCCTCTGGAATACAATCCTTCATCCACATCTACTCAGGAGAAACCATCAAGGTTGGGTCTCCTTCCTCAATATGATCAAGTCCTTTTTATTGACTCATAATTACACCTCCTTTTCAAAAAAAAATATTAAGCTGATATAAAGGCCAGTGACTGATTGAAGTTAATGAAATAAACAACCTCACAAATGCCATTTTTACTACTGAAGAAAAAGTATCAGCATAGTTAACGCCATGTTTGTGCGTAGCCTTTCACTACAAGGTGTACTTTTAATTGAGCGACAAAACCATCAGGATTAACTTTAATTGTAACCACCCATTTGCAACTGATAGACTTCTTTCCTGCAGGGAGAGAAACTAAATCCCAAGTACAATTATCATCTAAAGTAATCATCTCCTCCACCATTGCAGCACACCAACCAAGATGAGAATAGGCTTAATGATACAAACTCTAATGATGCACTGAAAGAACATGTAGAAGATGGCTAATGATTATATGAAACAAAAGAGGAAATAAGATGAGCACACTTAAGTTTACCTTTACAAAAAGCAATAGAAAGATCATCACTCATTTATGGATCCAGTGATGGAGAAGCCTTAGGGGCATGGAACTGAAGGACGTTGTCGTCGATCAGACTTCAGTGATGGGTTGACGAATAGAAGTAAACACACGTGAAGATGAACCACAAAGAGGATTAGAAGGAGAAATAACATTGTAGACAAAGAAATCATCCTTTGACTCTTGATACTCCCTCGACTCATATTCGAAGAGAAAGAATGTGAGGAATAAAAGGAGGAATGTTCAAAGAACACGAGAATAACCAAAAAGATATATTTTAAGGTCTTTGGATCCAACTTTGTATGTTGAGGCCGAACATCTTGGACAAAGTAAGTATAACCAATTATTTTGGGTGGAATGTGAAAGAAATGTTGTTTGGGGCATAAGATACAAAAAGGTATCTCACCCTTAAAAACGGAAGAGGGCTTGCAATTTATTAAGAAACAGGCTATGGAAACATCAGCCCAAAAAGAAATTGGAAAATGCATTTGAAACATTAAGGCTCTGGTGGTTTAAAAAAGATGACGATTCTTTCATTTTGCAACCCCATTTTGAGATGGAGTAGCGACGCAAGAAGATTGATGAAGAATACCATGAGAATCCAAATAAGACTTAAGTACATGGGAGAAATATTCTTTAGAATTATCACTCTGTAAGATTTTAAGAGCACCGCTTAACTGAGTTCGAATTTCAACATGAAAGTTATGCTTTTGGTTTCACCCCAAAATGCCTCATACCAATAGAGATAGTTGTCCACACTTATATACCCATAATCACTTCCTTTTTTTTTGAAACGTAGACAATCTTCTTTATTAACGTAAAACTCAAAGTACAAGAGAATTATACAGTGAGAAAAAATAGAGAAGCCCAAAAAAGGGGTGGGGGGAACCAAGGAAAATTCAAAGACCAAAAGAAAATCCAAGTACAGCAAATACAACAGAGCAATGCAGCCAAAAAGTAAGAAATAAAACTAAAGCAATACAAGAAATGAACCAAAACAGAAAAAAATGGTTTTCCAAACATCTTTTTGGCTGGAGAAATATCTTTTTCCAAACATCTTCCCTAACCAACGTGGAATTTTGTTTGCACTCCAAACAATTCTCCCCTCAAACAAATTTATTTCACTCCCACCACCCAAGGCACCTCCCCTTCATCTTGGATCACTTGCTCACCCGAGCACAAGCACGATTCACACTCATTCTTATCACCTGATAAAATACGAACAAGGCTCACCAAATTTCTTTTCATAATCTGAGGATTTCACTCACACAGTTAGACCTAGACCAAGGCTCTGATACCATGCAAAACAATTGGGTTTGAGAGAGAATCATAATATTATTGCATTCACTAAAGAAATATATATACAAGATACAATTGTGACCAAAGAAGGAAAGTGTAGGAAAAACCAAAAAAGGAAAATATAACAAGGATATTTACAATGATAGAATTATAACAAGATCTCAAATACTAATGAAGCAAGAGAACAATCTAGAATTCTCGACTTTAATCGAACATGTTAATTATTGTATTTGAAAATGTATAAAAAGTCTTGGTTATATGTTCAATAAATTCTAGCAAAGTAATATACTGATATGTACCAAAACAAGAGAGGGGGGGGGGGGGGGGGGGGA